>VZRV01008644.1:575109-739886 GCA_013398115.1 Falcunculus frontatus
CCGCCGCGCTCTCGCTTCAGGCCGCGCAGCGCCGCCCCCCCCGCGCCGGAGCCCGCGCCCCCTCCATGCCCCGCCGCGGCTCCGCTCCGCCGGGCGCACGGCCTCCGCAGGCTCTGAGCATCTTCCCTCGCTGCCCAGCCCCTCAAATACTCCAGCCGCGGAGCCTCCCGCAGCGACTCATGCGCAGACGAGCGGCTGCGAGGCACAGGCTCAGCCAGGGATCGCGGCGTCGGGCTGATCCACTCCCGGATCGCAGGCGAGAGCGGCAGGAAGCCCAACTTTCCGCTAGTGTGCAGCTCAGGCAGGATCAGACCTGGAGATGAGTTACTGGTAGTTTGATCCCTGCGCTGTGCTCAGCCACATCCTGAGCGCACCGGCTGCATCCAGCGTTCCTGAAACCTTCATAAAATCTGCTGTCTGTGCCCCTTGGCAGGCTTTCCCCCCTCCATCTGAGGGATTGCTTGCCCTTTCCCCCTACCACGCTTGCTATGGTTGCCCTCTGGGCATTCACACCACCACCCCACTGGCCAGCAATGAGGGATGTTTCTTGGTTAGAGACTCTGCTTTGACTGCTTGGACTCACCAGCTGATTGAACAAGTGCCCACATTAGGGCGATGCTGCCACACTCCGTGGAAAACTAAAGTCTCTCTCTCTACCATTTTCCAGTCACACTGATAACACGCTAGCGTGGTGGTCAGAAAGGTTCTTTCTGTTATCACATTCTGGCGAAAGCTGAGAAGACAGACATGAAAGAGATCAGAAATTCTCCCTCTGCAGCTGTCAGAAATGTGGATCACGTGGCTAATTCCCAAAGATGCCGTGAATCTTTGTCTTAGATTTAAAAAAAAAAAAAAAGAGAGAGAAGGCAGAGTAAGTTTTGGTGCATCAGAACACTGGTACAGAAAAAAGCTGCCATGTCTAATCACTGTCACATTTTACAGTTGATCGCCAGAACTGACATGAAGAAAAAGGAGAAGAAAAGGTAGCTTTCCTAGTATCCAAAATTACTGTTAATATCCTAAGGAAATGCGGTATTATATATATATATTGTCCCTACAGTGTAGCCTTGTCACGCAAATGTGACCACTGTGTGAATAACTGTGCATAAAACTGCTTGAAAGAGCCTGAAGGCAATGTAGGTTTTGTTGGGCTTTTTTCCCCCAAGAGTAGTTAAAGTTTTGGATCATGCCCTAATTGAAAAGCTTGCTATGGTAAATTATATGTCTTAAGGAAAGAGCAAAGCAACAAGACATGAGATGTGTTATTTGGAAGTAAACCAGCACTGTACTATTCCTCAGGATGGAAAGAAAATGAATGTTTTCTTTGATCAGAAAGCTGTCATTTCCAAAGTTAAAAAAGCACAGATACATTTGACAGAGCTTATGCTTGACAAACAAAAATCCAATATATATTTGTGCAAGCATTTGAGGGAAAAGAAATCTATAAAAGCATGACAATACCAGTTTTCTCAGAGTTCAATTGTTGCATTTTTATCATCAGAGAGCTGACACTCTTTGGGAATGGTTGGGAAGAAATGAACTATCGTGGGAGAACCTGGCTGTATCCTTACAGAGCAAAGGTTCTGCAATTACTCTCTCTCTCTCACAGCAGCAATTCTGACAGTTCCTGCTAGTCAGAACCCATATATGACCTACCTTTCATTTAACAGTATCACAAGATTATGGAGCTTTTATGTTATCCATCTGGGATCAGAGGCTGTCTGTGTAGTGGTGTCAGGTGGGGCAGATGCTATTTTATATCATCACAGAGACAACCTAGATGTGCTGTTCCCTTACTGTGATAGCTACCTGAGAAGCTGTTTCCTCTTGGATCCAGGCAGAGGACAACTTCTGTCTTTCTCTCTCTCTTCTACACATACATACATACATGATTTCTCTCATACAGCCTTTTCAAATGAAGAATGAATTGTTTCTAAAAACTGGTGCAGAAAGTATACACTGAAATAAGAAAATTAAAAGGTGGCAAAAAGATGGGAGAAAAATTATCTTGATTTTTCACATTCAAAGTGAGTTGTATGGTCCCCTGCAACAATATTCTGGGCTCAAAGAACCCAGTAGGGATGGCATTGCTGGATTTCTCCTTTTGCTTTCAGAGGAGCTTTGCCAATGTGACAAGGTAAACATGCACATAACTTCCTGTGGGGTGTGAGTCCTCTGCTGACCCTTTCCCATTTACAGGCAGCAACCCCATAACACTTCATGCCAGACACCTTTCAGTCTTGCTTGCAGTTTATGAGGCTGTGTGAAACCAGAAGGCTCAGACTTCCTGTGGTGGGCTTGCAAAAATGTGGGCAGTGCCTCCTTAGCCCCTGGAAACACATATACTCCTGTTACTTTTTCATGTATAAGCAGACATATGCTTATATCAGTGCAAATGCTCACAGCAGTCATACTCTAAAGATACATATTTTCACAACCATGAATCTTACCATGTTTATCAAGGATAAGTCTAGCTGGAAACTGAGGACTATAGAGACTGCTGCAATACAGTTAGGAGAAGGAAATATAAAGATGTTCTTGCCAATAATTATCCTGTAATAAACATAGACTATTCAGTTAACACAGATTAGGTAAGTACTTGAGACTTCTACTCTAATAGCTGCATCATTCATTAAATCTACACTTTCATCTGTTCTAAATATTGACCACGACTTATTGGATTTAATGGTGAATGGACTGTATTTGTTGGAAAAGAATAGGGTAAGATTGAAATTCCTTTTTTAGTTTCACTCCTGGAGAGATGTGTCATGCAAATTTCAATGTAGATCACAATTGTGCATAATTCAGCTCTAATCAATGTATTCTGCAATGGCTAGGAACACATTTAATTTGGTTCTAATTTTAAGAAAGCACCATGAAAGAAGGAAACCTCAAACGAATCATATCAATTAATTTGCAAGTACAGGGAAAAGCAACCCTTTTTCCCAGATTCTCTTATGACAGGTGAAGAGAGGGAAATTAAATTATATTAACCAATATGGGGGGAAATGGAATGACTCATGGAACTGATGTTACGAAAAAAGCTTTTCACTTCTAGGGCACTTGCTAAAAAGTGACCCATTTCAAAAGTGAGTAAGACTGCTTAATACCCATGAGATTTTTCAGGATGTCCTGTAAATAGATCTGGTACTCATAGTTCCTGACAAGCACAGAGAAATATCTTCTCTCTACCACAGTGGCTGCAGGTATGTTATTGTTGTCACATTACATTTAGCTAATGAAGCTTTAGTGAAGTCAGAGTCCTTCAAGTCTCAGCAGCAACTTTTTAAAATTAATATTCTTTTGTTCTTTTCCATTCCCTCTTTCTTTTCAGAGGCCTATTTTACTAGGATTTGAACAATAGTGTCTTTGAGCAAGCAGGGCTACTACACTAATAGAGATTTTATTCTTTTTGGAAAAATAAGACAAATAAGCAAGCAGACATTAGTATTATGACAAGTGACATCCTGTTAGTCTCTAAAGAAAATATGTGAATCCTGACTCATCAGTCTAATACAATTCTGAAAGACTGTTGCTGTGGCAGAATTTGCTGTAGGCACATATACCACCTGTGGAATAACTTTGTCCTAAAGCTCTTCCTAAAATGGAACAAAGGAAAACTCCACGTGTGTAAAGCCCACACATTCCTTCACTAGGCCTCTACTTTTCAGGGGAAAAATTTGGAGCAGAAATATGAAGCTCAACCAGGCCACAGTTCTGCAGACTGAAATTGCTTCAAAATTGCCTAAGTACTATAACGAGGAATCTCAAAGTCCAACAGATAATCTTGCAGTTGTATCAAAATTCTACACTTGCAAAAATCTTTTGAGTCATATTTCTGTTTATGCAAACTAGACATATTCCTACAGTCTCCAAAAACTGATCTCAAAATTATTCCAGAAGACAATATTTTATTTTGGAAGATGGAGGGCAACAGAGCTGGTGAAGGATCTGGGGCATAAACCTTATAAAGTGTGGCTGAGGGAGCTGGGATTGTTTAGCCTGGGAAAATTAGACACATGGATAACATTATCACTCTCTAAAGGTGCCTGAAAAGAAGTTGTAGGGCATCAATCTTTTCTCCCAGGTAACAAGTGACAGGATGAGAGTAAATGGCCTCAAGTTGCACCAGGTGAGGTTTAGATTGGACAGTAGGAATAATTTCTTCACCAAAAGGGTTGTCAAGCATTGAAATGGGCTGCCCAGGGATATATTTGACAAATCATCCCTGGAGGTATTTAAAAGACCTCTAAATATCTTTTAAGTGTCAATGTGACACTGAGGGACATGGTTTAGTGGGGATTTGGCAGTCCTGGGTTAACAGTTGAGCTCGATGAACTTTAGGGTCATTTCCCAACCTAAGTGATTCTATGATTCCATTATTGGTAGTCTTAATGGAAATGGAAGCGCACAAATACTGGAAGATGACAGGAAAACAAAACCATTCCCAGCAACTCAAGCCAGTTTCAGCTGACGTACAATTCTAAAAAAAAGTTATGTATGGATATGTGTCAATACTTCCTCTTTCTCACAACAGTTCATTTTGTCTTTTTCCTCTTCCACAACATGAGGCAGCAGGTAGAACCAGAATTCTGGATTGCAAAATCTGGCTTTGGAATCAAACTGGCTGGCTTCTTTGTTTGCTTGGGTTTTTTTTTACTTCAGCACAATGCGAAAGTGTAAAGGCAAAAATATGTTATTCTTTTTTTTACTAAGCAGCAAAATATATTGATTTCAGCGAAGTTTGTGTCAGGAAGTAAACAAACACTAACTAGCTTTTACACCATGAAGCTTTGCAACTATAATGCAAGTCTGAAATTTTAATGGAGGAATACTGTTGCCTCAAGCAAGTGGCACAGGTACCTGAATCTCCGTCTTTCATAACTCAGGTACAAGTTCTTCAAAATATCCAAACTATGTCAGTTCTTTCCTCAGACTGGTTCTACAATAGAGTTACTCCTGATTTAATTAAGTATTCAGGACTTGGGCTATAACCAGAATTTCATATTTTATGAAGGTACAATTGTTCTGTAGTCTCCAGAAAAAATAAGATGGTGAGTGGAATCCTATTGAATCCTGTTAAATGTAGAAGCACATGTAGCCTCCTTCCATTTTCATCTGTTTTGTCTCTTTTTAAGGATTTGGTATATCAATAAATTTTTAACCTGACAGGAATAAAGATTAAAGTGCATTTTTTTGCTATTTTTCAGTGCCTCACAAACACAGTAGTTCTTACTAGAAATGCTGTACTACACCAGATTGTTATAAAACTTATCAAAGCTGCAGGCATGGGGATGAAATTCCCAGGAGCCTTTCACTGGCATTTTCAACAGATGTGACAATGTTTAGCACTTCCAGGGGCCAGCAAACATTAAATGGCATTTTTCAGAAACTGCTGAGGTAATTTATTTAGTATTGCAGCAAAGTTCCAGGAGACAACACAT
This sequence comes from Falcunculus frontatus, assembly GCA_013398115.1. Classification (NCBI taxonomy): domain Eukaryota; kingdom Metazoa; phylum Chordata; class Aves; order Passeriformes; genus Falcunculus; species Falcunculus frontatus. Next base: position 580,554 of record VZRV01008644.1, read on the forward strand.
GAAAAAAACAGCATGTGTTCTTTTGCTGTACTATAGAAATTCTCCTTTTCCTGCCTTACTTGTTCAAAATCTCCCCCACATCTTACAAAGATGGTTTGATTCTGTTTTTCCTGAGTCAGTGCAAATCTGAGATAAGTCTCTTAAAGCCACCAGGAAAACCAACGCAGTGGAAATGAAAGCAATCAAACATAAGACTGTAGAAACAGTATGAAGCTTCTAAGATGAGGCCATTTTGATTATAGTTATTTATTATAGAGAGCACTCTCAGCAAGCACATCAAGAAAAAATTAACCCCACCTTGTGCAGTGGAAGGGCTGATCTGCCAGGGATCAGTGCTGAGCTGCTCAGGGACAGATGCACAAAGCCCTTTGGATGGTTGCAGAGGAAGGAGCACAAGCACACAGACGAGAGCTCTATCCTAAGCTGTTTGCTCAGGAGCAGTTTAAGCAGATGCTGAATCAAAAGAGCAGAGAAAGCTGGGCTGGACAAGTCACCTTGGTTTGAACTCACACATGACCAGAGCGGCTGCAGGAGGACAATTTTCTCTGGCATTATGGCACTGTGCTTCTGGGCTCTGAAAATCCCCTCCTACAGGGTTGGCATAACTTATCTTCTCATGGACATGCAGCAGACCAGTGCCCATAATTCAGGCTAACAGCTCTGTGTTGTACAGAGTTCACCCTGCCCCAGCCCTTTAACCTTCACACATTAATCTTTCTGCATCAGGATCTTGCTTGAGTACCTTAGTTTGCCTTTCCTCAGCCCCTCACTGCAGAGACGTTTCTTCACACCCTCACTAACAGGTACAGCTTCTGTTGGTGAAGGTAATCAACTGGCACCATCTGCCTTGAGGAATAAATAGCCAAGATATTCTCTACAGCAATATCTAGGCACTGTCCTCCTCTCACACCCATCCTTTTACCCTGCCTTCCCACCCATCCACCTGCCCCCACATCCATCCGCAGGAACATGTTTTTGCAGAAAATACTCTGGCTCAGAGGCAACTTCACTCTAAGAAATGGAATTGGCAGGTAATAAATAGGCCTGCGCTATGCTGCTTTCATAGAAACACTTAGGGACTAAGGCTTTTAAATGTGAACACAGGTTATTACAAGTGCACAGCTATCTTGGAGCCTCTATTATCATGCACATTTCACTGTGTGTTTCACTGAGTGTATTAAAAAAACCAACACCAAAAAGCTCCTCTTTCAGTAGGGTAAAGAAAGAAAATCAAGAAACTGCCAGGACAAAATTGACACTGTATAATGCAAACTCTGTGCAATGGCATAGCAGGGGTTCCCACAGCAAGTGAGTTGCTTAGGAACAATAATAACATGTAGCCCCCCGTCATCCCCTCCAAATATGCAGGAAGACTGGCCCAGTCTCCTTCCAGAAGCATAGAAGTGAAATATTTACACCCTTCCTTGAGTCTTGCTCTCATCCTTACCTGGGATGGGCTTTAATCTAGAGAACATGGGACAAGTTTTCCCCAGTCTGGCAGGGAACCCCTCCACAAACTAATGCTGTCAAAGTTTGTAAGATCTTCAGAAATTCACGGGAATGGGGAGCCAAAGCACAAGCGGAAATAATGGCTCTCTAAAGCCATTGCTCCTACACCTCCTACAACTGCCTTTGTCCACCCATGGGGCAGACTGCAGGAAGGGTTCTCTTACCCCAGACAATGAGATGGAGTCACCCCGCCCTGATCTGTGTCTGTGGCAGCAGAGGCTGAGTGACCCTTGGGCTGGACTTCTGCTAGTTTGCCACTCAGGGGTTTTTGCATGCTGCTTCCTCAGACCTTGGTCCCATACAGGAAGATGGGAATGAAAGTCTTTCACAGACAGGGAGAGAAGAAACGCCATGAGCTCCTTCCCACACAAGGGCTCTGGGAGATTACCTACAGCTGAAGCTCTGTTGTACCTCACTACTCACAGCTCCTCAGAAGTACCCCAACTCTTACCCTGTGAGCCCAGTGCAAATCAATTATTCTCAAAACAACACTTTTTCTTCCTTATGCTGATGAGGTCCCTCGAGTTTTGTAACCTCTGCAATTTCTTTGGAGATGTGTTACAAGTCAATAATTTATTCTGAATTCTGATTTTTTTTCTGTACTTCAGATCAATTTTGTGCCTCTTAAGGTCATTTAGAATTTTGTCTCTTTCATGGATAATTGTTTTCATTAACATAGCAGTAGTCTTGGAAACAGCTAAGCAGAGCTTTGTACTCATCATCCAGCTTCATGCTATGAGTTAAGCAAGTAAAAATATGCTCTTCTCATATGTGTTGTCATACACAGAGCTGTTCTGGGAAATTAGTGTGTAGAGCTGCAGTGAACTCTCCCTGCCACTCCAATACACACTCAACTTCCGGTATTTTTGACACAGCAGTGTCAAAAAAAATTTAAAAATAATCTGAAAAATGCTTTTAATCCTCACAAAAATGTTCAAGGATTTGGAAAAGCTCACTTACTAGTTGAGCTAATTAAGTTGCAAGTCTAAAATAGGACAATTTTGGATTTAATTACTAGATCTGCCCGAGTAATCCAGGGTAAAAATTCTGCCTTGTTGTAATATATCTGATCCTTATGTGTTTGATATGCTAATTATTGCTAGATTTTATATCTTTTTAGTACAGCAACCCGTCATTGCATTTTTCCATGGAATTTTTTCTCAACACTATTTAATAATCCTTGTATTTCAGCGTTACATATTTTCTCTCTGAAGCTGTGTCCTCATATTTATCACATTCTTTACTGTATTACTTAAGCTAACAAGAACCCCACAAATAATTTTTTTGTGAAACTTTCGAATGCTGGGCTTTAGCTTCTCACAGGAATGGACCCGAGGTTGGGACTAAAACCTATGAATCCCCAAAGTCGTTGACTGAGTAAGTATATATATAACTGAATTTCATGAGAAGTCAGTGGATTTGAGATATGTCACTAAAGCACATTGTTCTGATATCTTTTTAAGGTAGAAATCTCAAACATTCTCATTCAAGTTAGCATTTCTCATTGTTTATGAATGGATATATCTAGTAAAAATGCCCAAGGAACAGCTATTTACTTCATTATGTAAAATTCTCTGTGTCCTTTGAGATTATGTATGTGCTATTCCTTTCCAATTATATTGTATAATTGTATTCAAAAACAAGATGTCTGCTAACTTTAAATAGGTTTATGCATAACCTTGAAAGCTGTGTTGTTTTGGTTTTTATTAGCTAAAGTTAAAAATCAATAATCAAGGTTTATTAAGAGGATTTACAGATCATCAAACCAAATAAAAGGAATAGCTGTGATAATTTTTTTTACATTCTTTCAGAAACAGGTATGCAATTATCTTGTTTGTACTACACCATGAGTAAAGATTTAAACTTGATGACCAAAAAAAGTCTTATGCAGGAAATCTGTTGCAGGGGACCTGCCCTATTTGTCCTGGCTGATTTCTCTCACTGCTGACAAAGGTATGGCTCATTATCTGAGCTACATGTGTTCAGAATTAACTTCAGCTAGGGGGTGGCTTATACATTTCTCCACCAGATTAAAGAGCCAGTAATCTAAATTCTACAACTCTAAGTGGAGAGATTAAGTTCACCAATTTCCAGTACTTAATTTGAGCCCTCTCCAGTTCAGCATGTCTTTAACAGGGGAAATCACAATCAAGCACAGCCTTCCAGATGCACTCACAGGTAATACCCACCACACTGATTATGGGGAAAAAATATCTGTTTTATGATGAAGGTTTATACTGAACAACATTTGTTTGCATCTGTGGCATCTGATACAGCTGGAAAGTTACCTGGAAATTCATGTTGCAGCACCCACTTCCCGAGTTCAGGGGGGTCCTTCTTTTCAACATAGGGTAAATTAAATGGCCCTACATGTATGATTTTACAGTGGCTATTTTAAAACGCATACTTCACACTTCTTTGTATTTAGCTGACTGGTCTGGACCACTCTAGGACATAGGCCACTCCTCTTTATTGTTTCTTGTCTCCATTTTCTTTCTGAGATGAAGATTTTGTCAGTGATTTTATGTTATCTCCTAAGTCCCTGATCAAAGTATTATATATTGCAGAGCAGACCCAATTTCCCACGGTATTGTCCAAGAAAAGTAATAATTTGATTATATTTCTCACCTCAAAATTGCCTTTTATGTAAATTGACTTGTATAATAACTAGCTCACAAATAAAAACTGACAACCTTATTACGATGTTGGAGAAAAACCTCAAACAACAAAACTTTTATTAAAGTAATGATTGAAATCTGGCCACTTCTACATTCAGGTTTTCTGAATTATATTTCTGAATATAAGGGACATGCAGGATGTTTCTGCAGGGTATGAGGAGCAATCCTGTAACACGAACAAGAGTTGCAGCTCAAAAAACCAGTGTGCACTATTTTATAAGACCAGCATTTTTCAGGTATCTTAGGGGATGATGGAGGCATGTGGAAGCTTCCTAATCCATAAATTTTATTTCCATCCCTTCTTGAAATTGGGGCAAGCCCAGTTTTGTTTATTTGGATCTGATTAATTTCCTGATGATTTCGGGTAACAGCAGAACAATAGGCAGACCCGAGGGTGGTGTTTGCCCCTCTCTCACAGCCAGGTGAGCAGCCCGGAGCCATTCCCTTCTGTTCTCCCTGTTCAGCTGGCTGTGCAGCCTCCTGGCAGAGCTGAGCACAGCAGCTCTGCTGAAGCCTCAGTTTCCTGGTTTCCAAAGGCACTCAGGAAGATTAAACTGGAGTGACTAAGCATGTACCTTACTTTTCCAAGCAGGTCTCCACAGAAAAAGACAAACCATCATTTCTGGTTAAACAGATAGTGTGTTCCTTTGTTTTAAATAGCAAAAAAAAAACCAAACAAAACCAAACCAAAGCTTCCATGAAAACAAAATGATGAAAAAATGTTTAAACCCAAAATGTTGAATGTGGAAGAAGAATCTATGTAACTGGGAAAAATAGTGTCTAAGTGGTCCAGTTTGAGGGTTTTGCTGGTTTGGTTTAGTTGCTTATTTGCATTTTTTTTATCTTTCTGAAGTTTGATTTATCCTTTTTAATTTTTTTTTTGCTAGCACTCTCCTCTGTCCTTGGATGATACAAGTAACAGAAAAAAACCTCAAAAATGAGGATTTTAAGCCTTTTTTCCTTCTGAGAATGCATATATTGGGGCACACTGTGAATAACCTGCAGCATCCCAGCATATAGTTCTTTCATCGTTGATTGCCTTCAATTACACTCCACTTATAGCATTAGTGCTGCAAAGCAAGGGGTATCCTGTTCAGAGCTCTTTTCAGCTGGCTAAGCATTAATGGATGATGATTAACAAAAACCCACTACGCCTTGCCAGTCCAGACTAAAAGCAAATTGAAAATTTGGCCAATGTGTGTGTTTGTTGTCCACGTATCTGAAAAAACAAGTAGAACTAGTAGTGTTACTATATAAATGCATGTTGCATTAATTAGTAGACCAACCTAGGCACTCTTTTTTTGCTTTTTTTTTTCCAGATTAAATTTCAGTTCCAAAACTTCTTCACAACCATTTGGTCAAACTGAATGCATTAGAGGTCTGTTTGTTGTGAAATTGTATATGAAAATCCAAACACCTACTGATAAGCACTGTACTCTGTCACCGGATGGTTGAGATTTGGGTGGAGGATGGGGCAAGAAACAGTCAGAAGTTAACAAATAAGGTCCTAATAGATCAAGATACCTGACTGGCTATAGCATTTCTCCTTAACTGAGTTTTGAACCCACTCGGTGCATTCCTTTCATTACAATAGAAACGGAGCATTTGAAGTCATCTACCAGAAAATCTCACATCAGATTACACCTACATTTCTCCTCTCTTTTAAATGGGGAGCAGAAGCATCCCCAACACCTATCAGTAAAAGTTTACAGTGAAACATCTGCCAGCATTAGCACAATTTTTTGATGGTAAAAGGCTGCATCTTTTGTAGTTGCTATAGAACTCCCAAGATACAGATGTAACAAGTTTTTGTACATGGTGAAATAAGATTAATGAGTGCAAATGTATAGAACGTCTTGTCTTCTGTCATGCTACACAGTTACCAGTTATCAGTGGAACCCATCTATTTATCCAATATTTTGTAAATAACTCCTCTTTCATTGAAGAGGAGCCCAGATTTACCACAAACTGAAGATTTAACATTTGGGAGACTCTTATGAAAAAATTGACATGCGTAAAACTACAGTGAAATGATTGTAGAATGACTCTTAATTAACATGCTCCTTAGTCCAGGGATAGTGTTTTTGTTTACAAAATACATATTTTGAATTCTGAGGAATATTTCAAATGTATAGGTTATAAAAATTTTTAAAAAGTTTATTTTTACTCTTAGGTTTTTCATTGTATTTCTGTGAGCATATAATGGAATAAAATGGCTCTTAATATTTTAAAGGAGGAAAATACCTATGTTTCTTATTCTTTAGAAAATTCTGCAGGTTTGGCCATTTCAGTAGTCAAGAGCAGGTCAATTTGTTTGTTTTACTTCTCTGAATTTCCTGGGATGTGTTTGGGGTGATATGAGCACTGCAGTCCTCAGGAAGGATGTAGTCACCTAGGAGCTGCAGGGAAAAGGCATCTCTGTTACTCTCTGTATCTCTGCAATGGCAAGAGCTGGCTCAGAGCTTCACTGTCCAAACTGCTGTTCCACCACCACACATCAGAAGAGATATTTGATTTTTCATGTTCCGTAGGAGAAGGAAGGTGATTTCAAGCAACAGTAGTGAAATAATTCTGACCAGCACAGTTACTAGCTAACATCACAACAAAATTAGTCCATTACACCATGACTTTGTATGTTCTTTATATACACATTCTGAAGTCACTGGTTTATTTTTTTCTTGTATCATATTGCAAGCTTTTGTATAATGAATTTCTTGATCATTGTCAATAAATCTTTACACCTTTCTAATCTTTTTTCCCTCACTGCATTTTTTAAAAATTATTATTAGATTCCTTGGGTGGTTTTTTGGGTTGTTTTTTTTTTTTTTGCTTTGTTTAGGTTTTTTCCTGTCCAAATTAATCTCGTTTCTAATCTCTTAGCTCTATATTTATAATCTTTTTGGGAGTACTGATCTCTAGACTTCAAAAATATTAATCAACCTCTGGAGAGCTATACATATACTTCAGTTTTTCCAGATTTGAGTCTCTCTTTCCAGCTAATGTTGAAGATGTTTGTACTCACAATATAATGAGATGTGGTTGGTTGCAGTCTCTACAGTATATGCCACTAGACACATATCTTCAACACTGTAGAATGAAGACTCTTTATCACTTCCACATGTTTACAATTTGCCAGGCAGTTTCCAGCCCACATGAGTATGCTGCTATCCAAGCCAATCTGAATTAATTTAGCAGTAAGATTTCATGAAATGCACTGCCAAGTGCTTTACTGAACTCTAAATATGCCACATCCTCAATTTTCCCTTCACACATTTATATTAGAATGGCTGGTGAGGGAAATTTTCAGAGACATGCATATTTAAGCATGGAACCCATTAACTTTCAGTTAGAGTTTCACTTTGATTTACAAAGGCATTTAGGGACCCAGTTTCCATTGGTGTCCTGTTGTGACTTGGAGAAAAACATGCTTGTATCAAAAAAAGAAACTACATCTGCAAAGCAAGTTATTCTTCTTAGCCTTTCCCTATTCAGTTTCTTCCCAGCTATGCTAGAAGAAGAAAATAGACTGTCCATTGGATCCTGGAATCATTCCAACCCGTAATAATGTTTTATATCCTCACGGGAAGAAAGGCAACCATTCCTGATGGATTTTTTTTTCCATCTGCTGTGCAAACAGGTAATAATCACTAGGGTCCATGTTCTGGAAAAAAAAAAATCTCATCAAAGTTGCTTTTGTCTCTCATCAGTAGTACTAGAAAAGATTGTTGTAACTTCAGTGGTCCCTGCAGGGAAGATGAAGCAAACTGCACACTAATTCCACAGGACTGCTGTGTCAGTAGGGAATATGCTTCACAGGTGATTTTGAACAGCATGGGTTAAAACAGGGTAAAAATAATGAAATAAACCCCTGATAACTGAGTGCATGTAAGGTCAGAACTCTGACAGGGCAAAACTACTTGGCTGAGAACCACTGCTGTTCTTGCAAGAGGAGGTTAAAAAGAAGATAGTTTAGCAAGAGCAACTTTTAAACTACTCTGGCTCTTAAAATTACTATAACTACCTCCATGCAGTGGTTCATTATCAGCATGCAATTAAAGTAATGGACTTTGCTTACAGTTTCACCAAGTTCCCTTTGCACCACCCTGGCAGCATGAATAAGTTGAGCTTGAAATGAAGATACAAGTAACCACTTTCTATCTCTTGAACTTCCCAGAGTAGCAGAAAGAGGTTTTGACACAGATGCTAACCAACACCCAGTTCCACAGTGTCTTGGTTAGGAGAGAAGGTACTGTGGAGATGATAATGGTACTTAAAGATTCAGGTGCAGATGTGTGGGTCCTAATGAACACCACATTGAACATGAGCCATCAATGTGCCCTTGCTGCAAAGGGGGCAGGTTTTATCCTGAGCTTCGTAAGACAAAATTCCCTCCCCTCTACTCAGCACTGGTGAGGCCACATCTGAAATGCTGTGTCAAATTCTGGGCTCCCACTGCAAGAGAGACGTGGGCAGGCCAGAGAGAGTCCAACAAAGGGCCACAAAGATGTTAAAGTGACTGGAGCACCTTTCCTATGAGGGAAGTCTGAGAGACCTGGGACTGTTCAGCCTGAGGAGGAGGTGGCTTAGGAAACTGTATCAATATACATAAGCACCTGAAGGGAGGGTGCTGGGAATATTGAGCCAGAATCTTCTCAGCGGTGCCCAGTGACACCAAGACAGGAGGCAATACACAGAAATTGAACACAAGAGATTCCTTCTGAATATCATGAAACTTTTTTTTTATTGTGACATTGTGAACTCTGGCATAGGTTGTCCAGGGAGGTTGTGGAGTCCCCGTCTTTGGAGACAGTCAAATGCCACCTGGACATGGTCCTGGACAACTGGCTCTAGCTGGCCTTATTTGAGCAGAGCTCACTTCCCACCTCAACCATTCTGTGGGTCTGTGACTCTGTGACCACTAGAAGGTATCAATACACTAAAGCAAAATCATTGGCAGGATTGTGTCTTTTTTGATAAGATTTTCAAGCAAGAAGGTCATCAAGATTCTCTATCTTTAGCTTTCCCAGGTAGAAAGATCATCCTCTCCCTGCACTGTTGGGACTGAGGTCTCAGATAAGAAGGAAGAGAGATATTTAGATTTCTCTTCTGCCTGATTCCATTTAATGTTTAATCTCATATCTCGCCCATCCCACCTGAACAACACTCCACCTTTTAAAAAAAAAAAAAAAATCACAAGTAATATCATTTACTTTCAAGACTCATCAAAATGGAGACAAATGTTGAAATCTCAATTTATGGTTGTGAAATGTTTGTTCCTTGGTCATCCATATTCATGACCTATAATTAGAGGCTGTGTGCTCCCCATTTTCAAGAGGTTCCATATCTGTTTGATATGCTGATTGCTGCTGGATTTTATATGTGTTTAGTACAGCAACCTTTTATTGCATTTTTTACTGATTGTTTCCTCAACACTCTTTAATAATCCTTGTATTTCAGCTCTGAAGCTGTGTCCTCATTGTGATCACATTCTTTATCCATCAAATTAAAAAGAACCCCACAAATTTTTTGTGAAACTTTCAAGTGCTGGGTTTTAGCTTCTCACAGGGATAGATCCAAGGTTGATTTTGATTAAAACCATCAAAACTTGTGAAGCGTTTGACAGAGTTAGCATGGGACTGAATTTCTCAAGAAATCAGTGAAATATCTCAGTAAAGCACATTGTTCTGGTACCTTTTAAGGTAGAATTCCCCAAATGTATTCATTCAATTCAGCACTATAGATAAAAGCATATCTTAGAGAAAACACTGGGTCAATAGTTTACCTGTGTGCTTCAGCAATGTAACCAAGGCACAAGAAGACTATTTCCTGCAGAAATAATGTAGATGACCACATCTGAGAGGAACAAAAGAAATAAACAAACAAGGGAACAGAGTAGTCATAAAACAGACAAAACACTGCTTGACAATGGTTTTCATACTGATTCTGGAAACTTTAATACTGCATTTCACTGGGCAGGGAGTCTGGCTCATTAGCTCTTTCCAAACCAGTTAACCTTTCAGCAACAGGAGTTTCCTCTTGGGACAGACTGCCAGGCAGGTTATTGGGGTTTTGCCTCGCTGTGCAGTATGGAAAGGGCCTGCTCTCTGAGGTTGTTCTGGTTATCTTCACCTAACAAGGTTCCTGTTGTTGCAGCTCTCTGGGCACTGGTGATGTCCTTGATGCCTCTCCTCCCATGCTACACTGTGGTTTTGTGGCTCTGGCCCTTTTAGGGTCAATTCATCGCTAAGATTAGAAAGAATTTTCTGGCTGTAACATGTTTGAGGGTGTAGAAACTGTGTATTTGTGGAACCTCCTGGACGTCCACTTCATGCACGGGATGGGCAGTGACAGCAGGGGTGCACTCACGGCACACCACATAGACCTGAACAGAAGAGCATTCACTCAGCTCGGTGCTAATGGTCTGATGTAAGTGACTCACAAATCCTTGACCTTTTTCTCAACTAGTGATCACTGTGTTATTTAGATATTTCATGGTCTCCAGGAAAATTGCTTTCAAAGTTCTCCTATATATAAACATATAAATATATATATATATATATATATATACACACACACACACACATATTTATATATATATATATATGTAAAATATATATGTTATCATCACAAATCTGGGCTCTCCTGTGTAATTTTTGTACGCTTTTCCCTTGTGATCATCCACCCAGGAAAGTGTTACCTCCATTGAAAATATATATATTGTTACAATTCAGGTCTTTATTACTTTTATTTCTCTCTATATATCTATTACTCTTGCTGTAATATTAAGCACAACCTTCTGTATCTGACCAGCTTTTGGCATCATTGGTTTCTAGTAGCTGTGTACAGATTGAAAATTTTTGAGCAGTTAAAAGAAACTGGCAAGAAACATGCATACTTAAAAACAAGAATGGCAGTCTTTAAAAAAAAAATTGTTTGAAAAGGGGCATATTCACAGAGAAAATAAATATTTACAGCTAAAATGTTCCTGCTTCTCTAACTTGACATTTTCCTCCTCAAAACTGCTACCAATTTTCTATTCCTTCCACTAGATTTTAATACTTTGTTCTTTTCTTATTTATTGGTATTAAAGATTCTTGGGTTTTTCTTGATAACTCCTAAGCTGGTTGGATATAAATCCATAGCAGATAGAGAGCCTGGTGCTGTGCCTAAGCCTGTAAAGGAGCCCAGCTTTTCTCCAAGCCATGCAGGGAAGTATGGTTGTGCTGACTGACCTACAGCCTATGGCAGAATGACCTTTTTCCTGTCTTTCCTCACTGGAGACAGTAATTTAGACTCTCTCCTCACTCTCTTTAATAAACTAGTAAAATCTTTACTATGGCCAAGAGTTCTCTTTCATTTTTAGTTGAAACTAAATTTATTAGATGGGAAGTTAGAGACAAGTAGCATGAGATCATTTCCTTAGGAAAACATGTAAAATGTTAAGAAAAAAAAAAATCAGGTAAAATTCCAGGGGTAGGGAATATGCATTGTTTTGAACATGCTAAAAAATATTCATATTTTCTTGGGTTTGCGCTTCCATTCCCTGGTCTGGAGAAGGAAACTGAACTTTGTCAGAGCCAGGAAATGTGTGGGTAGAGAGGATGGAATAAGTAATAAGTAATGATCCCTATGTGAATATCTTCCAGATATGACCATTCTAAATGCTTTCGAAAAGTGCATTTTTCCATGCCTGGTGACTTTGCCTTTAAACAGGAATCAAACCCCTTTTGGCAGGGTGCTGGCCCTGCCTCCTGCCTGCAGAGCACCTGAGCACAGAGCATCCTCAGTCCTGCTCTGGCAGCACTGCAGCTCTCAGAGCATCCCCCATCCAGGCATTTTGGGCAAAACTTGGCTTACTGTGTGGGACAGATGTTAACAAAGGCTCTGAGATGTTGCAAAGCCTGGCCCTGATATTGAAAGCAGGAGCTTGTCTCATCATAATTTAAGTAATGGGCAGACAGACAGGGTTTAGGAGGCAAAGCAACTGGTTTGAGTGATAAGAGAAGAAAAGCCAGAACCAAGGAGATGAAGAGCAAGTTGGCAGAAGGAGAATAATGAGCCTATTTATTGAATTGATACCATGTAAGATCATGGAATCATAGATCCAAGATGACTAAAGGTGACAGAATCTGGATTAAATAATGCAGTAATCAAAGCATTTTTATGAATTGGAAAGCCACCAAGTTAGTTGTAAAGTCCCAAGCATGCTAACATTAACAATGGGGAGCAGATCAATTGCCAGTTCAGGAAGCAGCACTTTCCCACTTGTGAAAATGCCAAGAAACACATGGCCAAGGCCTTATGCTGAGAAGCGTCCTTTACAGTCACACAGATTTATGCATTTGACTGCTATTTCATAGTGCAGTTCCTGTCCTTCTTATAAAGCAATTCCTCCCTGCTCCACTCCATCACCTACTTTTTTCCTTCGGCCACTGATATATAAGGGCTCTGATGTGCAACAAAAGCCCACCTCTGTAGAGTACTGTGAATTGAGGAGCCTCTGCTTCCCTTCCTTCCAGCAGAGATTTTCCCTTTTGATTTTTTTCACTCCTTGACATTACATATTTTCAGGGACACACAAACTTCCTGAAAGCTGTTATTAACTTCAGTCTCTACTATATTAGAAGAGACTCGAGCTTAGAAGAAATATTTTTTCTTTGAATTGCTACTAAATAATTTAAAAATGAAACTCAAACATTTCCCTCACCTTATTTTCATGAATGCATCTGGTAAGAAGCTACAGGCATCTTTTCCCTGCCTTAGGCTAATTGCCAGCCAAATCGTATTGAAATATCTCCTTTTCCAAGTTGCTGACTCCAGCACAGAGAGAAAACACAGGGCTCTCCCATACCACCCATGCCTTTACCCTCAGAACAGACACTGGGTTGCAGCGTGTGGGGTCTCAGGACGCACAGTGCTTTGCCAGATGTAAGATCTAAGTATGCAGCTCTCGCTGTTGGATCATCTATTTTGTCAGCTGTGCAAGGAGATTCTCCCCACTGCTAAGACTCTTTGAGAAGGCATCTGGATGGCCATCAGGTTCTATTTGTTTGTTTTCATTCCCCAGGCTGTTGTTTAAAGACACAGTCTAGCTTCCAGAATAAACTGAGAAGTGAGGTTATGGGATTAATTGTGAATGTCTATCTGTGTTGTAAATATAGATGTGTGTTTATGCTTTTGTATATGTACATATCCTAAAGAATTCTCGAAGTTTCCAAGTTCCAGAAAGTGGACATTATATTCAATTCATAGATATGTGAACTAAATATTAATTAATTCATAGATATGTGAATCAAAAATTAAGGAAACAGTCAAGCAAAAGGAAATCTGGAAGACAAGACATCCCTATGGCAGGTCCAAAGACAATAAGCAAAGGCTCCAGTCCATGCATATACAATATTTTCCTCTTCAATCACAAAAATTCTTATTTCTTAAGAGCAAGTATAAACAAACTGTATACCAGATTAATTCATTTTTACCTATTTTAGTTTTAAATTAAACAAAACCCCCAAACTGTTAATTTATTTTTACCTATTTTAGTTTTAAATTAAACAAAACCCCCAAACTGTTAATTTATTTTTACCTATTTTAGTTTTAAATTAAAAAAACCCACCAAACTGTAAGTCATTAATTTGGAAGTCAGCCCCAAGTTGTTCTATAAACATGATTATATTAATGTCTCAAAAGTTCTTATGGCCTACCTTAATACACTTCATAGAGTTGAAATTTGAACTAAGAATTTCAGGATATTTTTCAAAATGTGATAAATTAAGTGTGGATCTCTTTTGTTCCTGATTATTTTACAGAAATTGTAAATTAAAAATATGACCTTTTTAGTTTCTTAAAAAAAGTTATGCCAGGAAATTACAGTTAACCATAGGAATATGTGAATACGAATACAAAATTTTATAAATTTTCCATAGAATTTTCAAAACCCTTGTTAAGAATACAAGGTCTATTTTATATCTGCAGAGGCTTATAACTTGTTTCATTTCTTAGATATTTCACAACTCGGAAAAAACCCCAAAGAATATCAAGAATCATTGGGTGAAATTTTGCTTTTGAGAGGACATTTTTGGAGCAGTAAAAATCGGGTAAGCAGTCCCACCCACCTTTAGACAAAATGTATTTTTCTGAAGAGCCATATCTGAGTCCTAGATACAAACACACTTTTCCTCAATCCCTGTCCTGGCAGAGATTTAGCACTTTGTACGACCCAGGAGTGTGTGGGGAAGAATTTCTGTTATCCCTCAGCAGCGTGGTGGGAGATGTAAGTTGTTAGCAATAAGTGATGCAATTAAGTATTTCTTGGAGTGATCTTCATACATAATTATGGCTCCATTTTGAGCCATGCATCACTAATAACACTGTACCTGCTCTGTAATTAGGTGACTACCTTGTATTTCTGATGTACTCATGAGCTGTACAGCAAGAACAAGCTACTCTGCAGCACTGTAAAAAGCCGTCTCTCACTGAGACACAATAGACACCATCTAGTCAACACAAAATGTCTTTTAAATACTGTTTCCAGAGTTAGCAGTGATCAGAACAACTTTGTTATTTTCCCCAACAGTATAATTACATTTCAAACTTGAACATCTTGTTGATTTTCAACAAACATTTTAATTGCAGCGCACAAACTCTGATAGTTCTCAAGTGCACAAAGCGGTTCTTATCTGTTATATACATCACAGTGGACCCTAAAAAGAGACCTCAGCAACCTGCTATGGCAGCAGTTATTCGCACAAAACACCTGCACTTCTCATAGTGGTGTGTGACCAGGTGGGACCTACTACATAAGGAGATCCGTAGGATCTATATATCTCTGATTTATTCATAGCTGCATGAGGCGTCTGTTAACTTTCACTAAAAAAGTCAACTAACAGTTAGCTTGAGAAGGACAAAGATGTTGGAAGGTATATTTTTATGTAGAAAGCATCTCAGTTTCATGAAAGGCTCTCTATTTTTTTCTGAGAAGAGTGAGACCATTTTTCTAGAAAAAGTTGATTGACAAGAATGCATTTTCCAAACAGAGGAAGATTTGTGGTTTGTTCCAGCATTAAACCAGTTGAATTCCCAGTGCCAAAACTGTTGCAGGCACATGTTCTTCCACACATTCACCAAGGCCTCGGCAGAGCACCATTGTCCAACCTCTTCCTGCACCCTGAGGAGTTGCATCAGCTGGCACTTTACAACTTCCACCAGTGACCATTCGGAGTGAATTTACCTCATGTAGACACAATTGTCAACATGAGTGACTGGGGAAAAATGTCCTCTGAGAAGTGTCTGGAGGAAGGTAACTTCTCCTTGGCATTAACACTGTTGAGACAAATGTTCTTGAGCTGGGGAGATCTGCTGCAGGCAGACAATGTGTGGTTCTGCAGCAGGAGCACACCTTTCATCCTGAGTTCTGCCTTCTCACCCACACTGCACACAGCCCAGTGGTGGTCACTCCGAGCTGAGGCTGCCTGGAGAGAAAAGCATGTCTCTCTTTATTTGTACTGCCTGCCTGAATTGTGTGCCTCAGCCCTGAGTGCCATATTGCAGGTGCCATAAACATTAATAAGAGCAGTGAATATGAAGACAGACTGCTCCTCTGTTAGTAATTACAGGTTTTTCAAATAACATAATTTCCTAGTTAACATTAGAAAAGTGACTGAGAATTGCTATAAATGTAAACATATGGATGTGGGTGCCTCTTTCCTGATATCAGCATTTTCCTGAAAGCAATTTAAATGAGAGAAGTGCAAAAGGAATTTATTTTTAGAGTGTGCTTTCCATAAGTGTTTATAGAGCTGAATGAAGTAATGTAGAAGAAGTTTTCAGAATATAAAGTACAGTCACCTTGAAATGCACACTAATATGAATTTTAAATAGAACTTACAGCTCCGTATTAGCGCAAACACTTTACAAAATTCTGAGCTGAATGACAGAGCATTATTTGAACCTTTCCAATTTATTCTTTATAACATGAACACTGGCATTTTTGTGGGTGCATTGATTAGACCTTCACAGAACTTCAAATGTCACAGCAGATGCAATGACATCCCGATGCTTGTTTGAGGTGAAAGACACCAATAAAGGGTTTTGCTGTGACCATGTAAGCTTTTACTTTCTCCTAAGCTGTCTGCCTTTCTGCCTGCTCCGGCTGCAGAGCCTGTGCTGCTGATCCAGGTGTATTTGCACAGATGCACTTTAGACAATGTAACAATTTAGTAAGTGGGAAGAACTGAGGTACTGGCTCACAGGCCTCACCACTGGCTGGGTTGTGATGTCTCTTCATCGGGGGCTCCTCATGCTTGGGTATATGAAGAAAAGAAGGGCAGTGAGGTCTTAAATCCAGAGCTCAGAGATCCTGTCTGGAGCCACAAATACAAATGAATCTTAGAATATAAATGGCCAGAACTGCAGTTTGTAGAGATTCACCCACAGAACAACGTATGGAGGGAGGGCCCTGGTGAAGACAGTGGTCTCAGTTTGATACCTTGTGGATTTATTTAATTTCACCAAGAAATATCTTGTCGTAAAGCACTGACTTTAGGAAAACTCTAAAGGCCTGAAGGAAGAGTTTTGCAGTGGAATGAGTACAATATACCCTGAGGACAGCCTGCTGGGGAAGAAATGTGATTGCTTCACTTATGTTACCTATGGACTTTGAATTATTGAAAAAAACTAAACGGCAGTTTTGGAACAGCTTAATCATACCAATATTTACATAGCATTAACAGAGCTTAGGCACTGCTGGAAACATTTATTTCAGCAAGTTTGGGATCAAATCTTCCACATCGTCATCAGACCTGCTGAAAAATCACGTTGACTGAAAGTAAATTCAGAGCCAGAAAGATTACAATGCCTTGGACTTCATATAAGGATTAATCCCTTTTTTTATCCATGTGCTTCAAATGACATGATTGTTATAAAATTCACCAAATAACAGACATACAAGTATCAGGTGCTTTTTGGATCAAGGTAATATTTTTGCCTTTTTTGGTAATTAATTTCTTTTTTCCAGCAGTGATCAGTGTCAGGTTTAAGTCCTACTGTAAAACCTTTTTTTTAATAAAACCAGGGAAGTAAAAAAAGAAAATGGTGACTGTTTTACTAAGAACAGTTATGAGTAATAGGGATATACAGTGCCTAATTGCAGTTTTGCTATTCACAGAATAGAGAAACAAAGTCCACCCACTTGCTGAGGATGAATGGGTTGATGCTGTAATAGAGACAGCTGCATGTGGCAAATCAAAATTTAAATTTCAGTATGCAGAGATTGCATCAGCAAAAGTGGAGGGGAAGCTGCTGTTGTGCAGGTCAGAGACCTTTTCGGAAGCCCACTGAGTTCCTGTGACCTGGCTTCCCACCAGGGTTGAGGACCTTCAAAGAAGAACCCAAACTGAGGAAGCCTTACTGGTTTCCAAACATCACCTTTCAGGTCTTCCAGGGCAAGCAAAACCCGTATGGGATGCCATCAGTCAAGCCAATATTGAGCCAATGTCCCTTAGCAGGAATCTGACTGGTAGGCAGGGAGAAGAGTGAATAAGCTGCTCAGTGGATTGTCAGCTCATAATCCAGGGTGAAATTGGAGTTATCACAAACTAGACTGTTTGTATGATGAAAGAATAATAGAAAAGGGCTCTTTCTGGTCACCCCATCAGATGAAGTTAAGCTTCATTTTGTGGGATGCAAAATCTGTATTTTGAGTCTGAAAAATAGTGTCCGGTGGCACATTGTGGGACAGAAACACAGAGAAATGGAGGTTACAAGGCCATACTGACAAGACATAAGCAAAATTAACAATAATATCTTCAAAGTACAAAAGACACATAGCCCATTTAATGCTCTCTCACACCAAACTCAGCCGTCCTCAAGAGCAGTGCTGAGTTGAGTTGAAAGGTCATGGAGGCAAAACTCCTGACTTTAGACAAGCCCAACCCCTCTGGTTGTCAGTCTATTCTGAGAGAATATTCGGTGCACATAGGTTAAGCAATCATCACACAATTAAATGAGGTGCTCTGGACCATGGTCTGCAGGAACTCTTCCCATTCCTTACTTTGCACAGCCTATATTCCTAATTAAGCTACAGTGAATATCAACCTGAATAAGACTTCTTACCGGGCAATCATGAGCCGGGATTTATTCTTTTAGGGTCTTCTGTTAAGCCCAGAAAAATAAATGCTGCTCCCGAAGATAGCAGTGTGTGACCCCGGGCATCCAAGTAGCTCTTTTGACTTCACTGAAGTGGCTTATATGTGTGAACACTGTCTTCAGCTGAAGTTAGAAAAATATTTCGCAATCAATAAAGTATGACTGCTTCCTTTTTTCCAGATAATAGTGTTCATCGACATCCACAAGCAACACATATAAATCAATCTATTAACCCAAGAGAACATTGCACTGCTCCTGTAACTATTGATAGGATGTTTGTTTGGTTTCATTTTTCTGATAAAATTGTACTTTTTGGTTCTTTCATGTAGTTTTACAGTTCACTAATGAACTGGATATTGTCCTGGAATGAAAAGAAATCCACTTCTATTATTCTATACTCAGCTCATCTGGTGTATCCTGGTCATCAGCTGTTTCTCTCTTATTTTTGTCTTTTTTATTGAGGATCTGTATTCTCTGCGTATATGCACAGCAAGTTTTCCTGGGATGTTCACCAGTGAGTAACTTTATTTACAGCAAAAACAGCCAGACAGAGAGACTCATGTTGAGATCAGGCGTAGGCAAGATTTCTTGGCAGGAGCTTGGCACGGCTGCATCATGCAGAAGCATGAGCTTCAGCAGAATTTGTTTGTATTTGAAGCACAAATACCTTTTTCAGTGAAAAATGAATTCCTGCTTTCCAGTGTACTCTAATAAACTGCAAAACTAAGTGAAGCCAATTCAAGGCGATTATAAACATAAAATTAAAACCAATATGCATCCTGTCAAGATGGCATGTGGAGCATCCATTTGTAGTGCAAAGGGCCCCAAGAATCATTGCCATTTATTCTGTAGCAGCTCCCACGGTCTCTATAGAAAGAAAATTTTAAAAAATTCTTGATGAGAGAATGACTGGCAGAAAGGATGATTGCATAAACAGTGCATGCCTTAAAGAGACAAAACCATGATGTACTCATCAAACACATTCAGTTACAGTGAGGTTCCTCTGTTCTAAATTGAAGCAGTCAAGGAAAGGTTTTGAAATTTCTTTATTTTTGTGTCAGACACCACCCCAGATGGCCACAGGGGAAAATGGTTTTTTGTAACAGGGGAAAGCCAGGATGGAAATCCTGATTGTGATTTCAACCTGGTCTCAGAGAAAGAAGCACACTGTCCACTGCCCCTCAGAAAAAAACTGAGGACAAGGACAAGCACTGCTGGAAAACATACCCACTCTTAAATGACTCAATCCAATTTATATTAAAAAAACCCCAAAAACCAGTAGTTTTTATAATTTCTTCTAGTTTCTTGTGTCTTGTAAGTTCTAATGTATCAAGCCAGTTGAAGAGCGGGGTTAGAGATCTACACTTGCCCTGGAGACACTCGGGGCTTCTGTGCCAGGCCTTCTGAGGAACACATCTGAGTCTGGCATGAACACGCAGGGAAGCCAGCCCTCCCTTTGGCTTGCCAACACAATAAGTTTTTGATGTATAGCAGCTGATTGGAGAGGTTTAATGTATTTATCATCAAAGTGGACTTTCAACCAATTTTCAAATTTTCTCATGTTTCTTCTCAGAGTTTCACTCAGTAGCTGGACATTACATGCTATGTGCTCTCAAATAGCTTATTATCATTCTTAACACTTAATTCTTAATCTAGTACTACATGGACTCATATTTCTTTAGAGAAAAATTAAATCCACTGATTTACTTGAATTTCAAGAGAAGAGGAACAAATTAACACTTGTGCTTTCATTTAGTGTCTTCGGTAAGGCTGCAGTGAGAACACATCAGTTTGCCATTTCCTTCCGAGCTGGAGGCAACTGAAATTGTAAAGGAATGTTGCTTTACCGTATTTTGAACCTTTTTTAAAAACTATAGAAATTCCTTATGCTGTGAGATTTCTGTCACACATAGTGGTTTGTATCTCAAGAAACTCAAGGAAATAAATTTTCTGGTCTTGCAAGAGCTATGTGATCCAGAAGAGTAGGGGTAAGTATTTATTTGCAAAGAAGATGATGTCCCAAAATCTCTGGTGAGCATCTGTCTGCTCCTGGATGGAACCTAAGCTGTCTTTTCATCCTCCCCGAAATGCAGAGATGGAGTGCTGTGGCAGCTAAATTTCCTACCCCATCACACAGGCGTGGGGCATGTCCAGCACAGCCAGAGACAGCAGCTAAAACCAGGCTACTGCTGCTTTCTCTTTAAAACCCAGCCACTAACAGTATAATACACCAAAAGCCAGAATGCCAAGAAGGATGATGTCTGAATTGATATTTTTCTCTGCTTTTTGTTGGAACTGAGCAACACCGTGAGGAGGCCAATGAGACTGCTCACTTAGAAGAGATGAGGAAGTGTACTGCTGTCTCCTCATGATGCGGACACACCAGTTCTGTGAGCCTGCATTCAAAACACATTCAAGAGTTTTTGGACACAAAGGTAAAAATCCCACCTTGGAAATAACTTGGAAGAACATAAACTAAGGACTCTTAGTGTCTAATACTCATAAGGAAGGCAAATTATCAAGCCATTTTCAGCTTCTTTCTCCACAAGAAAATTTTATGACACAGCACTCATAGAGAGATGGGAAATATCCCATCCCATAATTATACCTTTCCCATGGCCATTCTGAATGGCTGCAGCTGTGAGTTTATTTCTCCTTCCAACTGAAGAAGGACAATAAATGTACACACATTCTGTAAGAGTTATCGCCATTAGATAATTATAGACGATAATAAAAGATATCCTAGGGGGAAAAAAAAGACAAACCCCCAACCCTTCTTTAGTTCTTGCAAATAACCATCAAGGGTTATTAATTGTATGGTAGAGAGATCAGCATGGATTTCAAGTTGCTGAAGACCTGAGTCAAGCTAAGATTTGAAGAAATAAAGGATTTCAGGGACCTTCCTATCACCAGTTTTTCAAAGTATCTGATTTCAGTCATCTTCTTACCAGCTGTGTGGGGTTTTCAGACCACACAGAGGTTTTGTGCAGACAGTATAAAAGAACTGTAAATTATAGATGTACATGTATGCAATATATGTATATAGATATGTAGATATGTATTAGATATGTATGTACACAAGTTACACATATGAAGATGTGCCCTACCTAACTCCAGGTGCAGTCTGTGGAATAGGTGCTTAAAAGTAAGGTACTGGGATACTCTGGGTTTACTCTCCATCCAATGCTCGTTTCTATTTAACCACCAGGTTTAATAACCAAAGACAAGTGAAGCATAAAGATATTTATGAAAACAAGCAGTCCCTGTAGGTTTTATGGAGCATTCTGTGTGGAAGTTTTTTCCTCGACAAGAAAAATCTAAAACAGCAACAGTGGAATAATTTCTTTCTCTTCTCTTCCTCTTAATCAACAGGAAAAAAATATCTCGGAGTAGAGTGGGGATAGCTTTTTCCTGAGAAAACATTTTTCAGCTGTCTGACACAATAAGTGTCATTTATATACAGGTTATAATGTATAGATAGAAGGAATGAACATTTCAAAGTTGAAAAATTTAGAGTGGAAGTAATGAGTTAATCGTATGGCTTTGAAAAGTCTTCATTTTTTCAGTCTAGTTTATGCATTCAGCTTTTAATATTAGGATCAAGATTACATCTCATTCTTTGAAAAATAAAGTCCTGCTGTCTGTGAGCACGATAACAGGAATTACTTGATAATTTTCTGTTGCCTGTGTTTTATTTTTGTTTTGTCATGCAGGAAATCAGAGTAGGTGACCACAATGGTCCTGCCAGGCTTTAAGTTTGAATAGAAATGAACAAATCTGACATTGTAATGGATTTTCTCTTTTTTACTTGAAAGGCAAAGAAATGCAAATTCAAACCTAGGACAGTGCAACATTTAATGACTGAGCAGCTGACTCTCTTCAACTATTAAAATTAGTTGGTTCCAGTTTTTGCACTTAATAATCTTCTCACATAGTAATTTATTTCTTCAAAACAAAAGAATGCATTGAAAAAAACCACTGAAAAATAATCAGGCTGAGTTTTTATTAAATGGCATTGTGTCTCTCTTTACAGCTTGAAAGTTTTTGGGTCTCAGGAGTGTTGAAATCTTGTCTCAGTCGCTGGGATTGCAGGTTAGGACCCCAGGGACACTTGCAGGTGGAATTCTGTGTCAGCAGGAATGTCACCATAGGATAGTGGCCAGAGTGGCTTTTAGTGAAGACATAATTCAAGAAAATTGTTTCTCACTGTCTCTTGGAAATTATAGCCTTTTTTTCAGGATATTAACTTACTAGAGTCTGCTGTTGTTCAGTGCAAATAGTTCAACAGCTGACAGATGCTTGAACCTTCCCTAAGAACTTTAGCAGGGACTAGATTTCCAGGAAAATCCATTATTTTATTTTCCTAGTAAATCTCTTTAGCCAGATGTATAATCCCGTGCAATGCTACAGGCTTGGGACAGAGCGACTGGAAACCTGACTGGTGGAAGAGGAGCTGGGGGTGCCAGCTGACAGCAGCTGAACAGGAGCCAGAATGTGTGCCCAGGTGGCCAAGAAGGCCAGTGGCATTCTGGCTTGGATCAGAAGTAGGGTGGTCAGCAGGACCAGGGCAGTGATTGTTCTCCTGTACTCACCACTTGTAAAGTCACACTCAAATCCTGGTTTTGGTTTTGGGCCTCTCGCTACAAGGGCTGAAGGGCTGGAGCTTGTCCAGAGAAGGGCAGTGGAGCTGGAGAAGGGTCTGGAGCAAAAGTCTGATGAGGAGCAGTGGAGGGAGTTGGGGGTGTTCAGCCTGGAGAAGAGGAGGCTCAGAGGGGATCTTATCACTGTCTACAACCCCCTGAAAGGAGGCTGTAGCCAGGTGGGGGTTGGTCTCTTCTCCCAGGTAACAAACGGCAGGATGAGAGGAAATGGCCTCAGGTTGTACCAGAGGAGGTTTAGATCAGATAGGAAAATTTCTTCACCAAAAGGAGGCCCTAGGAAGTGGATAAGTCACCATCCCTGGAGGTAGATTCGTAGACATGATTCTTAGGGACATGGTGTGGTGGTGAACTTGGCAGTGCTGTGTTAATGCTTGGACTCAATGATCTTAATGGTCTTTTCCAACCCTATTCTCTGATTCTGTATAAGCATAATTGGTCCAAACATTAAAAGATTGGAAATAACTCTATTGTTGCACACTAAAACCAGGGAGCACTGATCAGTCTTTCTAGAATGATTATTCAGTTCCTTAACTCACGCTACCTTAGAATCCATCTCTTACTCAAACCAGGAATGTGCTTTTTTTTAAACTAATTACATCATGCCACTTTCTTCAGCCATGTAAAACTCCCACTGACTTCAGAGGTCAGGCACAGTGATGTTAGAAACACAGGATCTGACTCATGAAACGCCATCTGCAGCTACACGTCAATGTCTAAATAATGTGGCACCTCAGATTAAAACCTCTGTCCCAGGAACCCAAAGATTTTCACAGCCAAAGACTTGAGGATGTTTTGTACTTTTGCAGCTCATGCTATTATAAGGGAATTGAGAAGTCAGCTCTAAAGGTTTAATCCTCAATGCAATAAAGAGGGACAGTCCTAGTAAATGTTACAATGTATTCCCTTTTCCTCCAGTGATGCCTTTTTCTGTCAAACTCATATTGGCTTCCCAGTATATTCTGCAAATGGAGATGTGCAGAAGTACACTGCTAATGAGAAAAGGTGGAAAATAATTTAAAGATGTGAAGAACAAATTTTAGAGTGTTTCTGTTGGTGAAGGATGAAATTAAAGCAATAAGTAGAACCAAAAAGAATTCAATAAGTGAAATGCAATCTGAACGTGTCAGCTACTGAATCCATTAAAGCAAGGGGGATTACATTATTTTAAATAACAAATGAAGACATGTATAGCCTGTATATCACTGACAACATCATTACCAAATAAAACCTTCAAATTTCAACCTATTTTGTTCTCTTTTTCTAGAAACCTCCTGAATTAACTAGTTAATTTTATGATGAGAAGTAAGGACAAAGATGAATACAAATAAGGCAATAGCACAGTATGCTTTCAAAAAATAGGAAAGCAATAGCCAGAGAAAATGAGGTGCAAAGGCTCAAGTTGATTTGTACATTTTCCTTAGCAAGATAATTTCTCTGAATCAGTACTGCTTGAGGTCTGAGGCATATCTGCAAAGGCTCATGGTCTGTTGCACACTTTGCACCATCCTCCCAAGCTCCAGCAGAAACCACTGGAAAACGTGACAAAAGTTGCACACCGGTTGACATTTCTTCTAGCAAACACCATCACTGACAGATACATTGTTTGGCTGAAAGAAATGAATATTTTTAAATGTTGCTCTTTGTTTTACTTTATTTTTTTTTTTTTTAGTTTATAGTAGTGGTAAAGAGATTTATGGGTCATAATCAGCTTTTAATCAATGTTCCTGTAAAATTGGCATTGGAAGAATTTAAAAATAGGAAAGGCTGTAAGTAGTACTAAAAATATTGATTTAGTAATGGATGAAGTGGTATTAATTGTAGTCAAAATATAATCTTCTTTGCTGTGCAGGGACAGTTCCAAAAGAAGCAAGTAGACAAGCTGAAAGCAATACATGACAAGAGTGAGAGTCTCCAAACCACAGGAAAATCCTTTCTCTCTCTTTTCCTGTATGAAGCTGAGCAGCTTTCCCTCCTAACACCATCAAGTGGTGCAAAACCTCCTGTTGCTTGATGGCAAAACACTCATTAGGATACCTTGCACGGCCAGGTTTCTGCTGTCTCTTGTGGGACAATGAATTTAAATGTCGTCAATGTCGTCAACTCTAATGGGTAATCCATCCACAGATCTGCCCAAGAGGTCATGCTTCCGTTGACTTTAAAATGATAGGTGTCAGGTTTCCTACCCTACAAAGCAAATTTCATTATCTCCAGCTATTAAATGACTATTTGATGTCGGTCTAGGGGTTGCAACTTTGTAGACTAAAGCCTACTGGTCACATAGGCCAGGGATTTGTATTTGATGTTTGTTGTAAGATGTTGAAAACCCTCTGCACCCTCTATAAAGTAGAGGCAGAGGGACTGGATGTTCAGCATATCCTTTTGAGTTACATGCCCAGTGCAGGGCATCCTGCAGGTGCAGGGGACAGGATTTGATGACCTTTGCTGTCCTTTTTGTTATGATGTTCTCAGATGAAAGAGAAATGTGATTCTTTTCCCATGGACACTTAAGAGGCAGTAGGAAGTACCAGCAGAAATCAGTTATATTAATAGAGAGAAACTTGGTACCCAGTGTGCAGAAACAGGTAGAAGAACCAAAAGTAATCCTCATGACAGAGAAGCACTTATGGGAGGAAAGATATGAATGGTGCAGAGGGACTGAGGATAGAAAAAATTTAAATTATACTTTTTTATAAGAAATGTAACATCACTGTATCTTAAAAATATTTAAGAATAATTATATACACTTTCAACTGCTATAGTTGCTGTCAATTACTGCAAGTTTACAAAGAGAAAAGCCAGGAGATTTTGTGGGTTTTAAGACATTACCCATAGCGTAGTAAGTTTGGAAATTCGTGACCAACAGCAGTATCACAAAATGTCAAAATGACCTTGTCATGCCTGTTTACTTATTTTTTCTTGCTCTTTGAAGATGTCACTTCACTAGAGAGATGCTCATGGTTTGTATATGCAGTGTTTCTACAACAACAATCTAAAAGTCTAAAGCACTTTCATTATACCCATCGCACCAAACTCCACAGAATTTACATAACAAATTTCAGCAGCGACCCATCACCTTCCTGGTGTTGTACAGCCTGAGAAAAGCTCTGAAGTAGTTTGTGGCTTATTAATGGTAATTCAGACAGGATCAAGTTTACTTCCTTGACATTGAAAACGTTTGATTTCCAGCATATTTCTTTGCCTGTAAATTTAGAATTTATTTCTCCCTACTTACTTAGCAGTAAGAGCACAAAGAATAATAATAATAAAAAGAATTAAAAATAATAATTAAATAATAAAAAAACAAACCAAAACTAAAACAAGACCAAAAAACCTCACAAGCCCACAAAAAAAACCAAAAATCAAACAAAAAAACCAACCAACCAACCAAAACCAAGCAAAAAACACAAACAAAAGAAAAAAAAACCCAAACCATACAAAAAACCCCACGGAAGACCCTACAGAAAGTAAATAGGCCAAACAAAACACAAGAAACCAAAAAGCACAAAAAGCACCTAAAGACTTGGTACACCTTATGAAGGTTTTACCCGCAGTTTTCATGGAGCGTGAGTCTCAGAGATTGTGAGAAAAAGCCAACACAATAGACAAACTAATTCGGGGTTGATAGACCCTCCTGCTTTCTCAAACACCTGGAGTTAATCTGATTGTAACATTTGTTCACTGCTCACTGACTCCTGAAAGGGCCTCATGTCTTCATCTCTGAAAAAGACTAGAACTACTTGAAATTGCTGTGCTATGACTGAGAATATGCATTTTCCACCCCTTCTTCTTTGTGGTATCATAAGGTCACTTGAGGCTCTAGTCATCAGCAATATTTTCCAGTTATTTACACGTTCTGAATGTTGACTCTAGACTTTAACCAAAACTACTTTAAAAGAGCACAGCTTTTTCCTGAATCAGGATGAGAATAGGTGCTATCTCTCAGTGGTTTGAGACAGCTCACCTTATCTTCCAGTGTATCTATAATTCAGCACATTGCAAGATAAGTTGAATTTTGGCAAATAAAAATAAATAATGCATGCTTTCAAGGAAAAGGAAAAGTGTATGGAACAAGAAACAGCATGCTTATGGAAAAAAAAATTTACCAAATTTTAAAAAGGGAGAAAGGTTGTTTACTAAACATAGGGAGATATTGAATAGTGTAAGTTCAGAATCCTCAAAATAATCTATTCATAGCCCAGAAAATGGCATAGTCCTTATTACACAGACATATTTATATATAAAACATGTGTTACCAAAAGTGAGAAATGTTTTATTTAGTGGAAATTTAATCTTTGCCCCCAGCTGGTGCAAAATTCACCCTAAAATTGCTGCCAAAGAATCTGAGCTAAGCTGATCTTTTTTGCACTTTCCTAGCATGTTTCTGACTTTCCGTGAAAAGGCAAAAGTGCTAAACTCTTGCCAGTAAACACCTGCTTAATCCCAGATTAATACCAGAAATAAATGCATTAGCTTAAAAAAACCCCACTCCTGATTGTTCAGAATCTTAAACTGTTGTTAATAGACAAGAAATTAAGCTGCTTCTGCCTTTGTGGAACTCTATGATTAACTAGTTTACCTGTTCTCTAGGAAAACTCTCTACATAATGGATGTGACTTTTAAACATTAATTACATATTCAATTACTTATTATTATTCAGTACTTAATGCAGGTGTACTCAAAAGGAAAATTAACATCTGGTACCCATCCTGCGTAGCTTATAGCTTAATGTGGATTGAATAGTTCAAGACTATCAGTCACCTTTTTCAGATGTAGACGTATTTTTCATATATACTTTCCCAAATCAAAGTAAAAAAGGGGCTAAGATTTGCTTCTCTGCAGTGTATAACAAGTTGGAAATAGCTCATTTCAAGAAAGCAAAATGGGTAAAGAAAAGCAAATAGTTTGTGCATGAGGACTGATAAACTTGATCAGTAACCCATAAATTAAAAAGACAGGACTAAGGAAGAAATGCAGCAGGAAAATATATTTCAGAGAGGAGGGGAAAAGCAAACACAATAGGGATGTAAAAAGACAAACTAAACCAAATGAAAAGAGCATATGGTAGGATGAAAATCACCTGAAGCAATACTAGAGGAAGCTGTGGCACTCCTTGTCACAGAGGAGCTACCAAGAGTGCTAGAATTTTGTCTTCATTCAAGAGGAGACCTTAAAAATTAATAGAAGAAAACTACATTAATAGGTCTTAAGGAAAGAAAGACAATGTAAACTACTGGAACTGGAGAGTAGCCTGCTGCAAAATCACTGCAGGTCTGTCTTGTTCCAATATTATTTTCTGTTGTGGGTCAGAAGGACCTAGAATATGTGACCACTAAACCTTGATTTAATGTGAAAGGCAGAAAAGACAATTCTAGGTGTTATATGACTCAAGCAGAACATTTTGGATAGATTTTGACAGATTTGAACTCCCTGCTTTAAAAAAGGTTTTTTAGTCCACCCAGGAGAAGAGGAAGGTTCACACCTTTAACCTCAATAGGCAAGGTCAAAGGCACAGACAAGGAAAGGAAGTTAACTTATTGGGGACTGCAGAGAGCCTGAATATGAGAGAGACACTCTGTGCACATACGCAATAGCTAAATGGTTGCAATAGTTGTTCCCCTTGTGGCAAACTCCGTGAAATAAATTTGAGCTACTATGTATAGAAAAAAACCACAGTGAGACTCAACAAGATAGAAACAACATGAAGCAGACTGGAATTCACTGAGGGTTTTTTTCTCTTTACACAGCAGATGATTTAAAAGAATCTCGTTTTCATGAGGTAGAATACCAATGTTCCTTGTAGAATAGGCTCTATGTTGTATTCATAAGACAGTGGTTGCAGAAATACTATTCTTTACACTGCCTTGTGGAGACATGCATTTATGCTTACACATTCATTTTATCCAAACTGCGAGTGAATTGAGGAAGAATCAGCCAGTGACCAACTCGTTCAATTTTGTGTCCAAGCTGTGTGTTGGTTGTTAGATCTGCACAATGAAGTGCAACTGCCTGTTCCTTCCCTCTGGCCACAGTGAATTATTAATTGCTGTTTATCTCCGAGTTTGTCACTCCTTGGAGAATTTCATTAAGGAAAACGACAAAGAGAAAACAAACACTTGAGATACTAAGTCCTCTACTTCCAGGGATGTTATTCAGGCACATCTGTTCTCACGAAAATGTAATTTCAAAGGCATTAAACGTTGTATCAGGACAGTTTTAAAGCTATGCAACTCTATGAAAATAGCAATTCACAGGTGTGAGACAAAGTTGATCAAGCCACAAAGAATGTACAGTCTAGGCACCATTTTCAAAAGAGCAAAAAATGAAATGAATAATCCGGTTCTTTAAAAGTTCAACACTTCAAATCCTTTGACAAGTCATTGATATCTGAAGGACAATTTAGAAAATTCTTAGTTTTAAAACCCCACTTTTCATTAGATTTGAAAGCCAATGTCCTTAAAAGAATTGGCTCTGTTTGGAAGCTCTGGCCCATTGTATGAAGAACTCTCTTTGCTTTATAATAAGCAGACATAATATTTCAAAAGGAATAGTCTTTCAGCACACATTATTTTCCAGTGTTGAATTCATGATTATTTGTACCTCTGTAAGAGGATTATCATGATGTAATGACACAAAGTGCAGAAATAATGAAATGCTGTTTACTTGCCAAGCCATTACAGAATTATCTACTGCTCTCGAAGAAGTAAATATAATTTCTCATAAAGTTTTCCTAAATGTAACAGAGATGAGCAGCAGCTAAAATAAAATAGGATGATTCCTGCTTCAAAAAGAGTTTCTTATTGCAAGAATGACAATAAACTGTAGCAGTTCATCTCTGATTTACACTTGACTGATGATACACTTTGAAAGTACCAGGCACTTATTTCATTGTCATATAGGAGACAGAAAATTCCAGTTGCTGAGTTCACCAGTAAAACATTCCTCCAGAAAATTTATTAGAAAAGAAGTTGAAGAGGTGTCATTCACTTCCTTAGGCTGCTAAGAAAAATTAAATAAGATACAGGACCAATTTTCATGAGATTCTTCTGGCCCAGAAAGACAGTTGTTTTATTGCAATCCTGGGGTTCTAAAACAGCCACATAAATTCTCTGTTGAAGTAATCCAAGTTTCACAGCAGCATCATAACATCATCTCATATTTTATGCCCTTCAGCAAGAACTTGCCTCTTGAGGAAGCCTGGGAGAATAGTTACTAATTGTATCTTACTCACTTCCTGGTAGTTTAAGACAGACTCACATCTGACTACTTCTTAGACATGCTTATTTTAGTTTCAGCTTAGGCTGAGAAGAAGCTGTTGTGAAATGGTAGAAATGTCAGATCTGTGTTCCTGCTATTTAAGAACTACATCTTCCAACTTTATTACCTCACCTTCCTCAATACTGATTGATTGGAATTTTGCCCAAGTTAAAAAATATCAAATGAATGCATATCAAGAAATCATATTATCTTTTCACTCAGTGCCTCCAAAACAGCTTCAGGGATCCAGGTCAGCCTGGTTAAACCTTTGCTATCAGGATCCATCAGCATGCACAGGCCATGTTTAGGAGTGCGTATTAGTGGGCAGCCATATGACACCACCACATCTACCATCACTTCTCCTCCGTGACCCAGTGAACTCTTGCCCTTGCCTGCAATGCTATTCTTCAAAGGGCACCAGCTCAAAAAAACCGTGTAAAACCAGCTCCTGGTTTTGGGGAAAAAAAAAAAACCAAAAAAAACCCCAGAGATAAAATTCTCAGTCCCTTTAAAAAACTTCATTATTTGTGTATTTTTCCTTTGTAAAGAGAAAAATGTAGAAACACTGAAAGAATAAGGCTTTAAAGGTTCTCCTTTAAAGGAAATGTAGATTCTCTCCTTCTAAAAACTGAACTAAATTCAAACTTTCAGCTGTGTAGGGCATTGCCCCACTGTTTCCTGAATACATTGCAGTCTCTGGTGTCACTAAGGATTTAGGAATGAAAAACACAAACCTGGGAGAAATATTCTTGGGCAAAACAACTGTTTTCCCACCACTGAAAAAAAACTCCTCATGAACAGCTCCAGAAGTGTCTCAGGTCCCATTTGCAATCCAGTTTGGTTCCTGTCTCCAGTATCTCTGCCTTCAAGTCACTCCAGAGTCACACTTATAACCATTAATGCAATAATTGACCTCATCAACACATTAATACCTCCATTGCCTTCAGCTTAAATAGTATTTCCTTCACAGAACTGCCACTTACTGCTTATAAGGGCTGCACATCTCTCCTTAATATATTTTTACAGGAGACAATAACGTCATCTTTTAATCTTTACATACTCATATTGGTAGGACAGATAAACGAGGGCCTTGAGTCATAAAGTAGTTTTACACTGCCCCATTCCTGAAACTATTCAGGGCCAGGCTGGATGGAGCTTTGAGCAACTTGGTCTAAGGGAAGGTGTCCCTGCCCGTAGAAGGGGGAGACTGGGATTAGATTGTGCTTAAGGTCCCTTCCAAACCAAACCATT
This sequence comes from Falcunculus frontatus, assembly GCA_013398115.1. NCBI lineage: Eukaryota > Metazoa > Chordata > Aves > Passeriformes > Falcunculus > Falcunculus frontatus. The sequence continues at coordinate 612,049 of VZRV01008644.1, forward strand.
CTGGGATTCTATGATTCTATGAAATATCAGCTGAAGGCCTCTGTCTGAAGAAGAACGATCTAAACTAACATAACCATACATACACCACTCATATGGGATGCAAGTGAGGTTATTGCAGTCACAAACCATAAGGGAAGACATTGAGAGGAGCAGACCCCGGATGTGTTCATGACCTTCAGCTGTGGGAAGAGAATTGTGCTTTGCTGCAGCAGAGCACAACTCCAGGGGGGTCTGGAAGGCTTATGCTGGCTATAGAGACAAAACGTCTGCACGAGACACATTTGAAACACCCTTTAAAATTAAACTGGTCCCCAAAGCCTTTTGAGCCCTTCTGTAGGGTTGTATAATGACCTCTGTTTTCATTCACCTTCAAACCAGCACGAATTAAACTGGAATGCAACGCTTTTTAGACCATATCATGGGTTTAGTGGCATTTCCCAGTGCATTCATTTAGCTCTGTCAATAAAATAGCCCCTGGAGTGTAAAGATAGAGAATTACCTGTAAGGAGGGCCATGTGAAAAGCCCTTGGAAGGAGGGAAGTCAGCCTTTTAAAACATATGTAGAGGAACCAGCTTTATGAGAAATTCTGATGCAGCTCAGACCAGGGGGCTGATCAAAGGTAGGTACATTCAGCACTCAAACACAGGGGAAATCAAGCAATATACCATGAAAGAACAAAAGACTTGTAACATTGAAGGGTGGCTGTGTGGACTGAAATATACTGAAGGAATCACTTGAGGGTTTCAGAGATTGAGGCATATGGAGGAGGGAAGATGAAAAATTGAGAAACTAACAAGAATTTTAATGACACGGGGAATGCAGTAATGTCTTTTGAGTTAGTCTGATTACAAAACATATATTTTAAAAAAAGGCAAAAGTATAATGTATTGACTAAGTTAAAGGAACAAAAAAAAGGTTTAAGATCAGACATTTTGTTATGTTACAGTGCTGGAACTAACAATAATGTAAAAGAGGCCCTTATTTAATAGATATACATTTCCCTCAGAGAATTCAGTTGCCAAAATTGACTGACCTCTGAAGTGACCCAAATATGCCACAATCAGCTCTTGGTTTTATGGTCTGTAGTTTCTGAACAAGAGGGCCATGGAAGCCTAATCACTGAGCAGAGACACAAAAAAACCAATATTAATTGCTCATTTTAGAGAAAGCCCACCAGGGATCTAAGTTGACTTTTAGCTGTGGGTGGCTGTGAGAATCAGGAGTTATAAGTGTCTTACCTCTGTTTCCAACTCTACCACAGGTTAAGGCAGTAAGCTGTGGACTAGACTCTATTTAATATACTGATGGGGGATTCGCTTTTTGTCTGTGTGTGTATGAAAGAAATGTGCTAAAATCGTCTGTAACTAATGAATAAAAGCAATTAATCATAGCCGGGAAAGGAGCACATCGCCACAGTAAGAACCATCCTGGGAAGAGCAGAAGAGATTTTGCTTTTTAATTTGATCTCAGCATCGTCTTGAAAATGAATAATGCTTTTCTTATCACTTATGTAATGCTTTCTTATCAGCAGAGTGAAGGCAACATCCAAATAGGAACAGATTTTGTGTTTCCAGGTTCTTTGATGTAAATCAAGAGGAACAGATTAATTTTCAGTATTCCTGTTCACTGAGCTGCTCAGTGGAACACAGAAGTTGAGCACTTCATTCTCCAATGCACAGGAAAACATCCTGTTGGCTGGATTTGTCTGGAATTTCAGAACAACTAAGGATGCTTATAAGTCTCAGCAGCAATAGCTATAGAACCAAAACACTCTATAAAACCAAAGACCATGTCTATCTTTAAAAAGAAGAGCTATAAATAAGGTATTGATTGGCCAACTCTTTCTTAGCAAGGAAACAAGGAGCATATAACACAGTTGTTAAGTATAATCTTTTTTTATTCTACCAAAAAAAAAGAAAATTTCCCTTGTCTAACAGGATCATCACTCTTTGTGGATGGAAAGACAAAGTAGGGACAGCATATCTTGGTTTTGCAAGTCTATTAATTTCGCCTTAGGACAGACTGTCAGCGTTCTAAATGAAAATGCTAAAAAAGAGTTTGGCTACTCATTTCCACAGAGTTATTCATTGGATTCACTGACAGAATGGAAAGACTTGTCGAGCAGGGTTCTCCAGAAGTCTGCATAATGCTTCACTTTATAATCTGGATGATGAATGTTCAGCAAGCCCTTTAAAAGTGCAGATTATACAAATCCAGGAATGACTGTGTGTAGGCTGTAGGAGGGGATAACAACTTAGTAATGGTCCAAAACTAGGATGAAGTTCAGTGTGTGTGAAATTCATCCAGTGCAAGGGTCTAATGATAAAAAAGAGTGATAGGGTGGGCAGGGTGGGGAACAACAGATTGTATTGTTTATACGTGTGGCAGATGGGACAAAGAATATTCAGATACCAGGAAAACTTGCCAATTACAACTCTGACTTATAAGGATTTTCAACTCACAGTGAAAGGGAAAGAAACTCTGAAAGAAATACAGTTTCCACACTGAAGGTAATTTTACAAGTTAGGCAAACTTCTGTGAAGGATGATAAATGTATTGTTGATCCTGTCTTTAAATAGGGAATGGATTAAATTAGATTCACGTCTAATTTTCAATCCTGTTAACTATAGCTTATATTGTCAATTGTGAAAATCCTGGGTATTTGCCAGAAAATGTTCTTTTCTTAAATAATACTTAGTTTTTTCATGGACAGCTTGAATCAAGTAAAACATTGTTCAGATGTTTTGATGGTAAGAACAGTGTATAGTTCTCATTCCCACATTTTGGATTCATTGTAGAGTTATAAAAAAATCAAGACCACTGTGGATACAGAGCATGTCAGCTGCCTTATGGTAACCACTCCCAGGAACTCTCCTGCAAAGTAGCTCACATGTTTTGAATCACAGAATCATAAACTCACTTAGGCTAGAAAAGGCTATTAAGATCACCACATCCAACCATTAACTTTGAGAAGTAAGTTATGCCAAATTTCTTCATGTTCTTCAAGAGTAAAAGTGTGCAAGTGGACAAGTTCTGTGGACCAGCTGACAGTTTTTAAGTGCATAACCTATCTTACCTCCCAGTAATTTATTTATGTAGCCATACCCCTGTGCTCCGTGGAGATACGAGGTAGTGAATTCAAGACTCACAAAGACTAAATAATTGATTTGACTTGTAATACCACACGGAACTCTCTATCATGCACCTGGACAAGTATCAGACTGCACAGAAATTGCAGCAGAGGCACAGAGCAACTCCAGCAAACGTGCATGTGGGTTTGGAGGTCACAGGCTCATTTCCCATGCACTGCTATTGCACAGTTACCTGAAAATTTGTTCAAAACAGGTATTTTTCTTTCAAAAAAAAAAAAAAGCAGTGACAAAAATGCTTTGTACATGTCAGAAAAATAATTTAACAACAGGACTTGGTGGTTGTGGTATGAGATGCTGCCAGGTCACATCTCAGGTCACTCTTCTAGCTTATTTCTTTTCCTTCACTGATTCTCTTCTTCCTTTGGACATTCTGTGCTTCCATCTAACTTGAATATTTTCAAACAATTTATCACAATTTGTCCAATATATCCTTTTCCCAGTATAAGTATTCTTTGGTGACAAAGGATATTTTCACACCTTTTGTTGTATTTGTGTACTGAATGTATGAGAAGGAATTGTATCTAATGATAGTGACAAACTTCACATGAGATTCAAAAGCGGATTTGTTATGTTTACAGGCTAGTAATAATCTTTCAGATCACAAAATTTACTCAAATTGAGTAACACAAAACCCCTTAAAATCTGTGGGACTACTTGTTCAGTAAGGTATCACTCAGATTGTCATAAAAGTGTTAGAGTCGTTCATATGATATATTGCTCTGTTATAAATTGAACGTACATGTACATGATCCTAAAAAAGCACCTGAGAAATTTAACAAGTATGTTTTCCTATTTTTTTTAAAGGGCTCTTTGATTGTAAGAAAGATGCCTTCAGAATAAGGATTCAATACAGAACTGACATTCTGCCTAGAAAGCAGCCAGGCTTTCATATGTAAATTCTCTGGTGTGTTTTGATTTTTACTTCTAAAAAGTGTATTGTTCCATGTATAGAATGAATATTTTTGGAACAGTTGCATAATGTTAAATTTTGCCCTTGGTGAATTTTTCTTTGGTTGCCTGAAAAACTATTGCTTCATTTTAGGTCTTCTGAAATGACAGGTTCATAAGTGCCCAAAGGCCTTTATACAGATGTCATCATCTTTAGATGAGATGTCATCATGATAAATGAATGAGGGTTCTCTTTAAAAAGCAGTACTTTCAGTACCAGTTTTCAAGGCATGAGCCTGACATGACTCAGTTGCATAAGTGCAAGAAAAAAACTTCAAAATTTTTTAGGTAAAGAGAGAAAAATGCTAACATAAGTGGATTGCAGTGTGAGATATGCTTGGGTTTATTCTAATATGTTAAAGAGTAATTTTTGACATTATATTAAAAATTTTTTCGAAAAAAACCTGATTTTTTTTTGTGGACAGGTGAACTGAAAACAAGGTAAAAATGTACTTTTAGCTATAATTATCAGCCATGCTTATTTAAAGATGAATAGAGGAAACAAGAAAACAAGTGTCCGTGGAGGATGCTGTACTGGAAGATGCAAATGCCTGACATCAGAAGAGTCTAAGACCCAAGTCTCAGATGAAAAAAGCAGACTACAGGCTAACCTGTTTTCAAATTGAGGACAAGAAGTCATCTTGCTCTAGTTAGAAGCAGATGTGGACAGGAGGGCTGGCTGTGGGAGAAAACATACCTGCAAACAGAGGTAGTTAAATCAGGACTGGTAAAAAGCACAACAGTTTCGAGCACAGGAACCAGGGGTTTATATCATTGGAGGCAGCAAGTCAGTAAAGGGGGAGCTGTGGGCAGAGGTGGATTTAATGGAGGAGAACAGTCAGACATGCCTGGTGTCCTCTCCATACCCACAGAGGTTGTGCAGCCACTCTGCTTCGCATGACAGGTAGAAACTGAGCTGTTGTGCAGTTTCTTCCATTCACCTGCCATGATCCTCTTCACACACTCAGCCCACATCAAATACAGAGACACCACCAAGGATATGCCAAATTCTAATTTCTGTCTTCTCAACATCCATCATAAATTGCTTTACAGCACCTTCTAGTTTCAGTCCAGCCACTGGGGCAGTGTAGGGGGACAGAGGATGGGACTGAGAGTCTTTTCTTGAACTCTTCACTGAAAGACTCTTTGCCTTGCACAGCTTTGCATCATTTGGAAGCAAAGGTAATGTAAAGCTTTGCAAAGTCACCCTGCTGAAGAAGAACAAGACAAGGGAATGAGGAGTTACATGAGAATAGTGATCAGATTTTATAGGAGTAAACTTGAGAATGTCTATTACCCTAGTTCTCCTCTCCAGTTGCCCACTTCTACAAAAATTGCTGGAGTTCTGTTCCATCTGAGAAACCAAATCAGGATGAAATCAGCCACTGCTTTTAACATGTTCTTGACAAGAAGAAAGATATCTCAGAGAGGTTGTTTCTGTGGGAGACTACAAGAGCAAGCTCAAGAGTCATCACTTTGGGGTATGAGAATAATTATGGACAGTTCAGCTTCTTCCCCTGCAGTAGGAGAGCAATGGAAATGTTCGAGTTCCCTGAAAGGAAGGAAGGAAACTATCTACTACTTCCAAGAAATGTCCTCAAACTAACATCAACCAAACTCCTTTTTTTCCTTTTTTTCTTTTNTTTTTTTTTTTTTTTTTTTTTTTTTTTGTGACAGGAGCTTCTTTTTCTTGCTTTCTTTGAGGCTTCAGCATTATGTGCTGCGCTGGTTCTCTCTTCATTTCTCACTGTCAACTTCCCTATCTGGGATCTGTTACTGCAGACTGTGATTTCCTTCCCTCCACCAGTGTCATCCCCTGCTCCTCAAGATCTTTGAACCTGTGTGACACCTCCTTCAGCGGCACAGCATCACTTTGCTGGTGGCAGAGAATAAAAAAGTGTCTTATTATCATGGGAAAAGCCAGCACTTCTCTGGCTCTGTACTAAAACACTTTGTGGGAGGAAAAGCGGCAGCTTCTGCACTGCTCACTTTTCCCCTACACACCACAGCTCCCCTCTGAGACCATAAGAAAAGAAAGTTAAAGAGAAGACATTCAGCCTGACTCTGGGATGTTTACTCTTTTCAGCAGCAATTTGTATAGAAAAAGCATTACCAAAAAGTTAATGGCACTTTGACGTTGAAATTATTTTAAATATGCAATACAAGATTTCCTAGAAATGGGGAATGATGCTTTTTAAAATGGCTCAGACCTTTTCATGATTTCCAAGGGCATTGTAAATCATTCAGGTTCAGAATGAAAGTAAGTTTCCAAATGTCAGAATTTCCTATAAAACAGAAATTCAGTTAAATAGAGCTATTACTAACATCCTCACTCACAACAGCTTAGAAAATGTGGTTGTTTCTGGTGTCTCTGGTCCAGGGAAATGACAAGGAGATTTCTCCATTTGATGGTCTTGTCCACAAAGAATTTATGCTCTAACTTTACAAGTTAAAGTCTTAAAAAGGGTTCCAGAACACTAGTTAATAGCAATACACGCTATGTACATGCTGCTTAGTCACCTAAATCAGAAAAAGATCAAAAATAAATCTGATTATAATGATTACTGAAATTAAAGACCAACAGAGACTGAGGTGAAGGAAATGACACCTTTCTGCAGAAATAAACTCCTTGGAAAACATAAGAAGCAATCATGGCTCTTTAAGAGTGCTTATTCATACACCTGCATAATGTATTTATGGCAGTTTTTAAAATACAAAGTTCCAGTTTGTACCTGTACTGCCTGAGCTACATGATTAAGCTTTTTCCCTGGATTTCAAAATGCATGCGTGAGTGGGAAGGCAGCAAAGACATTGAAAAGGCTACTTGTATGCCATTTTTAAATTCAGACATTTGTAGACATGGTTGTGCTCAAGTCAGCTTAAATCCTATGTTATACGGGTTTTAACTTGTGCCATGAAAGAGGTGCTTTAACTCCTTTCTCAGACAGGCAACAGTGTAAGTGTGCTCAACAGTTCACTGATGCTGCCTGCTGTGATCTCAGGTTTCTGGTCTGGGATGCAGTTAGGTGCTCTCTCTGCTTTTTACTGCCCACAGTGGTGTGGGTGCCAGAGCATGGCATGGCTGCAGCACCAGGAAAAGCCACTTTCCTTATCTGGGTTTATCAGTAGCCACAAGGGCTTGGCACAACACAGCAGAGCAGCACTGGGCTGTGTTTGCACAGGTAAGGTGACTCACCTGCCTTCTGGGTGCAGAGCAGATGTGTCAAAGTCAGTTTTCTCCCTATGACCCCTTCCTACGGCCTCTTCTCTGGTTCATAGGGAGGACTGGAAAATAAATTGAGTAAATTAATGGTTTGTTTTCCTCGATGGGAAATGAATGAAAAAGCAGCTTTATGGGGAGACTGGGGAAGAGATAGTCTGATTTTATTTTGGGCATCGATCACCAAATTCTGTGGTTTACAAACCAAGATGCTGTTGTGTTGAGGAAGTCTCTGTGTGCCGAGAGCTGCACCCCTGGAACTGCAGCCAAGGGCCCTACTAAGTTTGACCTTTTTGTCCTGGTGTCCTCAACATAAAGCAGGAGTAAAGCTCCTGCTTTAAAGCTGGTTATACTGGTTTGCCATCAGGATGATGGTGTGCCCTTTCTTCATTTGGAAAGATGCTGTGAAGGCCTGGAGGGCGCACATCTCCTGCTGGGGTTTGGCTGCCGGGGCTTGGGCCAGCCTGGGGCCACTGCAGCCTGTAAATGGGGGTCTGTGCTGGTTCCCAGCCCATGCAATCCCTCACAGTGCTAAGTAAGAGGGTCTGCTCATTTATTCAAACATTTCTACTTATTTTCTGCCCTGTAAATAGCTGGATAGCACGCCTTGCTCTGCAGTGGAGCAGTAACCACACTGCCCATTAAGTCATGTTTACCCTCCGAGAGTTTTAAGGCTTAGGCAATTCAAAAGAACATAAAAGATAACCAAGGCAGGCTCAGAGCAATAGCCAGAGACACAGTCACACTTATCATGAGCAACACAATGCTGCATGACAAAAGAGGATTGTATTCCTACCTTCACCTCTGTGAACAGTCTTATCCCAGTGAAGGACAAGCCAGGGACCACAGAAATAGCTCTGGCAACTTGCCATGGTCTAGCTCTCAAGAAAACCTGTGTAGAAAATTGTCTCTCCTAGGGAGTGGCCTGTGGTGTTGCCTTCACTGCAGATCTATTTTGTTCACTGCTGATATTTTTATGCACTGAGAGAAAAAATTCTGGCTAAAGTCAATCCTGTTGTTCAGCCATAGGTTCCCTAATACACACGTCCATCCTAATGAATAGTTTACTTGTAAGACATCAATTATTTCTGCTTCTTTCCCATGAGAGAGCACCTAATGTTTGAAATCATGTTTCTTTTCCCAGTGCTTGTCATTCTCATTTAGTCTAGGGGAGCTGAAAAATAAATAGTCAATTCCCACTTCCTTCCTTTGCAGAATTTCAGTAATAACCTAGAATTACTGTTCAACATACAATCTTTTTCAGCAGATGGCTTTCAGCAAATAAATACACTCAACTTGCCAAGCTTTGTCCTGAAGTACAAAAGCTATCCACATTAAATAAGGATTCTAAGAGTTTTCATTTTCGCACTGTGATCTATATTTTGTTCATGAATCATAATATGAGATGAGAAGTGAACTCTTATTTATTCAAATTTACATTATGTTTCTCATATCAGGTGCAGATTTTAGAAGGAGGAGGGAGAAGCAAAAGAGTGTGAAAGGGCCAACCTCAGCCCCAGTTTTTACAGCACCTGCTCTCAAGTATTATAACAAGTCAAGAAACAATAATCAGCTTCCTTTTACATCACCCCACTTTATACTAAGGATCTGTCCACCTCTGAGAAACATAAAAGTGTTTTAGGAGCTTTTTTAGGGGTAAAAGATAATCCAAATGCCTCCCAAAGCACACACAAATTAACTGAGGAAGGAAACATTATTTTGCGTCTACCGCATGAGACTAATATATCAAAACCAAACCACACCAACCAAACAAAAAAAATCACCCAAGACCATGTAACAGTACTTGTAAGATCTGTAAGGCATCAACTAAAAGCACAGTATAATTCAGTGGCTGGAAGCTGAAAGTTAAGTTTGGAAAACTCAAGGCAGAAATGAGGATATGAGATTTTCAAGTGAGGTTAATTACCAGTTAAAAAAATATATATCCACACAGGACTGGAAATACTCCATCCCTCAGCTGGCTTTTATTTCTGAGCTCTTTACATTGCAAAAACATTCGGGTACTTCCTTCCTTACAAATGAGTCTCCAAAGACTTTTCTATCATGTTGCCTACCACCACAGTAACAAGTGGGACTTATGCTTAAGAAGTCTGAGCAGATCTAAATTCATGTTCAGGTTTCTGCTTGTTTACCCAGACTTCAATAAAGTCTCAAACCTCCTGAACACTCACTCCTCTCACCACCATCCCCAGGCTCTCCTTCATTTCCTAGGACCACCTACAAAATCACTTACACTCTCCTTAGTCTGTTGCCAACACCCACTCATTTGGCAAAACATCAAAAAAAAATTTACCTTGACAATCATTTATTTTCTCTCTCAGACTTGCTTCATTCAACCCTGCACTTGTCCCAGCTGAGCAGATGTACAGTCTTGCTGCAAGTTTTCTCCCTCTTCCACTCCACATTCGCCCTTTCTGTCCCATGATCCTCCCTGTGGCTTTTTTTATTTCCTAAGTTCTACCTCCAGGGAATCTATGCTACATCTTTGAGAACTACAGAAGATGCCCCTTAATTTCCAGAAAAAGGTCTTGCTAGAGGACAGAGAAACTGTGAAGGTAGAAAATTCTTTTTTTGATGCTAACATGAATAACTCTCCAGGGTTTCTCTTAAAATGTCTACCAGCACTTCCCCAGAGCTAAACACAAATGTGGATACATTAGCACAGGAGAAAACACATTATGTGAAATTCTGCATTATGTGGGCAAAACTTTCCCTTTTAAGAGAGAAAGGTAATGAGTATTGAAATTTGGAGTGACAAAAGGAATTGTGCTCTGTACTTGATTTGACTTTGCTTTTAATTGATTATGGAAGTATTTTGGTCCTCGTATATCCCGCTACCATAAGACTTTCTCATTTTGTTGTATGTTGTAACAATTTTACTTTTATTGGATGTACACTTTCAGCATGCTATACATGAATACATGACATATGAGCAGTCACCCTAACACACAGAGCCCATGCTGCATCTGCAGAGTTCTGAGTTTGTTGAGCTGGACACAAGCAGAAGCCAAGTCTCAGGCTCCCACAGGGCTCTGAGCTGCAGACAAGTTCCTTTCTTGCTGAAAAGCTCTCCAAGCTCACCATGGTGAGTTTGCCCGTGCACAGCTCAAAGAGACAAAATCCCAGTTTCCTTTATTGAAGTAAGGTTTTCCATTTAACAAGCGTACATCTTCATGTCAGAGGGGATATATGTACCTGAGAGACCTTTTTTATTAAAAGATTTTTATACTGAGGTCATAATTTGGAGAGGAGGGAGTAGGTTTAAGGCAGCCAGTAACCTAAACATTTAAGGCATATCCATTCATCAAATGAAGTTTACAGAGCAATACATTGGGTTCAAATGGCTCTGTACGTGGAAGGTCCTATGGCCCCAACACAGATGTACACTGGGTTTGGTTTCTGTGTTCCTTATTAGACCTGCTCCCATTTTCAGCTCAGAGCTCTCAAACGCTGCTCTAGCTTCCACGAGCAAGAACAAGGGGCCAAACAGCAATTGAGGGTCAGAATGGCTCAGAGCTACTCTGGACGTATGTCTCACTCTCTCACCTCATCTGGCCTTTTGGCATTGAGAGAAGAAGAAAGCACCTCCCTGACCTGTGCAAACATCAGATACCTTCTCTCCAGGTAGATACTGACTTTCCCAGGTGAGACAGTCATCACACTTAGCTCAGGTATTAGTTGTGCAGAAGATATCTGAGGTTCAAAAATGTTATTTCACACAAAGCAGATTCCACGTGAACGATTATCTCAGATCAATTCAGGTATAAAGGAGGACAACTTTGGTGGGTACAGCTGTGGTACTCCTCCCTGGGGACCAAGGCTCACTGGATATGACCCAGCCCTGCTCTGGAAGTAATTGAGCTGAGACAGAGCTGAGCCTGTAGTATGGTGCTCAAGATAGCAAACACCCTCTGTTTACATGGTGATATATCACACAGATGTGGAAACAACACCGGTGGACTGGTGGAGTCTCCTCTGGATTTAGCTAAAACAAACTCTCTTCTCTGCTCCATGTTCTTCTTTAGAAGTTCAAACAAACCTTGACACCACAGCGGGCATCTTTGAAGGTGTGATACCAAAGCGAATTCTCAGGGATATATTTTCAAGAGATATATGAACAGCTGTCTGAATAGCTATTGGTGTACAGCACTTCTGTCAGGGTAATGTTCTTGAGAGAAGAATAGACGTTCTGTGGATTAATAGAAAAATAGTTTTGGATAGAAAGAAAGCTCACCAGCAGAACTGTGATGACCTGACAAAAGACCCCTCTTGTCTCCATCTCTTTTCTTTCTTCTGAGAAGATTAAAACAATTTTTAAGAATGGAAGTGGGAGGGAAGACTCCACAACCAAGGCACCAGCAGTCAGCATCCTTTTATTCGGTGCTGTAACCTTTCTTACAACACCCCAAACACAAGAGCATTCTCAGCGATCAATTCCTTCCACACAGCTCTCTTCCAGTGCAGGAAAGCATGTACAAAACCTGGAGTCAATAGGAAAAGTAATCTAGATCAAGTGATTACCAACAGTGATGGGAATTCAAGGGATTTTCCCCAGACCCCACAATCACAGAAGGAGCAGCACAGCAGATGGGCACTGCAGCAGGAGAGAAACAGCCCTGTGGGAGAGGGACCTTCTAGGGCAAGGCAGCCAAAGAGAAACCATGGTGCTGCACTGTGCTTTCTTTCTGCCCTCACAGCAGTGCAGCAGTTGGATCTTGCAGGGAAGGGAGAGCCTGTTTCCAGCCCATTCATCCCCCTCCTAGGTGTATCCCTATCTGCTGTCATCCAGGATCAATGTTTGAAGCCTAAAAATGGCTTATTCAGAAACATATAAGAAAAACTGACGAAGGGAGATAGGTGTGTCTTGAGATAATCAATGAACATAAAGAAAAATAAAAGCTCAGAGTATGTGAAAGACGTCTGGTAGGTGCTTTACAGTTTAAAGAAGATAATAGGAATTGCATTCTAGTCGGATGTATTTAAAGCAGAAAAAGTCACTGAAAAGGAACTGATAAATCTAATTGATTTTTTTTCATAGCTCTTCCTACTTTTGTCTGAAGAGAGTGAAATGACCAGTACTCTACCCACATATCTAGAGAAAAAGGACATGTTTCCCAACTTCAAATTAAGATATTATGACAGGAACTCAATCTGCCCGGTGAGGATGGAGAGAGAGAATATGTCTGGGAGGAGAAACCCGAGTCTTTCTATCAGTTATTCAGGTTCCAGTGCCTCGGTGCTCTATGATCATTTTCTGAGACAGCAGTTCAGTCTCCAGTGTGCTAACTGTAAAAGTTAGGAAGTCATCCTTATTTTGCAGACCATTAAGTTTTGAACTTCAATGCTACACGAAGCCGTATTTCTAGTTTTACTTGATACAGGTCTGCAAACCAGCTTTACAGAAGTTTGCAGAAGCAAACATTGATTAATGAGACAAGGCAGTAGTCAATGAAAGCAACAAATGGGTGGACTCAGGAGGACTGACTCTTGAGAACCAATTAATGTGTGGACATGCCATCTGGGCTGGCAGCACACGGAGTAGTTCACTACCTGCTGCCACTGCTGGCACTGCACCAAGAAGAATCAGAGCATCTGTCAGTCCCCAGGATCTGTAACAGAAAACTGCAGCACAAAGAGCTTCAAAACAAGCCTTGAACATCAAAACTCTCTGGTAAATCCCTAGAAGAAAAAGCCTAGAGATAGTGTAGAAATAACGGTCTTAAAAATAAAATGTGAAATTGTTTCCCATGCAAAATAAAGTTGCACAAGCATGACCCTTTCTCTGTTCCTCTTCAACTGCAGATGCAACTCCTCTCTCAAAAATTCTTTTGATTATCTTAAGTGACATCAAAATCACATGTTTACTCTGTGAATATCTTAGAGTAAAACATCAGATTTTCAGCTACAGGATTCACTTTTCTCTCCCATTTCCCCCAGTTCATTTCAATAAGGTCAAGATTCTTTCCAAAGAGGTGCTGAATCAGTTAGGAAAAAATATATAGTGTGAGCAAGCCATATCTCACTTAACTGCTTGTGATTGGCCTTCAAGGACTTCTGTATTGAAAAACAAATTTTCTCTAGCATTGCTGGTTATTTAGCCAAAATTCAGGGAGGCAGATCGCTATTCTGCCTCCCTTTTCCTGCTGAAAGAAACACAGTCTAGATATGAGCTACTGGCAGGAGTTGACACCATCAGTCTTAAAAGGGGAAAATTGATTTTGCAATCTCACAATGAATCACACAGAAGCAGCAAGCCAGCCAGAGCTACCTTGTGGTCTTGTGCCCACTCAAAACCCTTATTGCTTTCAGTGGACAGGTTTTTTGCAGGCTGGGAAGTGTAAAATCTGGAATCAGTGTCAAAAATTAGGATTTTAGTGCTTAATCACTGTAATCTTCATTTCAGAAGAGATAATTTGACTTTCACTTGAAGGCAGCTGTATTGCAAAAAGGCAGACAATTCAGAACTCTGTGAATAAATTAGAAAATAAATTAGCCAAATTACCATGTTTGCTCTTCTTTCTCCCATGCTTCATCACTCTGACCTTACTTTCTGAAATATCAGACTTAACATCAGCATATAAATACAAATTTCGAGAGAAAATCTAATTGGCACCAACTCTGAGTCAGCGACCAGGCCCAGCTGCAATCTGTGCCTGCATCTCAGATCAATGAACTAAGTGTTATGAAGAGTTTTTTTGCAGGTGCAGCATGGGACTTTCTCAGGGCCTGATCCAAATTATTGGATCCTTCTAAATTATTGGAAAATATTCTGTTAGCTACAATAGGCATTTGACTGGGTTATCAATGAAGAGGAATGGCTATATGTTTGGATTAAAGAGATAATCAGTCTCTGCAATATTTGCTTCAGAGAATGACTCATAAAAAATACAGTTTTCAGCTGAAGTTTATGTATGTCTTATGCATCAGCAGGCTTGATCATAGTGGAACTTTAGTGAGACATTTGTGTAGAGCAGTTGAAGTTGTCTAATTACAGAGTTTTCTAGGAGCATCTTTTGTTCCCAGTGGGACCTTGCCTATTTTCATAGTCTGGTTGGAAAGAAAGGATTAGTTTACCTGTCTCCATTACTGAAAGCTAACATGACTGAAGGCAGTGCCCCTTTGTACTTGCCAAGAAAATTCTCTCCAATTAGACATTAAGCTCACCTTAATGCTTTGATTGTTGGACATCCAGAATGTGTTTGATTGAAGTTCAGCAATAAGAAGAGATGCAGCTGAAGGAAGTCTGTGTGCTCACTGAAATTTAGAAAAAAAATTTGAAAATTTCTGTTATTCTCCAGGAAGAAAACTTGCGAGTTTTTTTTGAGTAGATTCTGCTGTTCTATGTCTTCACGAATAAAGACATCATAGGGTAAAGAAATTATAGGGTGAAGACACCATGGTGATGTAACTATCTTTCCCATATGCAAACTGTTGACTGTCTTATAAGCCACTAATTTTGCTGAGACTACTATAACCAGTCAGGCGCCCACAAGAGAAGTTCCTGAGGAAAGAGCTGAGTGTGGAGTCAGGCAGCTGAACTCTAAGTCGTATATGGAAGACATGAGATGTCCTAAAATAGTATTCAAAATAGTCATCAACTCAAGATGGGCTTAGAAGAGGGAATGGTAGACCAAGAGATGCAAATTTCAGCAAATGCTGAGTGCTTGCTCTACAATGGCCCTTCTCCCATCAAAATGTTGACCTTACTCTGGCAAGACTAGGAAACTCTTATGTGAAGAAGTAGAAGTCAGATCTTACTGCCTGGTTTGCTCTAGCACCCAGGCTTTTTTATCCATTTTTCCATTGCTGCTGTAGTTTTGGAAAAAAAATTCCAAACCTATTGTAAACTCCAGTAACTACCAGCCTGAGGACAGAGATTTTACAGATGACTAAACCAATCTTCTTGAGACCCTATAAACAGCTGTCCTAGGTGAGGCCCTTTGAGCTCTCCTGGACCACAGGCTGCACCAGCACCTCCCTCTGAGTGGGACACCTCTTGGACGTCACAAACTCTTCAGCTGGCAATATTTGAAAGACCATTGCTGATGACAATACCCCACAGAACATTCCTCAAGGTGCAACCCGTGCCTGATGAGAAACACAAAGGGATTTGATGTATTTCACTGAACTCAAGGTGAGATTTTGATAGGTACCTTTATGCACAAATAAAGAATTATACATCTCTGACTCTTTTACACCCTTATCTTTATGTACCTGTATCCTTTGCACACCTACCCTTTCCCATTCCTGGTCTCAATGTAAATAATAACAAATTGATTACAATCTGATTTTCCTATCCATGCCTCATCTATGTAGAGTAACAGAGTGAACCTTCTCATTGAGGTCTGTTAAGGTTGTACTTTCATAAATTCCTATTAAAACCTACTTTTTGTTAATCACTTTGATGGTGATTCTTTAGGTAGCCAAAACCAGTCATTTGCAACACAGGTCAAAATAACTTTTTTAAGTCAGTAAAATTTATGTCCGGTGTTGCCACTGTGAATTAGAAGAGAATCAGTTAAATCACTGAAAACCTTATTATAATCTATTAACAATCTACTAATTCTCATGACTCTCATTCATCCAAAACCATGTAGACTGTTATGATGGTAAAAAGTCATGGAAATCCTAGCACTGGCATACATTGCACAACAATGATAATAAACCTCTAAGCACCAATAACTATTAAAAAAAGAACTGAACAGAAAATTGCATTAATGATAATGAAATCAGAAAGCTCGGAGTCAACTACAGCGTTTCAATCAGCCTGCAAAACAATACAGCATTAGATAATCAGTACATTATTTGTGATCCACTGAATGGAAGCTGATATCTGCCTAATTATTAAATTGGCAGACATGTTTTTATAAACAGCAGCATACTTTTACAAAAGGCTGCTAGCTGATGTGCAAATAGTAATAAACTATTTTGTAGCCAGAAGCTGTTTAGGTAAAGGAAGGAAATTCTCTATGTATTGGCTTTTAATATTCCTCTGAGGAGACACAGAAGCATCCATCTCTTCTTGACAAGTGGTAGTATAGAGAAAAATAATCACTAAGAACCTCTTCATTACCACAGAGGTCAGAAAACACTCTCTGCTATACTTCATAGAGAACCAAATTCTAAAAGCAAGAGATTTCATGTGAAAATTCTCTATCCCCAGAAGGACTCTGTACCATAAAAATCAGCAGTTGTAATGTCCCAAGCACTTATTTTCAGATCATATGGAGTACTAAGTGATCTCAGAGATAACCAGGAACAACATATGCACTGATTTAATATGAAATATTTTAATTGTTCCGAGAAGAGGAGTAGGATGCCGATGTCACAGGCTTATTAAATATAGCCTTTACATTGAACAGGAGTACATTCATGCTCAGATAAAGCAAGAGCTGCGTGGCAGATTACCAAATTGGGAAAAGCAGTTGGGCTCCTATCTCCCTCTACATTGCCATGTCCTGTACATTCACACCCAGCTCTCCCTGTAGCCAGCACCTCCTCCAACATTCATTAGGTCTTGTAACACGTTTGTCACTTATCTGTTTGCTTAGTCAGTCCCAGCAGGGGAAATATTTGCAGTAGGGTGTCTTCTGTAATAATCCAGCCAGTGTTTAGAGTCTGCAGACCACTTTTCCCCTTTGCTGCAGAAGTTCGGTTGTGCGCGGGTGGAATTCATCTTACCCAAATATAGTGCACAGAAGGAAATAAGCACTGCTGGGCAAGATTTTTCTGCTCTATTTTAGGCACTGACCTCAGGATGAGATTTCTGTCACCAAGCACCTATTTCTCTTCTCTGACAGTGCAGTGAGCCTGTGATGACTCACTCAGATGTAGGAGTCTACAGCTGGTCTGATGAATCCTGCCTGGAGTCTCTTGAAGGTAAGGGCAAGACCTTGGACTGGAGGTAAACTCTTACCAAAAGCAAATGTAAAAATCAGATGTGAGTAGCAGGCCAGACTGCTGAGGAGATAAACTACATCAGGGCTGAGGCATGCACTTACCTGCTGTTGGTGGATTTTAAAGCAGCCCTGATACAAAATGTTCTGTCATACAGAAATACCTGAGCTTGTACCTGCTACATTTAATCTTGCTCTGGTGCATGCTTTTGTGTGAGTTATTGTTACACATTGCTAAGTGGAAAGCTTGACGTGATTAGCAAGGACTTGCTTAAATTTGACAGCTGGTAATAAAGACAAAATTCATTAATTTAAAAGGCAATAACTATTCCTAAAGAACAGCTTATGTAGATGAGAGATAAATGGGGGAACCTCAGCAACATAGGAGATGGACACTTCACCGGCCTGGTGAATTTATCTGATTGGGACTTCTCTCAGCACCTCATTTGTAATAACCAGTATCAATGTCTCTAAAGAAAACTTTTTTTATATGTGTATTGGAAAACAACTACACATTTCAGTTTATTTATCAAACTATTATATTAAAATGCATTAATGCGCCTATTCCAATATAATTATTTGGTTTTGAGTTTGGGGGTTTTTTGGGGGGTGGGGGGTGTTTGTTTGTTTGGTTTGGTTTGGTTTGGTTTTAAATTAAAAAATCTTTAAACTTCCATTCTATGAAACTACAAAAATGTCTGCCTTTCATGTCTGTCAATTTTTCCAAAATGCTTTTATGTAGACAGTGACATTCTCAGCACTCATCAAGGATGTCACTAGTGCCAGCAACCAGAGCTGACTGTAGACAAGCCATTCAAATGAGAAGTTTCTGCCACAGGTAAAAAAAAATATGTCAGCAATCCAACAACAGATTAGAAACTCAAGGAGACTATTGGCTAGGAAAAGGCTTTAGGACTAATATCCAAATCCAAACAGTAATGAAAAGCCTAGTATTCCTGAGAGGAAGAAAATGCTTGAGCTGTCCGTTCTTTCAGAATATGGGTGAGTATATACCCTGAATGGTAAAATACACGATCTACATTACAACCACATGGGATAGGAAACACTTCACACAAATTCAGCATCATATTCTGTCATTAAAATCTGTACTTCTGAATACAGGTAAGAGTTTTTTTAGAAAAAGCTGGAAAACTTTGTGCAGATCCACAAAGTGAGTCCTGGAACGAGGAGCCTCCCACTCAGATAAAACTTCACCTCCCTCTGGGATCAGTTCAACCTCAGAAAATCTTTGTGCAGATACTGTGTACCTTTGCTTTATTCCAAGGCACAAAACTGGTATGTTTTGGAAAGCAGAAGCTGAAATCACTGAGCTAGATTCCTCTTCCTCCAAAGCTTCGTTGCCAGCTCTATGAAACTTGAGGCATGGCACAGCATAAGTCAGAAAGCTGAAGTCTGAAATCACACACTGAAAAGTATTAAAAGTTATATTGAATAGTCAGTTGAATAGCTTAAAATTTTGCATCATTGTACACCCACACATGAGCACCAATTGATGTTCCAGTACTATTAGACAAAAAAGCTGATCTATTTCTTTATTTTGATCATGGCTCTTTCTGCTCCAACTCTACAACGAGCAGCACTCTAAAATCAGTGAGTGTTGCACCTGTTTTGTAGCTGAAGAATTTGGCCTCATTTTTAAAGGGTTTTCTGAAAGCTTCTTCAACTGCAGAAATTGGCCCACTTTCCTCATAGTCAAAATATCTGTCAGAGCCAGTATTTTTTTGCCACAGCTACAATACAGTTTGTAAGATATTTTTGAGAAGATTCAACTTTATTTCTCTAACTATACGTTTGATGAGAACATGGCACTCTAACTTAGTTCCTGAAGCTTTAAGATTGTTACAGTTGCTTATTCTGTACTGGATGATATTCTCAGAAATTTTGAGGATAACCTACAATCAATTGATATGATTTGCAGAGTTCTGAGTAAAACATTGGATTCATTTGCATGCAGCTGCATTGAGTGCTCCTTGCACAAGCATGGCCATGATAGTGCATTCAGGTGTGTTCACTCAGCTATGGATGTCTGTAACTGAGGTTTCTTCAATGCTAATGAATGTCGGGGTTTAATGCTTTAAGACTTGTTTCATGCAACTTTGTTTACTGTTTTTATTAACATTTAAAATTAGAGTACACGACACTTTGTGGTAATAAAATTGTCTCTTTTGACTACTAGGAAGCAGTGAGTGAGTAGGGAAAAAACAACCATGCAATATAGAGCAAATACATGAGGCTTTTACTTGTTTAAATCTATGCACAGTTTTGTGCATTTATTTCACAAGCAAAATGTCATCACTTTAAAACGACCCACTTGCTCTCCTGTTTCTGTGTGTGTTTTCCAGAATGAAGTCTTCCCTGTTGGTCTTTGACATACATGACCATTTGACAATGACATTTTCTGTGAATTTCCTTCCCTCTAGTCCATGTTTTACTGGCAGTTATCATGTTCCTGATTACATTCTGTTTAAGAAAAAAAAAGAAGAAAAAAAATATACGAGAGAGGAAAAGGGATAAGAGAGAAAGATGAAGGAAGAAAGAAATAAGAAGGAAAAAGAAGAAAGAAGAGGAAAAAAATTTTCATGAATAATTATCAAGATTTGGATGTAGCTGCATTTTCATCTCTTACAAGAAAAAAATACAACTCTATATATGTCTTGTATAGAATAGCACTCCAAGGCATGGAGTTGAATATTGATGTCACAATATTTTCCCTTAGAAAATTGAATTGAATGAATTCAGCACAATGCAATATTGCAACATTCACTTTCAGTCATCTTTCGTATTTTCGCTTAGCTGAAGAGAGAAAATTATTCTGTAGAGCTGAATCCAAATAGAAGACAAATGTATTTATTGCACTTGCTTTATAGATGTACAGGCAAATTACTTTGAATGCCCATGTAACAGAAAGCGATTTGTTTAAATGGAAAAGCCTTTGTGTTTTTCCTGTGAGACATGGAAATGTATCACTGAACACACGTTTATGCTGAAGTAAAGAGGTATTTGAAGCACACGCACATGCCACATCTACTGAATGGGCAGGGTTCTTCTACCCATTTGCAAACATTCAATATTTCAGAGGCGTGTCAAATCCTAATTCATGTTCTGTTTTAGTAATACTCCCCAAGAAGCAACACTTTTAAAGAAGCTTTTAGCTACAAGTGAAGCCTCATTGACAAAAAGCAGAAACCATCTCTGAGTTTTCATCAAGAGCTATGTTGAAAGTCCCCATCTTTCATAAATTGAAATGCTTGTAATCATGGTCTGACCCCTCTGACTCCTTGAGCTCACAGTGGGCAGCAGAGCAGAGCAGAGAGCTCAGCCCAGCTCTCAGCCATCTACAGCTTCAACACCCATAACCCTGTCAGCAAGGTCTCACACCAGGGAAACTGCCTTGTAGAGAAATAGGATTATTTAGCCCAGTATAATGCAATTCTAACACAGCTCTATTACTTTCAGGATTCAGAATCCTATCTTTGCATGCTAGTTTATTTTAAACTCACTTGCACATCACAGTGATTATTCCAGACGTATTCTCTGGGTTTTAGAAACCACAACTAAGAAAATATCAACATTTGCACAAACACTTAGACACGTAAATGCACTTTAAAATCCAGCTCTGAGACTTTTGCCAGTGGCTCATGTCAGCTAGTTCATCTCCATGCCAGCAGAAGTGTTAACTAGCTCCTCTGGTTGTGTGCATCAGCTGCTTTCAGGTCAGAGTGGTGCCATTCCCAGGAGACACCCAGGGCAGTGCAGACTGTGTGCCAGCCTTCTTTCCCAGGCAGAAATCAATGGGAGTGATAATACGTTCCATTAATAAAGATAATGCCCAGAGACTTCATTCAAAATCAAATCATTAAAAATTATATTGATTTCTTTCTGACAGAGAATAAACCTGGGAAAGAGCTTCCAAACCCTACCCTGTAACACTCTTTTCTACCATATTCAAGAGGTTAATACAAATAAGATTTGCTATTATAGTGCCTGTGTCAGAAAGTGATAGGCCTGAAAATAACTCTTGTCTGATGAAAGGGAGAAACAGGGTTTTTTTTTGTTTTCAGTAATTCTGGGAAAATTACCTCTACACTATAGATTTAAATGGACTAAGAGCTAGCAGTGCAGCAAAACCAAATATAGATAAACATTGAAAGTCACTTCTAGTTTTAAAACTACCCCAGTTAAAAATTACTTGAGTTTTATGTCCAGACTTTTTTTTGAGAGGCATGTTCTTGACACAGTTTTGGGGACTGCATTGAGTAACAATGTAGAAAGGGAAAAACTAGCAAGAGCAAGCAGTAAGGTTCCTAAGGAAGTGTGTAAGGAAAGTGGCAGCTGTCTTTGCATTGAAGGGAATGTGAATTGTTCAATAATTTTTCCTTCAAGAAACAAATATGGAGTGAAATAGGAATGACCACTATTAAAAATAGCTTATCTGCACTTCTAAACACTTTTAATCTGTGAATGTCGTGAAAAGACTGTTTTGCTAATTCAAGCTAGTCAGGAGGAAAGTGGGTCAGGAGGACTGTGAGATAGTTACTGGACTATGTAGATGTGTAGTGGGCTAACCTTGGCTGGATTCCAGGCACCCAACAAAGTCACTGTATCGCTCCCCTCTGC
This sequence comes from Falcunculus frontatus, assembly GCA_013398115.1. Classification (NCBI taxonomy): domain Eukaryota; kingdom Metazoa; phylum Chordata; class Aves; order Passeriformes; genus Falcunculus; species Falcunculus frontatus. The sequence continues at coordinate 633,925 of VZRV01008644.1, forward strand.
AGCTCTATGGAGGAGAGAAAATATAATGAAAGGTTCATGGCTTGAGATAAGGACTGGGAGAGATCACTCACCAAATACCATCACAGACAGAGCAGACTTGAATCAGTGATATTAATTGAATTTATTACTAACAAAATCAGAGCATGATAATGAAAAATAAAACAAAACTGTTGCACATAGGTAAAATCTTATAAAATGGCAGCCTTGTTGCCTTTTTAAAATCATGGCTCAGGCCTGCTACTTTGGCTAAGTAGAAAAGGACTGTGGGAAAAAGATACAGCTGAATCAGGGGTACAAGAAAATGCTGAGTGACCATCGTGTGTTCCCATCGTGGAGTATGGTGGTGAGTTGAATTATGTTTGTTGTGCTTTACAACTATGCAAACAGATAACTGCTAACTGCTTAGAAAGGCCGGGTTTTTGCAATAAAGGGTTCCCTTTTGCACCTGCATGGGAACCCTGCATCACTTCTTATAGCAACATAAAACCTTAAAAAAAGTCCCCTCAACCCTCCCTCATTCCCAGCTCTACCTCCTCCCCCCAGAATTACATGGAGACAGGGAATGGGGGTTAGGGTCAGTTCCTCACACGTTGTTCCTGCTGCTGCTCAGGGAGAGGGGTTGTTCCCCTCTCCACCATGGGATCCCTCCCATGGGAGACAGTTCTTCATGAGCTTCTCCAACATGAGTCCATCACCCAGGCAACAGTCCTCCATGAACTGCTGCAATGTGGGTCACTCTTCCATCTTGGAGCCAGCTGGTGTTGGCTCTGCTGGACATGGGGGAAGCTGCTGGCAGCTTCTCATAGAAGCCACCCCTGTAGCTCCCCTGCTACCAAAACCTGGCCATAAAAAGCCAATGCAAACCCAAAAGCTACTTGATTTCCTTCTTTGACAAATACGCAGACAGAAACAGGGAAATATTCAATGAACACATTCTTCAAAAGAAGAGGAAAAGACCTGGTTCATCACTCCGTGAGATTGGAAAGCTGATGCACAACTTTCTGGTATTCTGTCTTGTTTAACCTTCCCTGTAATCAAGTGACTACAGCTATTAACCTTAGTAATAAAAAGGAGCCAGCTTAAGCTCGAATAAGAAAGAAAAAAATATGGAAAAAAAAAAAAAGGCAGAAAATACTTAGGTAACTTCAAGTTGTCCCTGTGAGATTGGATTCCAATAGATGAACTCCAGAATTTCTTTGCCACCTAAATTATACTACATTTACCTAAACAGCATTTCCTGAATCAGACTGACCCTATGGAATTCACACTGACATGCATCAAGAACTGAGTGGTGCAGTCTCAAGCAGTTCACAAGTATCGATTTTGAGAATTATGGGGGGCAGGTGAAAACAGAAGCCTTGGAAAGAGGATGTGGCATATCCATTCTTTTTTAAAAATGGGTGGATGGGAAGGCAGAAATGCCAGAACATTAACCTTGTCAGGCTAGCTCTAACACTCGAAATACTGCAACAAAAATCTATTTTACAAACCCCTAAAAAGTCAGCAACAGCAGCATGAATTACTCAAGGCCAAATGATGTCAAATAATGCATTTTATGCTAAAATTAATCCAAAACACTCAAAAGAAATAGATGTCATATGCTGTTTTCTTACTTTAAAGACCATGACAACCTACTAATTTGACTTTTTTAAAGATTAGCTTGAGAAATGTCCAGTAGATGAGGGGTTCCCAGGCTCAGTTTCCTAAGCTAGTACTGCCACTAATAGCAAAAAGTCCCTGACTGCTCTCCTGAGCAGCATTCAGGTAAATAGGAGACATTTTGCACTCTAACAGTAAGGGTTTTGAAGTACCTTGAATACTCTCCTAGTGGTTTTTTTTTTTTTTAAATGACTGCTCTAGCTGAAATTGTTAGAAGCTATATACAATTGCCCGAAAACCTAATGCCAAGAGCTATCAGTGTTCACTGTTAAACTAGAAGGATGTCCTGTGGCTTCTTGCAAAAATCCATCCCGTTTCTGGCATTTCTCAGTATTTCTATTAATGACTCATACAAGAGCTGGGACTGCTCCTTATGAAATTTGTATACAATCTGAAGTTTAATGTGAGTTTCAAGCTCTACAGGTGTAGAATTAAAATTCATCAGCTGGAGGAGCAGTCTGAAATAAATAGGATGCAATTCAGCAAGGACAGGTGAAAAGGTAGGAATAGAAGACAGAAAACCACTGGATGAAATTAAGTTTGGGAGAAAAGGTTCAGATCTGCAAACTGAAGAGTTTGCAGTGTCACACAGCTGCACTGTTTCTACCTATGTCCTTCTGGCATTTAGAAGCAGGTGGGTTTTATGCAAGATGTGAAGCAATCCTCACCTTCCCTCCAGCTTTGGCATGATCTCAGCAGTAATCCTGCCTCCCATCCAGAATATGATAATTAGAGAAAGATCGAAACATTGGCATACAAATCAGAGAGTGACAAGGATAATCAGAGCCCAAGGAAATGTGGCTTGTCAGGGGCAGTTGAAAGAAATGCAGTTGTTTAGGTAAGAGAAGACTGAGAGGAAACAACAATCTCGAGATGCATAAAGGCTCTTGCAATTACTTTGAGAGCATTTCCCGGTGAGGGACACATCTTCCAGGACTCTATAACACTGTTTCTGGTAAGCAGAGTGAGTATTCACCTAATACAGGCCTAATTTTGGGTACTGAGTGGATCCATTCTGCTCACCCTAGATGCCTACGCAGTGTTTCTCATTGTGGGTCACATTGATAGGTGATGTACAATTGGTTACAAAATACAAGTGTACATGCTCAGTTACAGACAAGTAACCAAACAGGATGGCAAAAAGCACATTTTTCCAGTGGAATGCTGTATATGGAAAACATCTTTGCCTCACAACATGACTCACAGATTGTAAGTAAAGAGGACATATAGTCTGCAAACTTAAAGGCTGGTGAGGTAGCAGTGCAGTCAACTGACGGCAGAAGTTGTTTTTGTAGGCCTCCAATCCATTTCAACCATGTACTTTTAAAAGCATATCAAATGAAAACTGAGAAGGGGAAGACAAGGAGAATGAAATATGTGGCAAGAATTCAACTCCCAGGTGAGGTGGCTCAGACCCACCAGCCTTTTTATGGCAGAGAAGCTCCAGGGCAAATGCTTTCCCTCAACCCCGTTGTCTGTCCAGCTGTACAGCCCTCTCACCTCCATTAACTTTAAGAGGCTTTTAAACACCTCATTCAGACAGAGACACCAACTTGTCAGTGATTTATTTAGCTGGGGTTCTGAAATCTACCCTGCCTGCTTGCAATCATTTTCGCAGTTCACCCATACCTGTTCCTCTTGATATTTTCTTCATCTTACCTTCTCTATATTTTATTCTGATCCCTTTGCTTCTCTGCTCCTTTCATGGGTACAAACTTTCATATGAACAGCCAACAACCATCACCCAGGTACTCCTTGCTGGTGCTTTGTGAGATGCTGGAGCAGAGACCCTTGATATCACCCAGAAATGAGATTAATTACTTAAAAGAGATCTTAAATAAATGAACACAAACAGACTCCCTCTGCTGAAGAACTGGTGTATGTGTATATTTTAAGGGCATGTTTTCTGGTGCTGGGGATGAAGGTAGTGAGGATGAAGGTGAGCCTGCCTGACAGCTGCATTTCTGTCTCTTTCCGTGTCTGTGGAGAGGGAACATCTTGTGACAATTGCATAGTAAAGAGAGTCGTGTCTCCATCCTGAGTTGTCTGCACTCTGCTAAGATGTCTCCTGCCTTCACATTCAATTCATTTTGTGTAATTGACCAGCATTTGTTTGTGCTTCCTCTTGCCCAAGCCTCAGACAGAATAGCTTTGCCTTCCATCTTTTGTAAAGAAAGCACTTGTGGTTTTGTAGATGATGTAGGCTTCTGGGGGGACGATTAAAATTTTCCAGCAAAACAAAGAAGAACCTCAGACTGAAGCATTTAAATTCCAAGTGTTGAGAGAGGGAACAAAGTGTAAGCAGAAAAGAAAGTGCTTTTGCATTCTGAGTGCATTTCTCTACAAACACTCCTCATAACCCTGGGTTTGAATGGCAGCTGAGTAGCAGCGCTGCCTGCAGCAGTGTTTATTACCAGAGGCAAAAGCTTTTGCTATAGCTCTCCTTTTAACTTTTGCAAAAAACATTGTCAGTCACTATGAAGACATTAACAGAAGAATCAGAGAATGTGTAGAATGTAAATATTTGTGTTGTGGCTGTAAAACGGACAAACTAAAAAGGCCTAACTTCTCTGAAGTTCTTGGGGAGCGAACCTGAAAGCTGTGAACCCATTCGAGGGGCTGCTCCCCTGAACGTCTTTGTGTAGGCAGCTTCTTTCTTGGGCAGAACAGTATTAATCATAATGAAAGCCGATTATACTGCAGGCAATAAGGGGTATGCTATCACAAAACTGTACACACATACAAAGATCAGTACTTCCCCCCATTTCTCACATCAGTTCCTAAAAAATCCACCTGCAGAAAGGCTCTCCCATGGCAATCTTTCAGGTGGGAGTCGGTCCACACAGAGGAGTACTACAAGAAAACACAAACAGAAATGCTCTTGTAGAATGACCTAAAAGACTCTGGCATCGGTGCTATGACCCAGAAAATCCATGCAAAAGCACCTGTCAGACTATTTGAGGGGAAAGGATTAGCATATCTGATAAACACATGGTAGGAAGGCAGTTTCCTCAAAGGCTGGTTAGCAATTTCTGGTAAGACCTTTTCCCCTCTACAAGAAGGCTGAGCTTGATGATCTTGGAAGTCTTTTCCAGCTTTAATGATTCTATGATTCTGTGAATACGCCAGTTCAATAATTCTCGTATTTAGGAGGAACACACCGGTTTAATTTGGCCTTGCAAGGTAAATGCCCCTACCCTTCCACCACCTTGCGTGCACTACCCATGGCAGAGCCTAGAAGATGCATTTTACAGGACTGACAGGCTCCCCACTGTGCAGCCAGATGTCTAACAATCCTAGAAGTCTGAGCTTGACAGGTAGTTGCAGAAATTCACCTTCCATAAGTTTGCTGTGCAAGTATTTTGGGCTCAGGGTCACTGAGGGACCCTCTTCATACTGCTGTCAAATTCAGGGGGTATACTTGACATACAAAGCCAGACCCGTATATCTTCCAAAAAGAATATTCCAGTGGAGAAAAAAACTGTCTTCATGGCAACAGATGAGTCACATTAGGGATCCTATGGGTTCAGATCTGTCCGACTTCTCAGGGCTGTCACCTATCAACTGGCAACTGAGAGCAACAAGTACATACTAGAGCTGTTTGCTTCGGGAGGTAGCAGAATCTCCCCCACAGAAGATTAAGAATAGGGTAGACTCACACTTGTCAGAAATGTTATAGGAAGAGCTGAGCTTGCTGCAAGGCAGGGCATAGACTACCAGACCCCTGCAAGCTCCTCTGAGCCATGCTGGCTTTTTTCCAGGTCACTGGACAGAGCAGTGTCTGGTTCCATTTCAGGTTCCTGGATGCTGGTTACATCCTCTGCATTTGAAGCTCTTGAGATCCAGGCAGATAGATTCTAAGCACATTCTTTCCAAAGCAAACCTTCAGAAAAGTGTGGACGGGTTAAGTGAGCAGTTTGCAGAGGAAAAGCTGCGTGCAACTCTTCAGGAAATCCTTGCGTTAGCAGTGGAATAAACCTGTTCTACTTGCCAGGTACCTACAAATGGGAAAAATGCAAACAATTTAAATGGAAAGGTAGAGATGAGAAGGCAGAGAGGCCACAGGGCCAGCTGCCTCAAAAATGCATTAAAATGTGTCCTGCCACTTAGAGCAGGTCCGAAGAGGCTGAAGCACTCAGGTCTTTCACCCTAAATATTCATGTTTGAGAAGTAGCTCAATGTAATAGATCTTGTTCAAATGATGCAAAACTGAAAAATCTACTCCTCCCAAAGATGCAGCCTGCAGTGTACTCACAGAGCTGGTAAATGGGGAAAATGCCAAAGATGCTGCCTACAGGGCCAATAAAGCCCCCCAAGAACAGCTCCACAGTTTCACTTCAACCCTTTCTGGGGTCCCACAGATTCAAGTTGAGATCAGGACATTGGCTGGATAAAGCAATTTAGCCACCCACTGTCTGCCATCTTTCCTATCTGCCACCTCTTTTTCATTCTAAGAAGAAGTGGGCAGAAGTGAGACCCCATCCCAAGCCAGGTAGGCATGGATTTATGTGATGGGAGGATGCATGTGTTCATGTCAGTGAAATGCTTGCAGTTTGGTCAGACAAGAGGCCCACTGAACTCAGTGGAGAAGTAGGAAGCTCTCCAGTAAAGGCCTTAAATAATTAGTTGAAATTGGATAATTCACTTTATTGTAACAAATTTCCTCATTCGGTGTTAGAAGTACTGTTTCTTTACTGTTATATATAGAAAGCCATACTTCCTCCCTCAGTTAGTTTTTATTAGCATACCAATTTTTCACCTTTAGGGCCCAGTTCTGATTACCTGCATACTGATGATAACATTTGTGTAACAACACTGGCTCCAACAGAAATAGCTCTCTATTCATGGTGGTATAAGCAAGATAGGAATCTGGCTCTCAAAGCTCTATTTAAACTTGACCTGGATGATTCATGCCTTTGAGATCTCAAAATGAGATTACTGCAAAGTGCTTTATAGTGGGCTGCCAAAAGGGCTAATCCATTCCCTGAAGCTAATGCACAGTACAGCACCTTGATTGTTATCAGAGGTGGGCAGAGAGGGATCTGCCTACTCACTACTTGTCTGTCAGCATTTTCTGCTTTTTAGTGCCTAGAAAAGGTCTACAGTTTTGCTTTTAGCTTTTAAAGCTATTAACAGGCTGGAAATTGATGTTGCCAAGGACATCTGTAAATGTGCCTTGGGGATGTATAAATACTTTATAGTATTGAATTGTTCCCCTTTTTGTCAGCCACAGGAATCCTATCAGACTGACGAGGGTAATTTCCAGTGATGCCTCTCAAACCAAACATGAAAACAAGATGGTGGTTCTGCCATGCCTTTGCCCTGGACCACCCCTGTGAGATCAGATGCCCCTCGTCAGTCTTTCATGATCAGATTTAAATTAATTTGAATTTGGATCTTCCCTTGTGGACTTTCTTTTTTTGCTACAAAAATTGAAACCATTTCTGTCATAGTAAAGTTCTTCTCATATTTAATCTTTTTCCCTGATACCTGAGGATCAAAATAGAAGCTCACACAACTTTGCATTGTACCTACAGGCTTTGCAATGTGCTCCACAGGAGCAGCAAGTGCAGCAGAGATGTATTTCTGCCAGTCACATGATTTGCCCAGAAATCCTTTGCTGTGAGTCCTGGTGTGCAGCATTCAGGCTCTCTATGCCTGTGCAATGGCATAAGGCTTGATGTATCTCTAAAAGCGCAGGGAAACATACAGAGAAGAAAGATAAGGGTTTGCTGCAATACAGAAGACCAGAAAACAGTGCTGTACTGAAGGCACATAGAAATTTGCAGACCTATTGTAGTGCACTGAATTTCCCCTCCAGCGCACAATGACTCTCTGGGAAGCTCAAATTAGTATGCATTTTATCAGCCCATATTCTTTAATAATGTCTCTTTTAATAGGGACAGCTGGGTCCAAGGCAATCCCATCAATCAACACTGACAGCTGTGGCTGTGATATTTACTCCACTGACTCTTTCCTGCAGCTGCAGACCTCATGCCTTTGAAATTACATTCCTACTTTTGGGCTTCCAAATTTGAAATGTTTGACATCAGGAGATTGGTGAGATTTGCTATCATTAGAAGGATCTAGGAACAATCACAGGTGACAACTCCTGGGTTTATCTTCCCTTCTACCTCACTTAAGGGAGACAATCAACTGACACCCCTCAAAAAGTGGCTCTGATCCTTACACTGACCAACATTTTGCTCATAAAGGCTGACAACTGCAAGTGTTAATGGTTACATTAGCCCTTGGTGGAAAATATTAGCAGTGAACTGTAATATTAGCCCAATTAAAAGTCAGCAAATAGCCCACCTACTTTTATTTGTCCATTTCACAAATGCCTGAATTTAGGGAAGACCATGCTGTCATAGCAGCAATAATGCCAAGCATGAAAACTTACCTTTCTTCCACATCCATTGTTATGCTCCTACTGTAGTGCTCAATTTGTTGCACTTTGTTGGTAAAGTGCAAATCCTAAATTATTTTGATCACAATCTCCACTTCTAAATAGTTTTTAATCACAGAATACCATGCACCTGTTACGAAATAAGGATTATTATAGCAAAACAAACTTTGGAAGCAAGTAAATAAAGCCACATAATTTTCTACCTTAGAAACCTTCATATGTACGTTTTGTTCAAAAAGTAATTAAAAGGATTCTATTTGTTTGTTCATTTGTTTATGGAATCATGTTTTGGATCATGCAACAATCCCAAAAGAAAAGATTTGTCATTGCTGTCTATTTGGCATTGATCAGGAGCACTCCTGGTTGCTGGGTTCAACTATCTAGTGAGGGAATAGGGAAAAGACAGAGCCAGGCTCTTCCCAAGATACATAACAGCAAGTCAGAAGGCAACGGTGACAAGGTGCAAAAAAGAAAGGGAAACTCCAGCTAGCTGCTTGGAGAGAAAACTTACAAGGAAGGAGATAAAGTATGAAAACAAGCACTGAGACTGTGGAATATCCAGCTTTGGATATATTCAAAACTCAGCTGTATAAAACCATTATCTCACTGACCTCTGAAGCCAGCCTTCTGCTCTGAGCAGGGTGTTGGAGTAGACGACTGCATGGGTCCCTCCTGACCTAAATTATTGTGTGATTTGTGTGATTCTGTGTATCTGACCTTTGTGTTTTAAGCGCTCTGTGAGATCCCTATTTTGGAGAAAAGCAAGGAGAAACATAGGTCTTCCTTGTAGGAAGCAATCTCTGTTAATGAAGCCAACACCCTTCGTGTAAGGAGCATGAAGGAGAACACAAAGCTACATACATATGCATGCATCCACATTTACTGAAAATGGAAACAGAGAAAAAAAACCTGATTTTTAAAAGCAAATGTAAAAGTCTTGTGATTTCATCAAGTCCAAGCGAGAATGTAAAAGAGCTTGATCTCAATTTTGGTATCATGATTTTGCATTGCCAAATCCTCACATAAGACTTAAGACTAAGGAGGAGTCACGTCCCAAAGTAAGAGTTGAGAGAAAGAGCTATCAACTCTGAATGTGTATAAGGGATTTTTGGAGGCCTGAGATTATCTCCAAAATGTTATTTCAAAGTGTTTCAAAACTTTTTGGCCATACCACTTTGTTAACCTGCTCTCCCTTCCTCTCCCACCACTTATTGTGCATTTATCTGTGGAAACTGTTTCACAGAGTTGTGCCAATGTCTGCAAAGCAGTGAATGCACAACCCTCCAGAGAATAAATCTTCTGAAGTAAGCTTTGACTGGAACAACAGTGAGTTCAGGTGTCCCAGAAATAGCCAAGGTCTTCCTAAGAAATGAGAGAAAAAGAAAAATACAACCCAGAAAAAATATAGGCAAAATATAGGGCTGTGAAAAGTTCCACAGCATCTCACTGATGTTTTTGTTTTCTACAGATGTTTCCTTTGACATTCCTCCAAAAGAGTTTTGAGCATTCACTGCATAATAACTATATCCAAGGCCTAGATAGTATTCAGAGGTTTTAAAATAACCATCTCCTACACAAATGATTTGCAGTTTCTCTCTCTTCATGCTTTAAATTTTGTCCAATGGAATCTCAAACTCTCACAGAACAGAAGGACCTGAGACACCCTTGCATAACCCCGTCATATGGATGGATTTTTTCTCTGTTAACTTTCACATAAGTCACCATAAAAGGAGTTAAAAAACACCTGAATATACAAAAAACCTTGGCCTGAAACAAAGACAGAACCAAACTTTAGCTAGGCTTATAAAAACCACTTCTCAGTTCTCAGCTGCACTCTGCCCTTCAACAGCAACACACAATACACAAGATTTTTCAAAGAATGCTGTGTGTTTCAGGTACTGAGTAAATAGCACTGCTGTAGCTTGTGACTACCCTAAACCGTTTGGACTTTCTCCTGTTCTTTCCCAACAGCTCTTGAAATGATTTCTCCGGGTTTCTAGATGTCTTTTTGCATCCCAGGCACACTTCTTAAATATCCTCCCACTCTGAAGCTATTTATTGTACCAGGTTCTGTGCTTCTCTGCCTGAAATTCCTCCACTTTCTGAAGATGGATTTTCCTATGAAAAGAGACTTTTTCATGCCAAGAAAAGGTTAAAGACTTACCATGCATCAGCTGGGCTGTGGTAGCTTTACAAGTGCATGTTTTTAATTTGTTTTAAACAGAGTACAGTCTCAATAGAGCTCATTGGCAGTTCATATTACCCTTCTCTAATCATGGGTTAAGCACACACATGCAATTACTGATAAACTCTTGTCTGCCAGTCCTCAGAGAAAATATTGCTTACCTGCACATTGATTTATAACTAATGATTTGGACCAGGTTATGCACTAGCCTTGCACTGAAATCATTGCAGCTATTTAGGTGAACAACTGCCTGCCAGCTTGAGCAAGGGGTTCCTCACAGGGACTTCTAACAGCCATCGCAATCCATCCTTCAAGGACAATCCGGTAACAAACAGTGCTTTTGAAGATACGACTTCTACTGAAATTCAATGTGTTTCCATCTGCTTGCCAAATTTTTACAGTTATGCAAACACACTTGGTAGCTAAAGAGCATTCACTGCTTGCATGTCACTGTCCTTGCACTTTAATGTCCTAGAGATGTTGCAGGGGCACCTGTCATTTTTCCTTGATAGAGAAGATTTAGCAAGGACTTTAGTTTGTGAGCTTAAAAAACCATCACAAAATCCCAGGCTTTGTGTGCCTTGTATTTATTCCAACATCCTTGCAGAGCAGATATTTACATCAATAGAGGTGAAGGTCCCTTTTGTTTAATGACTACTAAAAGACATTTAGGCTATTTTGTTTCTTTTATGTCCAGGGGACCATATCTTCAACATAGCTAGGAAGAGGTACCTGAAGCTTTGCTGAAATGTTTTTGAACTTTTCAACCGGCTGGTTCTCCACTCCCAAATCTCCATGGACAAGAACTGGAGGAGCACGAGATAAATGCAAACATATAGAATGCAACTTCAGAGCCCAGATTTCCTTCTACCCGTGGAGAAGCAACAATTATGCCTCTCTGATTAAAAGAAAGTCTGCAGCAGCCAAGCACTGATTGAGTTTGAACAGCCTAATGACTTTGCTAGCACATGATGTTTGATAGCAATCTCCAACAGACCACTGATGATACTGATCTCTCTTTTTGGAAGGGAATGATAAACCCCCCTGTTCTAGCTGATTAACTTGTACATACCAGGCCGTGATCCAACTGTTTCTCAGCCACCTGTGCAAGTGAAATGAGGCTCTGCTGTTGCAGTAATTTAGCTCCTAATATTTTCAGGCTGATAAAAAACAGACCACCTCAACTAATGGGAATTTTTATATAATCCTTTTTATTTCCAAACCAGCCTGCCCACCTTATACTGCATATAAGCCATGGCTGTGTTCACTAGCACAGTCAACAACTGTATCTCCTCCAGTGTGAAGATCTAATGACACATAAGCAAAACCATGCCCTTATATTCCTACAGATGAAAGTTACATCTATATTTTAATTAGGAAACAACTGTGTCTTCATCCAGAGAACAAGGTCTAATAGATCTTAAATTCATGTAAATTTTGGGTAATTTTAAATTAAGTTTTTTCTGTGATAAATGTTTAAATTTATCATATGTTGGAAGTGGTTGGGATTCACACCTGTGCAAGTAGCTACCAACACATGGACAAGAGTTCTCACCTTTCCAAACATCTGTAACAATTCCTGTTTACATTTGCATGGTTGTCGGAGCAAAAAGCCATGAAAAAGTAATCCCACAATGACTGTGAACTGACTCATTCAATCCCTTCATGGCTCAAACATACACAGAATATGTATACAGCAGTCCCTTTGCTGGTTTTGCTTCCTAAGGTTCAAGTTTATGTTCTGGAAATGTACTCACTTTCCATCAGATGAAAAAAATCTGGAAAAAATCAGAAGTGTGGAGTTGAAATGTTAGTTTCATCCTTCATTTCCATATCCTTCAATATAGCAATAAAATGAAAGCAGTTCCATGCTGACGACCCAAATGCTATGGGGCACTAAAGGCAACTAAATGGCAATAAAGCCTTCAAGTCACAAAGCAGGTATGTCAAAGGCTTTGAGCTGCTTCTGAGGTGAAAACACTCAGTAACCTTCTATTTATACAGTTTGAAGCATCATAAGCATTTTCTCTGAGGAATTGACACAAACAAAACCTTAGCCATTAACTAAATATTCAAACAAATAAGATGATTTCAAAAATCAGGCAAAACCTAAATATTTATTAATTACGCTGTTGAACCTCAAGTGCTGAAAATACATTTTACCTCCCTAAAGCAAATTCTGAAGTTAGCTAATCAATAGTCAAGCAAAGTACTAATTTATGCCATAAATAGGAATGCATTCACATGCTTTGCAGAGTGCAAGGAAAAAGTGACATTCCCAGAAAATGAGTAAGTTCAAATACTACAGCTCCTGGCGAGAAAAAGTTTGAAATACTGCCAGCTGTATGCAGAAGATAACCTAGCATGACTTGATTTCTAGAGGTAGTAACAGACTGATTTCTTTCCCTGCAACAGATTCATCCAAACACGGGGTTTTTTGCCAATTTTTCTACTGAAGTAACGGGGGTGAGGGGGAAAGCCAAGAACATACTAATTTTGGGGAAAAGATAGGAAGTTTACAAGAAATGTGATTAAAGAGAAAGTGAAAATAGATGCAGATAAAATTATGACTGTATTACCTCAGAGGATTTTTTTCAATAAGAGATAAGTATTAAAAGTTTCATTTTAGACCTGACTTTGCTGCCTAATAGCTTAAACATTTACATTTGGACAAAATAAATGCAAAATGCCGCCATTTAAATTTGATGTTATTTGAAAGCCTCACAGATGGAAGTAATTCCACAAAATATAAAGCAATTTGGAAACAAAAGCTGCTGGTTTACATCCCCAAGTGAGCATTCAGGCAGATTCACCCAAAAAATGATGCTCAATTTAACCAAACTACCTGATGGGGAGAGAAGCCCTTTCCACCTGAGAAAACCCACCTCCACAAAGTGTTTTAATCAGTTTTTAAAAGAGCAAAAAACCACAAAGCAGGACTTGCTTTGTCAGAAAGGACAAAGAGTTCTCCTGTTCTGGGCGGGTAACCCAGAAAGAAGGGCCAGAGGAGGGAATTCACTTTGGGATCCTGCCACAAAGGGGAGAGCTTTGAAATGCCTTCAGGTTTGGTCACCCACAGCAGAAGGAAACCATCATTTGCTGCCTATACATGAATGTGTGCACAGAGTGAAGTTTTTTGTAGCAGCTGGTGGGTCCAGCACCTCCTGAGCGCCTGTTTGAGACCCTGCTAAGCTCTGTGCAAAGCAGAGCACTGAGGTTCATGTCAGCACGTCTGCACTTTGTACTTGCCTGGCAATTTTCCAGCTCACTTCCCACCCAGCTTGGAAATCTGCCCGGAGTGTAGGATGCTAGCAAGCATCATTTGGTTCGTACTGCTTGGCTTTGTTGTCGACAGTTGGGTTTAAACTCTGCTGTACATCTGGCACTGTTTTGCAGGCTTATGCTGCTACTCACATTTTCTCAGTATCCTGCATGCAAAGGTGGGAAGGGAAAAAGAGTATTCTCCTAGACCATCCATGTTTGAGGGTTTTTTGTTCTTCTCAAGGTGGACATCCTGACAGAAATCATTGTTTATCTCTTCTCACTGGAGTATTTCCCCTCCCAGAACAGCAGAGCATTAGGAGGCAATAATCAACAGAAACCTCCATAGACAGATTCCACCCTCTTGCCCTTCTGTGGCTCCTCCTTCCTTTCACATGCACATTTTCCCCTTTTTCACATGTCCCAAACCTTTCCCATTCTTCAGTCATAAAGTGTGCCTGGAGGAAAGGTGCGGGAAAGGTGCCCACCATTACTTGCCACCTGCAGGAAAGTTGCTGGTCCCAGCACCGAGCTACAGCCTCCATCCAATCACTGCAGACACCTGCCAGGAGCAAGGGGGGCTTATCGTGGTCTGGTACCAAGACATGTGGGCAAAAAAGGTAAAAATGACCAACACAAATGCTAACTGAGAGCAGTAACTGGTTTTGTTTTGGTTTGTTTTGGTTTGTTTTTCTCATCAACTGCACAAAACCAATGTCTGCATTGACTGGTTCTTCAAGGAAACGCCATTTACCTATGACTTGCTATCTGAGAAAGGTAGAAAAGACATGAAGAGGCCACCAAACCTTCTTGCAGCCCTCCAAGCTGTCTCCCTTGTAGGAGAGAATGAGCTAGTGATGCTCCTGGCAAGCTCAATCCTTCCACACCCATCTTGGACATTTTGCCTCAGCCATGCTCAAAAACTCTTCTGCCAGTGACAGGAGCTTTGGGGAAGCTCCAACAAAATTGTTTTCCCCCCAGGACATCCAAACTACACCTCTGTTGTCCTTCTTCCAACCTTCTGAATCAAGGAGAGGTGGTTGTCCTGCTGCTCTTGTCTAACAGATCCTCAATGGCAACCAAAATCCACATCCTGGCTGGATGACCCTATATCCATCTCCTCGTGGCTGCATGACTTTCTGCTGCAGACAGAGATGGTTTTCCTCCACTCCTTTTTTCTGACATTTTATCAACAACTTTCCCAAGCTTCGGTGGCTTATACCCACTTCTGGAAAAAATAAAAATTGCTTTGTTCAACTGTAGCAATATTTCTGTAAACTATTCATAAATCTGTCTTTAAGTGGCTGTAAATAGCCAGTGCCACAGACACAGCTGAGCCACATCTCAGGCTGAAAACAAGGGCTTTTCTCTAACCAGGGGCCTCCAGGCAATGCTTTCAGTTTTCTAAGTGCCTTTATTTATGGTAGACATATAGCCATCCCCACAGCCCCCAAATACTTTTGCTTTGTTGGTATGCTAAACCATGCTTGCTTTGCAGCACACCTCAAATTTCAGTGCATTATGGAAGGATGAGTCAATAAAATTCATTAACACTAATAAATTAATTAGCATAAGTAAATGCCTTTTTTTCATTTGAATTAAAGCGGAGAACAAAGAGAAGTCTATCAAAACTTCTTTAGGAAAGACACAGTGCATTCAATCAGTCTTTATGGAAATCAGGTGTAACACAACTCACACAGCTTTGAAGATTCTTATTTTTTGTGAAAAAAAATTATCATGAGGAAACCACTGTGGCTGCTCAGCAAAGCAGTAACTAACCTCTCCCCTACAAACATTCAATTTTGCTTTTACTAATAAAATAGACCAACTTAAGCTCTGAGGTTTTTCACCAACACTGAACATAGTCGAGGTCAACGCAATTTTAATTGTCACAGATCCAGATGGCAGGGGGGCATGAAACAAGTCCCAGGCAGCAAAAAGACACTTCCCAAACTGAAGGTGAGTCTCATAATAAAGCCATATGTCATGTAGGGAAAACACATGGAGCACGGCCATAGGGAGTCAAGTAGAGCATGAAGATTTAGTCTTTATTTTTTTTACCCCACAAAAAGCACAGGGCATCCCTGCCAGATGCCTGAGGAGGAAATTAGCTGAGAGAAGGCATCATGCCAGCAGCCTGAAGTATCATGGCTATCCCTGAGCTTCCCATGGCCAGCATTAGGTGATAGTTTCTCCTTTCCTAGCACGGATGCACAGATTGCTTATTTATCCCTGCAGTATTTACTGGGAGCTTCCTACCTTGCAGCTCACATCTGTCTTCCAAATGCACGTTACACTGTGACCTCACAGCTGTGCTGAATTCTGGAATGTTATTCTCTGTCAGCACAGGGATTTAACAGAAAATTTAATATAGATAGGCAGAGATATGCATTGTCTGACAGACGAAAAGGGTGCTAAGAGCAGCAACACCCACAATGCTGATGTGGGCTGGTGGTGCAGAAGAGGAGAAATTTGCTTTCCACTGAATGTCCACAGGGACCATCAAGAAAAAGCCACCACAAGAATTTTGAGAATTACCAAACTCCACAACGGGGACATCCAAAAAGCAAGCCCTTCTCTTGATCCAATGATATTGGGGTTATTTGATCAAGACAAGGTTAAGTAGTTAGTAGTAGCAGATAAAGACTGAGAAAGACTTTACTGTGCTATTGCACAGCCTTGCAGCAGGTTCTGCCCACATCTCTAGCAAACCCTGGAAGTTTGGAGACTGCTACTGTCACCCCAAAGTTATTGTGTAATTCCCCACATGATGATAGCTGCCCCTCTTTCACAGCCCCACATGCACAGTTTATTCTTTAATATTTTTGAAAGTACCACAGCCTCCATTAGAAGTCTTATCCAGGAAGCCTTGATTCAGCTGTCCTCCTGTCTGCATTTGGTATCAGGGAGAGCCATTCTGAGACAAGAGGAGGAGTACATTTGTATTTATCTGAGAGAAAACTGTTAGACTGTATCTTTATTAGTCAAAGTCAATGAAAGTGCGCAGTTGAGAATGTGATCCAGTGTTTACAAATATACATTTTGCAGCCAGACTGTTTTGGTGCAGTTTCTCCTCCAGAAATGGTATTCCCATACATCTTCATTTATGCTCCTAACGAACTTAACGAGGTATTTAGTGGCACAATTTATAGAAAGAAAAATTAATGGCATTGCATTCTCAGCTTATGTGAAAAGGAGCTGTCATACTTCAGCAAAACAAATAGAATTCATCCGCCCATATAGTAGAGTTCTAAACTAATTAAATAGGCTGCTTATCTCAGATATGAAATCCAGGCTTCATCTTTCAAAATGAGAGGTTTGAGGAGGGAAGATTATGGTCTATCAGCTATGTATATATAAGTGTCTGAATTAATCTTTGGATGTCTCCCAGAGAAAATGGGAAAGTTCTAGTGTTGTCTATAGAATACGGAGGGTAACCAGAAACGGTTATAATCTGTACTTATTTAACAGGACCTTGTTCAAGTTCTCTGTAAGAGATAGGACTTTTCTAAGGTCACACGGTTCTAATTTACATTATCTTTCCTAATCCTGCAAACTGCATTATTTTGAATTTAAATATCAGACATTTTTAAATGGCAGATGCCTGATCATCTTTCTTCTACTATGAGAACAAGGAGAAGCATGGTGAGAGTAAATTAAAGCCAAAGGAATAAAACCCCAATACTGTGTATTTAGCCAGTGTCAGGTAGAACGAAGACCAAGTTCAAAAGCACTCAGAAAACTTACATTAATAATGAAGTGAGAGTTTCATAAATATAAAAGGAGAAATTTCTAAGGGAGTTGGGAAGAAACTAAACTGTAAGCAATCCACAATCCATAAAAAAGGTCTTTTTGTCTTTTATTTCCTGGGTCCTCTCTCTGGTGCCTGGTACTGTGTATTGAAGGAGTAAGTTACCATAGGAATAGGCACCAGAACTCAGTGTGCTGCTGAAATTCTTGTACTATTTGAGAGCAAGAGAGTGAGCCTCTAAAACTGCCTAATATCTGAACAATTCTTAATATCTTTTGCTGTTCCTCAGAGCTTTCATCACTTTTTCAGCAACCAAACTCCACTGCTGTTGCAGGGATTGGCCCAAAATTCCTGACTACTGCGAACACGCCTTGTTTCTTCAGGTTTGAGCACCAGGTTTGCATCTTCCCTTGGAAGCCGACAGGAAAACTGGTCACAAACATAGAGGCAAATCCAGGGTAGTCTTGGAAACATGAATCAGGGAAGGAAACTGTAAATTTGCTCTTCAGTCACCTGGCACAAATTATTGTCATTTGTATCTGATCTGCCCAACACCTTGGTTATCTGCAATCAAACAGTAACAACAGTTAAGTGTAGTGATTTCACAACGTTTTCTAGATTTGTGAAACACAGGCAGGTGTTATTTGAATGCATTGATTCAGCCACCTTGAGAGTTAAATTGACCAGAAACAGTATGAAGTAACATATGGAAAATAACAAAAAATAAAACTTCCTACTGATGTGAAAACAAATCATAGATAAGAAGAAAATAACTACTTAGACTAGACCTTAGCCAAGAGGCTATGGTAAATAAATATATTTAAAGCTGTTAAAGCTTTAACAATCAGAATGATACAGGACTTCAGCATGTGATGAAGTTTTATGTGGCATCCTCAGCAGAGAACTGCTCTTCTTCATTTGGTTCATGAGTTACTACACAGAGCCAGCCGAGGTATCAGAGTTCAAATAATAGCTTCAGTAACATTATAGATATTAAAAAATCTGTGCTGTATTTAGACAGTTAAACAGGTTTAGAACCAGACAGTACCAGCATTGGCATGAAATACTCATGGGCAGGGACTTGCATTCAGCTTTGTATACTGTGAGACAGCAGTGGGTATCTGGCCATGCAAAATAAAAGCTCTCAAAGAGAAAGGTGCAGACACACCTATGTCCACAAGTGGAGGGCAAGAACAAAAGGCAGCACACTACAGCAAAACAAATATCGTCCTAAGAGATATCCTGGGAGAAGGTCCATTAAGATGCAAAAATACTCAAGAACGATGTTTAAGTGCCAATTAATGAGATACCCACTCCTGCAGCAGCATGCATCTACTTTCTAGGTAGCTCGTGCAAAATCATCACAGTGTTATGCCCACTGGGAGCAGGTGCTTCAATTAGAGTGTACATTTATAATGTAATTAAATACCTAATTTATTAAAAGGAATGCAAATCACCTCATTTTCTAAGTGGCAGCAATGACATTTAGAGCACACTATGCAACAGCTTTGTTTTAGGAATTAAGCAACTAATGCCCTCGATGATAGCAGTTCCAAAATGGCCTGTTGCTCACTGGTCTCTTGAGAACCCCAATGAGTATTAAAACTGAGAAATGGGATCATAACATTTATGAGAGACAACTGGGACAGTCACAATAAACTGTATTTCGAGGAGGTTTTTGAGGTTTTTTAATTTTTCGTTTTTATATCAAGAACTCAACACAGTTATTTAATGTTTTTTTGAAATCTCTTTTATACAAAAGCTTTTAATTGTTTTTTTAGTATTGCAGCAGTTTACAACCATAGCAGTTTGCCTTAGCTCTGAGAGCAGAATCATCTCTTTGAGCTGTTGCACTTTTTGTGCCTGTTCCTCAGTAACTCTCTGGTGTCCAATTGAGCATCTGGTTGATGGCTACCATTCCCATTGCAAGACCAATTCAGATGATTTGTTGTAACAGTAAGGCCCATAATGTAACAGGAGAAGATTAGAAACAAGCAGTCCTGCAGAATTGCTTAAATACATAATAATTTGAACTGGTGTTTAACTCATATTCCATATGATCTATTGTTAACAAGACAGCTGCTTCACCATGGGAAGTTATTTATACATTGGATAGACATGCTGGGGAAAAAAAGGCCAAGCTATATCAAAATATCCAACACTAAAATAAGACTTACGTAAAACAAAAGGGTGCCATGTATCTTCTCAGAGCCTTATTTACAAATATTGCTCATTTACTAAGGCCCTTTTTTAGGTGAGAAGATGGGACAATCTCTCACTGTAAAAATTCTAGAAGAAAAAAGAAAAACAAGGAACAAGCCCTGAAACTGCACCTCTCTCCCTCCAGCCCCGGAGCAAAGCCATGGCAATACCTCCATGCAGTGACACTGTTTCAATCCAGATCTCCCAGGGTCCCTGGTGGAGCAGTTCTCACCTCGGATTTTCACCTTTTTCCTTCGTGTCAGGAGTGAAGGTGTGTGGCTCAGTGACTGCCCACGCAGACTCTGGTGAAGTCAGCTGAACTCTGATTTTGTGTAGGCAAGTCTCTCCCACCCTGCTGCAGTGTTAAAGCCAAATTCTGCAGCCTGAAAAACACAGTAAGGACATCTTTCTTAATGTTTTCTGGTTTAATTTTCAGCTTGTTTATCCTCCTGTCTTTCCTCACTTGATTGCTATTAGATGATCTGATAAGAACACAAATAACCCTCACCAAAACAAAAGCAGATGGAAAGGTGTCCTGGTTAAAATGTTTTCTTCTTTGAACTCAGGTAATCACATCTACTCAAATTCTCATCTCCTGATAAAACATAAATAGTCTATTGAGGCCATGAGAAGAAATAATTTATAGCTGCCTTTTTCAAGTGCTCTATTAACTGTATGCAATATCTATTGAAATAACATGCTTTCCTCTAAATATAGAAAGGCACAGAGGACTGATACAGCAGGCTGGGGTTTTTTGCTGATTATCATTTGATTGTTTTGGATTTTAAGAACATTGTTGTTTTATTTATGTGATAAAGATCATGATACTTATGTGTATACATTTGTTTACTTACACACAAGAGTATTTTCTTTGCCTATTTTGGTGTATTTCCAAAACAATATTCTTCAGTGAGATAATATTTTCACCACTTTTTTAATATGGGGTATTTCATTCTATTACCTCTAAGTAGTCCACTCTTTGCACCAAATTGTTGAGATCTAAGAGGAGAATCAGAAAAGTAGTGTGGAAAAATAGGCATCCTTCATACCTAACACCCATCTGTACATTGAATTTGGACTAAGTATCTTTTAATACTTGTTCATTTTTAATGCGTTTTTCTTCACCTCTTACCTCAGCCCAGGACAAGCCCTAGAAGTCATGTAATTCAAACTGATGGTGATGAAATACCAATACCAGTTTTGCTTTGGAAAACAAGCAAATACAGAGCACTGTCAGACCTCTGTCTGGTGCTACCCTATTCTTGTAGAGTAGTGCCCATGAACATTTCTAAACTCTTTTTACCTTAGTTAGGATGTTGCTACCCCAATATACAATTTTACTGCTTTGAGAAGTCCCTAATTTCTACATGATAAGGTTCTCTTTTTACGCACCTGTAAAACACTTAGAGAGTCTTATACCATCTGTGCAGAAAAACCTAGGCAGGTCACCTGTTGGCTTCCAGATGGAACATAAATATTTGGCTTGGGATATTGCAGTTTAAAATAAAAGCTCCAGTGGCATACTACCATGAGAGCACTGAACTATTCCTCTTTATTTCCTGGCCTGGCATCACCCTCGGAAAACAACTCCTCTCCTCTTCTGATAAAACCCAAGCAAGTTGTTCCAAGTTATTTCATATGTTCTTGTACCTTGCACAGACGGCTTTTAATTTGTCCAAATATAATTGAGTTTGTATTGAATAAACAAAGAAATATGTGAGGAATTTACGAACATGATGGGACCAAAGAACAGATAGTTTTTAAGGAGAATGACCACTTTCTCACTGCAAACCTCAGATTTCTGTCAAAGACAAAAAAAATCTGTTTTCAGGCAAATTTTAAAGCCTACACAAATCATATATACCAGCCTAAACAACCACATAAGTAAGTAAAGTTTGCTAAGCATTTCAGATAGTCATTACGGGGGCTTTACTTGTATCCACAAACTTGAAGACATCATCTACTCTAACAAGATAAAGTCAGATTGTTCCCATGGCATAACCAGGTCTGAAAATGGACTGATAGCAACACAAGATACTGCATACTGTGACACTGGGAATTTTCCCTGTAATGAATTTTTCCATAAGCAAGAGGAAAAGGTAACACATATGAGAGCTACTAATGCTGTCTACATATTTTCATATTCTTCAGTAGCATTTATCAGTTACAGTTAATGGGACAGTAACTTCAGCAGCAAAAGAGGAGTTAGATAGCAAATAAAAGTACTAAAAGTCACTCTTAAAAAACCCCAAAAGAAACAATACAAGGCTCACCACAAATCTTTGCTGGCATGTGCTTCACTCCAATTAGAAACATACCACACTAAGGGGAACAATACAATTTGGTCAGCCAAGGCTCTGGTGCGAGGGGTGGATGCTCTGTCTCCCAGCAAACTGCAGCCACCTGCCTTGTCTTATCTTTCAGTCAGGAGAAGGGACTCCCCTTCCAGCCATGGGGCCTTGTAAGGTTACATTGCAGCCATGATTAATAACTCTGCAACTGCTTTAGCTCCTAGAAGTACACATTACACCTTTACCATAACATCCCTAATGAAAAGGAAAATCATCTGTCAGAAAAGTAGGACACAGAGCCAGGAAATTAAGAAAATGAGATAGCTACTTACTTCCAAGAGCTGCTGAAGGCACTGCCAGGAGCAAAAGTTATTCTCCCTAAGAGATTGCTACCAATCCTGCTTAGTGGTTGATGGTCCCCTAGGAATGGTCACTTCCCTTGTCTTAACCCTCCAAATGAATTATTCATCTAAGTCCCTAAATAGAACCTGCAAAATTTCTTACTTCTACATGAATAGCACTGGTAATATTTGGAAATCATCTTTGGAAATGGGTCTGGTCAAAGTTTTCCTGACCTCCGCTGGAATATCAACATTAAATAACAATAGTGAAACTTTTGCTGCCAGGAGTCTGTTATCTCTTCTCTGCTCAAACAGCACCTCCTGAAGCAGATACCATCAGCTGTTATGTTACTGGTAATATACCAAACACCGTCATTGCACATTTGAGGGATCCAAAAGAACAGGAGTTTTCTTCATTTTTACTGTGAAATTTAGAGAATGCTTCCTTTCTCTGTTTCAGTGGTACCTTTGGACTTGACATCAGTCAGTAAACTGTGATTCCAAAGAGAAAATTACTGAGACAGAATATTTCTCCACTACCCTCTAATTTTAAATGGCAGGTGCAGATATGTCTCAAGAGACTGACAGTTTTCTTATTGCGCTTTGTATTTGAAAGACGTGTGGGGGTTTTATTTCAGAACATTTTATTTCCTTCTCTTGCTATGTCAGTAGCCAAGTTTGAAAGTCAAGCCTTGTAAATCACATAATTCCTGGAAATGAGTTTCAGACCTCTGAATGCTGACTCACTGGCAGTTAAGTACATTTTCGTAAGTAGCTGAGTGACTTTTAGAGCCAGGAATTTCAGAAACAACCTTCTGTACCACAGATTGTTGACAGGTAAAATTATGTGCCAGTTTAAGGTTGAATAGAGGACTTCTCATTACCTGTCTAAATCACATTCATTGCACTAATTAATTAAATGGCTGGAAATATGGACAGTGTATACCCTACTTGTAAAGACTGGCTACATACTTAATAGAAAGCATTCTAAGGCAGCTCATCCAAGATTCCCACTTCCAGCACAGATGAAGAGCATTGCATACAGCCCTCAGATAGCTCACCTGGCCTCTCCTGCTGTGGTACTAAACCAACAAAAAGCGTGAAAGAACGGTCAAGACTGCTCATGCACACCAATTGTGGCTGGGGTATCCTAATGGATGGTGACCTTCATCTTGAAAGCAATCTGGGAGGCAAGGTGGGTAAATCTCATGGCTTTAGCTGCTTGTGATTCCCTTCCCTTGGCTTACAGGTCCAAGTTACACCTTAGGGTGAAAGCTCTGCCTTGAAGAGAAGGTACTTATCCCACTCAATGCTTGCATTACTCAGGGAGTTCAGAGATGTTCTAGCAGCTGCGGCAACAGAGCTCTTCTGGGTATGCACTGATCCCAAGTCCCTCTCTTTTCTCAGCAGCCCACAGCCATGGCAAGGTGTGTGTCATTTGACACAGCTACAGTGAATTGTCTGTTTCAGGGAGATTCTGGTGTGGCAGCTGTTTCTAGGAGCTGCTCCACTCTGTTTCACAGACCCTGGTGCTGGACATCAACAAGATACAGGGTGCACATTCCATTAGTGACAGGCTTGATGCCACTAGATGTTTTAGTGGGTTTTCATGCTTGCACTTGCCTTCCTTGTCTTTAAGTATTTCTGAAGTGAGGAAAAAGTCTATCTGAGCCTGCACTGGGTGATGATCATGCTCATAACTAAGAGTGATAACCTCTTCCTGCTGGAATCCCATCTCCAAGCGTGCAGCCACTGTTGGGCTTTCACCCCGAGGACCACGATCAGCAAAAGGAAGGGACTCCTGCAGGATGCAGGCTATTCTGGCAAAATACAGCTAAAACTTCTGTGTGCTAAGACAACAATTCTTTTGCTACTTTTCTCCCCTCCCCCACTTCATAAAAAAACTATCTTTGTCCATGCTGAGACACTTGTTTTGTCCATTTAGGAAGAATATTTCCCTCATTCAGGAAACTGCTCTGATCAGACTGGTAGCTCACGTCATGATTTTGCTTTATTCAGTCTGAAGTCTGGAAAAGACAATGACTCACAGAAGCAAAAACCTGAAGAGCTGAACATGCAGAAGGGTACAGGTGACCTTTAGCTTTGCTCTTTCTGGCTGGATCACGTTGCTGTGCCTGAGCTGAGCTGACTCAGATGTTGCAATCTCTCACACTCTCTTTATACTCCTCACAAGTCGCAGTACTGACAGTGAAGAAAAAGAGATGATGACAGGCTACCAGGGGCCTGGAAATACTTATTTCATTACCCTGCAATCCATAGCTTCATAGTCCCCAGGATGGAAGCATCCTGATATCAGATATCCCATATTAAAGGAATAAGCTTATTGTTATTGGATTTTTTATTATATATCCTATCCTATTATACAGGATATCCTATAATGTTGGATCTTTTGACTTCAAGAAAATACCTCCCTGCTTCCAGATTTCTTCTCCCAGACTCCCTGTGCCATGGGGCCTTTGTACTTTGCCATACCCAGAGGACATTCATGGTCCTTCCCAGCAGCCTCCAGGTGGGCATTGCCCCTGAGAAGTCCCATTTTCTGGGGCTTCAGGAAGGCTTTTCCAAGACAGCTCTTTCCCTGGGAAATCCTGACTCAAGAGGAATGAAAAAGTTTGAGCATTTGGATTAGATTAAGCGATTCGTTTCGGTTCAAAGGAAAATCCGGGGGAAAACTGAAATATATTTTCAACATTTGCTTTCAAAATTATTCTATCATGCAGCTATATTAAGGAATAATAACAAGAATTTCCCCAAAATAAATCAAGGCACTTTTTTCAGGGGAACTAAACTTTTACTTGGCCACTTTACTTGACATTTTTCCCCATTTTGAATAGAAGAAAAGAAAATCCCTCCAACTTTCAATTTTAAACCTAAGGGAATTGTTCTCCCAATTCTCTTCTGGTTGGCCAGAGAAATTAAAACTATTTCTTTTCTATTGTGTTCTGTGAAGGATCTAAAAGCCCTAGATTTTTTCCCTTACAAAAAATCGAAACCACATTCACACACTGATAAGCAAAACCTATCTAAATCTAAAACTAGCTCAATCTGGGTTGGGTAGAACTAAATTTTCTACTTTTTTTAGATGAAGTAGGTGCAGGAATAAGGCTACTCTAAAGCCTTAGAGAAAATTAATGTACTTTAAAATTAAATACTTTCTTAGTTTCTGTTAAATTACTTTTTAAAAAGCAGAGTAATACCAAAATACCAGCCTATAACAGAGCTGTTTCATGTTTTTCCTTTTACAAAGGAAAAACCTGAATTCTCCAAGTACTAAAAAAAAAAAATCCAAAAGTAATTTAAATAAAACTACATTGTTAGTTGCCAGGTTTGTAAACACAGAAGGTATGGTTACCACCTCAGTGAATCACACAAAAAAATGTACTTACAAGCCAAATAACCCACTGGTTCCTTGGACTGTGTTTTTCAAATGCGTAGAAGAAAATGCATGGAAGTAGTACAGCCTTGCAGATGCAGAGGAGAGGCAGGCAGCCCTTGCTGTGCCTCCATGGACTCTTTCTGGACGGGTCAGGGGAACATAATCCAACAAAACCTCTGCTCTTCCTCCTCAGCCTATGCCACCCCCAAGGATCTCGCAGCCTGTAACTCCCCAGTGCATTCACAAGGTAGGAAAGAGCTCTTATACCCTCTCTTTATGGAGAAATAGAGAAGATGGATTGGCTGGAGATGGATATATGGAGATAAGGCATTGGCTGTTGTAAGAAGGTAGCTGCACTCTGTCAATAGCAAAAAAAATGTATTTCAGGAAATCTCTTCTTTTTACCCTGCCCTGACATAGGATAGCTCTGGCTGGCATAAGTCCTGTGGGAATGTTTCTCCTGCCTTAACACTTTGGAGTGGACTTTGAAAAGTGTGAAAGGGAGTTAACACCTAAAGAACAGTCAGCAACTTTTAGTTGCATTTGCATCTCTAACTTTTTGATGGGGGTTGGAGATCTGAAGAAATAAGAGAAGACAGAGGACTCACTCGTATCAAAGTATGACATGTTCTTAAAACTTCTGTTGTTTGAGGACTCATACATCTAGATTCTTACCAGTAACTTCAAGGTAGGAGTTGCTAAATTCATTCCCACTTGAGAAATCCTTTAGGAAGCCAAAGAAGCTTATCAATGTCAATAAAGGATTTCACAGATCCGTGGGTTAAAATGAGAGAGGGTTTTTTTGCTAGGAGTATTGCATTTTAAAAGTGCATTATCATCTAATAGATTTCTTTGCTCTGCTTTCATGGGGAATTATTGCTATAGCAATGAATGGAGTCAGGCTGCACAAGCTTTCTAAGTTCACTTCTCCCTTCAACTGGCTGACAAGTTTCCCGGTCTTTGCTGCATCCCTATAAAACAGGGCTGCCAAGGAACAGAGTGAGAGGGCGTTTCACTGACCAAAACCTTCTCCTCTGAGAAGGCCGAGGGCTATTCCCTACCCTCTGGGATTCCTGCCCGACATTCACATGTCTTTTGCTGCATTTTGCTGCAAGCATCAGTTTGCCAAAGGAACCCACAAGAACTGCTGTGGGGTTTTGGCACGGACTGGGAATGTTTTATAGTTAGACAACTCAGCTGGGCTGACTTCTCAAAGTGCAGTGAAAGGTGAGATCCAGCGTGAAGGGGAGAAGTGTGACTTTCCCCAAATGACCATTTCTGAAAGTTTGGGCATGAATGTTTATCTGCCAGCTAGAGCAAATTAATAGTAGTTCTTTTGGGGATTTCAGCCTAAAAATAATTGAGCCACTGCACTGTCATGAATGTTTTCCTATAATAGTTCTGGATTTCATTTCTAACTTTAAATAATGAGCAGAGATTTGGGCTTGCACTCCTCCAAAACAAGTTTCATGGCCGAAGTTTTCCCTGCACACATTATCTCCACATTTATTTCCTGGTGATCCATTCTTTTCAACTACTATCTTCCCTGGATTTCTCGCTGAGATAAAGCAGACTCCTCCAGCACCATTTAAAATGGGATTAAAACTAACTGCAAATTAGACCAAGCACAGCAGGAGTTGAGCATCTAAAAGCTACTTCAGTGTTCAGTATTGATTCCCTAACCTTCCGTCCCTGGTCAGCACGCTTCTGCATGGAGAGGCATAAACACAAACATCAGGCAATCATGGCTTTCCACTTTATGTTTTGAAATGAAAAGAATAATTTGTGAATCCAGATCTTATTTTGGTTATTATTCTGGCCCACTGCCTTTCTAGGCTTCCCAAATAGAATCTTTCTCTTGAAAGCAATATGTGATTAGAAAAAAATCTATTAAAAGTCAAACTTCTCTGCAGATTCACTTATTTGTCATTCACCAGACTTTGGTCAGGTATCTCTGAAGAGAATTGCATGGGGGGTGCAGGGTTACAGCATATTTAATCTCATCTAACCTCAAGGTATTAGGAAAAAAAGTGAAAAATGATATCATTTTACTTCTCATACCTTGACTGACAACCTGGTGGAAGAAAGGAAATTAATTTGATTTCTCCGCATGAATCTCTCAATTCCTAAGACTAACTGAGGTAATGCATTCCCAGATAAAGCTGAATTTTGATCAAATAGGTGCCTAACCCAAGAGAAATATCAGGTGCTTTTACCCAGTGGCTCTCTGGTAATGTGGGAAATGGAAACAAAGCACATCAACTCAGGTGCCTGAGAATCCAGGCAGAGCAGTGCAGAATGCATAATCCCTCTCTGGCTCAAATGGGAAGTGAACAAACAGGGATCACCCACATTTACCCGCAGCTACACCGCTCCTGCTCACTGCACTTCCAGCACAGCCCTGGCTGCTCCTGCAGCAGCAGTGCTCTGCTCCTGCTACACCCTTTGCAACCAGTCTTGGATTTTCCTGGCTGTGAGCAGTATTCCATCAGCGTGTGAGCAGTGCTGAGGGGGCTTCTGGCCAGGCAGCCGGTCAGGACAGCCTTCATCTGCCCCCTGCCATCCAGGTCACTGCCTCATTGCTGCTGCCTTCGCACGTTGTTTCACCACTCAAGGCTTCAGAGTCAGCTAAAGCATTTTGCGGATCTACTCTTATTGCTCTGAACCCTGAAAGCTTAAAAAGCCTCTACAAACAAATGTGGTTTCTCCTATTTACCTAAATACATGTCTTTAAAAAAAAAAAATCCAACAAAGCAACAACAAAAAACTTCACCTCAAACGCACAAAGGGATAAAATGAAAACAATGCTGTATTGAGCATTTCACACGCAGGTGTGCTTGCTTCAGGGACCATCCTGCATTTCTCAGTTCTTTAATTTCACTTTCAGCAGCTTTCATTTCATTTCCAACCTTTCACTGTTATTTTCTTCCCAACAATTTCTTTTTTCATAAAGCAGAAATATCATTTCCCTTTTTGTGAACACGATGGCCCCAACTCTAACTCGCTATTTGTAATATGCACAGGTAATACTGAGCTTGTTCCTCACAAGGTCACCATAGAAATATATTTAATTTACTCAAAAAAACCCTCCTTAAATTATCTTTCTGAAAAGAGCTAAGGTAAAAATTTTGCATGTTGAAAAGCATACTATATTTTTAGCTCATTTCATGTTTGCTTGAAAATTGAGGATCCTGCTTAGCTGTCACTACGAACAGCTTCAACTCGTGTTAAACTTAAGGCACAGCAATTATCCTGGTACACGATTTTCCAGCAGCGTGATGCAGCTTAGACCAAACACATGTGCATTTCTCAATGTTGTAGTATTTTCACAAATGGAAGGCTGCATTAAAATATTTGTTCGGTTAGATTTGCTTTCACTGTTCATTAGTTTGGGAATGTAAGAGGAAAATTTTCGGGATGGCACCACTAGAGGGACTCGGTAGGAGAATGAGAAACTGCCGGGCTGGTTATTCCCACTCCGAGGGGAAGAGGAGAGAAGGGCTACCCAGGAAACCACGGCATACTCACCTGCACTCCTTCTTCTCTGTGTCTAAAAAAAACCAAACAAAGAACCCACAACATACCCCTGCTTTTCAGTTCTATGCAACACATCAAAAAAATAAATTAACTCAGCATTAAAGGAAGAGCAGCACTGGAGAGAGCATCCCTGAGCAGTGTTCTGGGAACAAACAGTTTCATCTTCAGTGCCTTGCAGAGCACTTTCTGTCATTCCAAGAAAAAGTCTTGTTTTTCCAGGTGTACAGGTAATGGAATATCTTAAAAATGTCAGTTCTCAGCCACAATTTCCAGGATCTTTTTGCTAATTTACTGTCTTTACAACCTGACTGCTGAAATATTGGTTTGTTGGAGCATCCCACTGATTTCCCTGGGCCTTGATTCATGCCCTTAAAAATCCTCGAAGCCTTGACCTGAAAAACACTCCTGCTTTTGCTTCAACTTCATGCCTGTCAGTTGTTCCAGTTAAATTAGTGAGAAAATGTGTGTATTGTCAACAGTAAATTTGCTATACAAGTCCTTTGGACTAGACTAGACCTTTGTTTTGAAGCTCTGTCCAGTACTTAGTGTGTATTTGGCACCAAATGGTACTGAATATATAGTATTAATACATAATACCAAACAATACTAATATACTAATATTAACCTACTAGCCTATATATATAGCCTACTTATTTCTTAAGTATGAGAGGAATTATTAGAACAATGCATTTTCAGAAATCACTTTGTTGGTTTGACTTAAAACAAAAGAGAAAGGCAACCGTCTCTTTCCCTGACAGACTTTGATGAAGTTTCCCATGGCAGGAAACAGACTCACCTCAGGCATGGCCTGTCTCTCTTCAGAGGCTGCACCTCAGTCATTCCCCTTCATGCTGACTTGAGACAGCCAGCTATGCACACCAAACTGCAACTGGAGAGGAAAACCAACGCAGAGTTTGTGGAATCAGATACAGAGAAATCTTGAACTCCATAAAACAGGAGTATTTCAGATTATACCCACTGAAATGTGGAACCAGTTAGGGCACTAAATGTGACAACCTCAAGCTGTTCAATTTTTTGCAATCACACTGAAAAGCAGGAATGACAATTGCATGGCACATATTTGCCTTTGCCTGAGGTCAAATGCCTTTTTCTTTTGAGACATGTTCCTTTAATCTACTGAAGGCTGCATGGGCTTTGCCAGCCTCCATAGGGCTTTGCATTCTGTGATGGGGCTGCCAGAGCAGAAGCATTTGCCTTTTGGTTTCCCTACTGCACTATCAAAGCATGTATTTGGGCTGACACACTTTCAACCAACATGCAGCTGGAATAGGACCTTGGCCAGAACATCCAGGTAAAGAGAACCAATGCCCTTGGCAGTGCAGCTACAAGAGTCAGGGGTGTAATTCGTGGTTTCCAGCACCCAATCTCCTTGTCTCCAGCATGCACCCAAGAGTGGGCAGAGAGGACTGCGAGAGGACTCTTTTACATTTGTCATGAAGTCACAGCAGGTTTTCAGTTTCAGGATTTAGACACTAAAAGGTGATTCTTAACATGTTATTCAGATAGGATCATGGGAAAACACACCACACCAAGACATGACATCCTAGTTACAAATTTGTCTGCATAACCCTTCAGATGCTTCAGTTAAGTCAGAAGTGGCTGTCCTGCTACCCAACATTGCAGCCAGGATTCCCCTGCTGCTCCCTGCTAAGGCAGGTTCCAGGTCTGGTGTCAGAGGCTGAAGGGGAATGTCATCATTGCACAAGTCCAGCCTACAGGCACAGGTGATCAGGCACAGCTGTAATCCTCCCCATCATGGAAACGATTTTGAACTGCAAATTCATCAAGCAAAAAGTGACCAGCCCCAACTCCACTTCCAGAAATGACACAAACTAACAAGGCATCTCTTCTATTTGTATTATATGTTGGGAAAGAATGCAACATTAAGTATCCAAATACCAGAGAATAGTGAGAGTTCAGGTATAATTTGTACTGAGTGCTTTCTGCTAGCTAGTTGTAGGCAGGCCTGAGCTTATGAGAACAAACAAATTGGGTTAGACCAAAGAATCATCCATTGGAGAGTAACGAGCAGCATTTATCAAGGACTGCGTGTGCCTGTAGAAGGGCACAGAAAGGATCACCATGTGGCTATTCTGGGTCACTCTGGTCCCCTGTGTCTCTGTGCTGATTGTAAAAGAGGTCTGTTCCATCCTGTTAAACCACGTGCCAGCGATAGGTGCACTCATATGTCTCTGCAGATTTTCAGTTTGTCCTTGAGACACATAAATCATATAATGGTGTATTTTGCTTGCTGCTCCACCAGGAAACAAAATAACTGGGCTCGGAGAAGCACTAAGGTAATACATCCCTGTTCCAAATAGGAAAAATGGTTAAAAAAAAAGCCTTTGTGTCATTGAAGGGAAGTGTTCAGCCTGGGACCTGTGGGTTGGAGGAGGAATTTTTAATAAATTGGTTCTACTCTCTCATCCTCTCTAAAAATATATAAAATTGTTCCTGCTGTTAAATTACCATTTGCTGGTACCTGGCAGACTCGTAATTGATTAGAAAAAACTAATTTAGTGCAATGAATTATTTGCAAGTGAAGTTTCTGAAATATCTACTTTATTAAGATTTTGATGTAAAATTATTATTTTATTCAGATGTCTCAGCTTGTTATAGTTCAGAAAAGTAACTTAAAGGAAAGCTGAGTAAAACCAACCCCTAGTGCAAAAGCAGCTCAACGAGAAGTCATGCCAAAGATTAACTTGTCCCAGGGTAACTCTGTTCATTTTATTGGCATTGCACCAGGTTAAGCTTATCCAGATAGTTCAGAGTTATTCCCACATGGGAAAAAATAAGAAACTCATTAGAATTTGGCAGCAGCTTTTTTTACTGCTAAATTATCTTGACCTTTGCTGTGAAAGTTCAGAATTTGCCAGTTAGCAAAAATTCAGCCAGGATTCCACCACTCTTTTCTGTATGAATCCAGGTTTATCATCCTTCCCTCCTGAGCCCTGACTTCTCCTCTGGCAGAGGCCACATCATGCCCTCCTTCACACCTTTCACCTTTTCATCCAGCTGAGGACACCTTATAAAAGAGAAGTGGAAAATATCTTTTGGGGGAATATCTTTTGCTCAATATCCAAAGTTTCTTCTATTTGCAGTCCATATGGATGGCCACATGCAAGACTGCTTGATTTGTAAAACAGCATAATGAAAACAGCTCAGTGTTTGTGGCTTTTTGTAAGAAATCTCTTCAAAATACTGAAGTTTCACTAAATTCTGAGTCTACTCAGGCTTCTCCATCAACACTTCCATCTTACCAGGCACTGTCACATTTAGAGTGGTATAAAGGGTTTCCAGCACAACACATTGGATGCAAGAATCTTCAAAAGATACTTGCACTCTTCTAAGATCTCAGTTTCCAGAAGAACAGGACATTTGAAGTAAGGTTTGCTGTCAGGTATCTGACAAAATTCAAAGCTAGGCATTTGAATATGAATCTGCAAAAAACTACAGAGACCATCTCCTCTCCCCCAAAACAAAGTATCCATACAAAACAACAACTAAAAAACCCCAACCAAACCAACAACAAACAAAAAAAAAAAAAAAAAGGCAAAAATCCACAAAAAATCACAAGACCAAATTATTGCAAGTTCTGCAGTTCTGCTGCAGGCTGAGTCCCAGCACACTCTGAACTCTCTGGGCTTTCCAGTACAGGACTGTCCCTTCCCACCCATCAGCACTCACTGTTTGTATCCCAGACTGGTCAAGATGCAAACATCTTGAAATCTGCTGCTCCTTTTTTCCCTTCCTCCTAGATATCCCTCATTAGAGATCCACAGGTGCAAAAAAGAAAATGACATGCGTTTCACTCTCCTTTTCTTTCTTACTCAGGAATTCTGGTTTCACTTAATGTCTTGTGATATCTGTAACATGAACATTTCCCACTCCTTCCCTCACCCCTTTGTCTCTCTTGCCATCTTACTTTTACATCTGTTTTTATCATGTTTTTCCACCAGCCAGATCAGTCTGACCTTTTCCCACTTTAAGTTGTAAATAATATGTCTTGAGAAACAAGAACACCTCAACAATGCCTCAGACCCTGGCTTGTCCCCAATGTTTCAGAGCTCAGATATAATACAGAGATAAGAGAAATTATAAAATTGGGGATGGGGAGACTGGACTGAGTCATACTATCCCTACTCTTTGTGGTTTGTAAGATTCATACACATTATACACATACACTTTATATTATTTCCTATTTATAGCCTTTAGTAATGACTCACAAAGCATGAGAGCCTTAAGCTGCCTGAAGCCCTTACCACCAACAGTCTGAGCACCCTCCTGTCTAACCTGAGGCAAGTGTCACAGCCAGCCCTGCATAGCAAGAGTTGAAAGTAGCAAACTTCAGCTACAAAAAGCAGTGGGACTTTGTTTGCTGGAGCTGCTCCATGCAGGAGGAGTGAGGATCAACGATTATGCAGCAGTCTTGGCGTGGCTTCTTTCCTGTCTTTTTATGGTCTCAATGGTCTTAGAGGTCATTTCCAACCTTAATGATTCTAAGGACAAGATAGATTTTGCAATAAGTGTCTAATGAAAGCAGTTCCCAGCCGAACTGCTGGAAATAGGGCAACACTAAGAAGTTTCAGTCAGTGTGGGATACGGCCCCAGCATGGTCCTGTATCACTCTACCACAAAAAACAGGCATAAACCACCACTCTTCAGACCCAGTAGGATTTTGCACCTCCATCCTACGTGTGCTGCAACTTACACCTAGAGATGTGTTATGGTCATGCCCAATGACACTGTGTCATGTTTATCCAAATGCAGCTTCACAGGACACTGGTTTTGGAAACAAAGCTGACGTGAATAACCCCTACTGGGGTTTTCCCTTGAGACTCTGAATTCAAACTGCAGTATCCCTCCTTGTTTGTGACTGACGCACCCAGAGAAACTCCACCATCAGCCAGGTCACTTTAACCACTTATCCTGACTGAGCCAACACTGAAAATCCATGGCTCCAATAGAGCCTCTCCAGGTTACTTCCACCTCAACCAGATGCACCAGAATAGTGAGTACTTGAAAAAATATCAACAGTCAGTCAACCACTTTAAGACAGAATAATGCATTTTAGCAGGAAACACCAAAACTGCAAGTGACATTAGGCCTCAGATACGATTTTCACTAACCAGTGCAGTTATCCTGACAGTCTAGAAACTATTGCATGGGCAGGATGTTATTTCTCCAAGAAAGACTAAAGCCTAGTGATGTGGTGCAAGGAGAGACCATGCAGAGCAAAATGCTGATTTTATATCCTGGAGTAAATCTAAGGTGGATAAAGTAGTTTCAATGGAAAATACTCCGTCTTCCCTAATATTTCATTACATTTATGTGAGAGAAAATAGGGCTTATGGCTTTAGGCTTTTTTGAAGAGACAAAGATTTGCTTTGTGAAAATTTTTAATTTAAGGAAAAACCCAAACAAAACTATGTTTTCAGAAAGCCTGAATACTCAGCATCAAAGCAGTATTTCCAATGCTTATAGGGGCTCCAGTTCATCCCATCTCTCTGTGAATATAACATGAATTTTCCTATCAGTGCCTGGGCATTCCCGTTATGCTTTTAGCCAATGAACACCAAGATTTCTTCAATTTTCTTTCCATTATTAATATATGTTTGGAGATTTTTTGGAAAATAGACTTTCTCACTAACAAGAAGTTGCACAATTTTAAGCAGAGTCTAGCTCATGGTTTGGCTCTCTAGGTTTGCCATAGGTACACAGACAGCATAAAACCCACCAGTTATAGAGACAGCAGGTCTCGTTCTGTCACAGCTTAGTGAACAGGTAAACCACTTGCAGAGCATCAACAATCTAGCTGTAGGGCAGCTCTGTAGGGATACATCTCCACACAGGAACATCAACAGCATGGTGTGGTCCCAGGATAAGGTCTCAGCTACTCAGACAATCATATTTACTTACAAAGTTCTGAATAGAAACAGATTAAAAAATTAATCACTACTAGCTTGACACAAATGACACTTTGTGTCATAAATGACACTTTTTAGCTCCGTGTCCAAATTTGGTATAGCCTTGATTGTATGACTAAGCTATAAGTGGAGATTCAATTATAGTACCTCCACCAGGATGCTGGTGATGAAATCCAGCTGAACTTCCCATTTAGCTAATGATGTGCAGGCATAGAAAAAAAATCAAATCATTTCATCAAGCTGAAATAGGTGAACACACTAATATGCTACAGTATAATTGTCTGTTGTACATTTACATGTGCCATAAGCTAGCAGGCCATGAGGCCTGAGCAGTGAAATTTGCAGACTGTTCTTACCACTTTATACAAGATTTCCTCCATGTTTTTGTTTCATCCCCCCAAATTCAACCATAGCACTAAATGTTAAATTGCAGACTTTCAGGTAACACTGGTCATTCTGCAGGTCACAGCACTCATCTGACTCAGGCTGCAGGTCCCTCTACCCCTCTGTCTCTTTGTCAAGGGCCCCAAAAGCCAACATCATCATAGAAATGGGAGAGTGAGACTTGGAGCTGTTTAAGACAGAGATGGGGGGAAATCATATGGCATCAAAATACAGCTGCTAAACTGTAAGGTTTTCCCATCAAACCTAAGCCTGCATGAAGGTGCACGATTGCTGAGATGAGAAGGCAAGAGTGGGAAGGCTGAGCATTCTCCAAGAACGAAACCCTAAAGCTACAGGAACAGGCTGTTCCCATGTCCTAAACAATGAGCCAGCAGCGAGGACGTCCAGCCTGGCTGCACAGAGAGCTTTGGCTGGAACTCATGAAAAAAACAGTTTATCACTTTTGAAAACAGGGGTAACCTAGGAGGACAACAAGGATGCCCTGAGGTTATGAGGTAAAACAGCATGAAGCACCGGGTCCTACCCTGGGGTCACAACAACCCTAGGCACTGCTGCAGGCTGGGGCAGCGTGGCTGGAAAGCTGCCCAGCAGAAAAGCACCTGGGGGGGCTGGTCAGCAGCAGCTGAATACAAGCCAGGGGGTGTGCCCAGGTGGCCAAGTGTCAGAGACTGAAAATAGTTCATGCCTCAAACACTGATATAAAGTTTTGCTCATTATAAAGAAGCTACAACCAAAGAAGCCTCCCTGAAGACTGGGACTTTGGACTGAAAGTCAAACTTCTGGTTAGATAAAGGGAAACTTATTGCTCAGTCATCTCAGGCTGAGGGAAAGGTGTGCATCCGCAAAAGGCCAAAGCCACCAGCTGTGCTGAGAATCATCCCTGGTCGTGTTCAGGGTAGGGGGAGAGCACAGCTCACAGAAGCCAGGTTTACACAAGCTCCCCCCCTAACTGAGGGGGGAGGAGGAGGTTTCGGGTGTGTGGTGTAACCTCTGGTCAGAGTCAGTGAACACCCATCCTCCCTCACACAAATTGGCCCAGCTGTGGAACCCCCAACCCCACCGGCCACATCCACAGGACTTTCATGTCAGAGGCAGCTGAGAGGGAGTCATAATCCATCAAAGACCCCCCAAAGTGCTCCCCAAAGGCTTTGTACCACAGGACTGCACGTGATGCAACAGAGTCTGCTGTAAGAGACTGCCCCCCCTCCCCCAGGGGGACATTCCCAGACATTGCCACCTGGCTTGAGGGTATATAACCCACGAGATTCTGTGCTTTCTGGGGGGACCTCCACCACCTAGAAGACCAACTGGAGAGGATCAATGGAACATCGTTGGGATCCACAGAGTGGTGATATATTCCTTATTCAGTCACTCTCTTTCTCTCCCCCCCACCTATTTTCTGTTTCTTTATTTCTCTCTCTCTCATATTTACTATCAAATAAAACCCAAATTATTGTCACTGGCATATCACTTTGTTTGCACCCTCATTCGGCCAGAGGAATTTCTAAAGGACCTTAATAACCAGATCTTGACACCAAGAAGGCAAATGGCACCTGGCCTGGAACAGCAAATGTGTGGCCAGCAGGACCAGGGCACTGATTATGCCCCTATACTGGGCACTGGTGAGTCCACACCTCAAATACTGTGTTCAGTTTTGGGCCCTTCTCTCAGGTAATTAGCAATAGGACAAAAGGAAATGGCCCCAAGCTGCGCCAGGGGAGATTTAGACTGTATATTAGGAAAAATTTCTTCATGGAAAGGGTTTTCAAAGATTGGAACAAGCTGCCCAGGAAAGTGGTTGAGTCACCGTTCCTGGAGGGATTTACTTATGTAGATGTGGCACCTGGGGACAAGGTTTAGTGGTGGACTTGGCAGTGCTGGGTTAATGACTAGATTCAGTGATCTAAAAGATTCTTTCTAACCTAAATGGTTCTATGATTCTAAGATCTACCTGGACAGGGGGCTGTTAAATGGAATACAGTAATGAAAGATTTATATTCAAAATACAATAGGAAATAAAATAAATTTAAAGTTTGTCTTTGATCTCTTCAGGAATATCTCAATAAGACAAGTTGGAAAGAGAAAAAAGCATACCTTAGACCACGGAGCGGAAGCCATAAAAGTTTTAAAACCCACCAGTAATCAAATACTTTTCATACACATGGCATTTAAAAACAAAGAGAAATATGCACATAGTCAAGGGCTGTCTCTGGTCTTTGTCCATCCAGAGATTCCCATTCCAACAGATTATGCAATTCAGAAGACTAGGAAATTCACTTTCCCAATAAAATGCTGGGGTGGCACTAAGTGTGATTCAGGAAACCTGTGACCAATCTGCAATCCTTGTCAAGCATAAGGCAATTACTTCGTATTAAGTGTGAGTTAAAGATTTTAATTGAAAGAGGAACTTCCCCTTCCAATTTCAGTGCCCTTGGAGCATCTTTGCAGCCCTCCTTTGGACTCTCTCCAGCAGGCCCATGCCTTTCCTGTGCTGGGGACCCCAGTGCAGGATGCAGCACTGCAGGTGGAGTGTCACAAGAGAGGAGTAGAGGGGCAGAAATACCCTTGTCCTGCTGGCCACATTGGATACAGTCCAGGAGACATTTGCTTTTTTGGGCTTCAAGTGCACATTGTCAGCTCATGTTGAACTTCTTGTCCACCACCACCCACAATTCCTTCTTCTCAGGGCTGTTCCTGATCCTTTCTCTGCCCAGCCTGTCTCTGTGCTTGGGATTGCCCTGACCCAGATGCAGGATCTTGCACTTGGCTTTGTTGAACTCCATGAGGTTCACCCAGGCCCACCTCCAAATCTGCCCGGGTCCCTCAGCATGGCATCCCTTCCCTCCAGAGTCAAATACACCACACAGCTCGGTGTCATCAGCATGCATGATGGGCTCAGGAAGGATAGGCACAGAGAGCAGAGCATTTCTGAAAGAAAATGGAGTTCTGGAAATCAGTTAATAGAGCAGACCAAATTTTTCATCAGACTTTAAACCTGGCAATATTTTGGGAGACTTTTAAGGAATTTTCCCTGTTGGTCAAACAAAAACCTGCTCTTACAATCAGCAGAGAAATCTATATTCCTGCAAATTGGCACCAACTAAGAACAGAGATGTTGAAATACAGAGTAATTTTCACCAGTGCTGGATTAGTGAACTTTTCCAGATTTCCCAAAACTCTCCCTGGCCCACCAGGGATGCCAGGGGCTTATTTTTGCTGACTCCTGACAGCTGGGTGTGTGGAAGAGGTTGGTCCTATTTTTTTTTTTCAAATTACTATTTCAGATACATCTGAGGAATTAATGTAAAGAGGGAGGAAGTAAAATTTTGATCCAAGAGAAAACAGACAATTTACTTTAAGGAAAGATCACCACTCATCTGTCTGGGACAAAATGCTCCTTGCAGGGAAGAGCCAAACCACAGGCAGGCAAAAATTTATTTTTACCAGAAAGAATTGGACATGTGTATTATAATAGCACTTCTCAAAATTATCTCAAGTGAATTGAATGACTGAAATGCCATATATAAGCCTATAAACCAATCTCTGTTAGATACAAGAGCTAAAATGACATATTTCTTGTTGTTGTCTACAAATGGGTGAGTATTACACCTTCTACTGAAACAGCTGACACTGCCTCCATCTGACTTTTAGATTACATGTCCCTTGGGTACAATCAGTTTTACAATCCCTGTGCAAAGCAGAATGTAATTTAACAAATCTAAGATGGAGTTAAAGTCAGGGAATAATGACTAAAAGTCAGAAAATGTTGATATGTATTGACCACTTGTACTAGTAAACCCTCCCTCCAAATTTAGTTCCAGCTGATACCATGACACATCTTCCCATATAAATATTTACTTTATTACTTGGTAGACATTCACAGTTAAGAGTGCATAAAAAATGCAAACCACACCTTTCTGGATACTAGAAAACATCTTTATCTCATCAATGTGGGATTACAGTGGACAGAGCTCCAGAGTCCCAGGGAGGAGACACACGGTATAGAGTGAGACAAGGTTCCTGGTCCGGCACTTTCTGGTCTGGCACTTCCTCTACCTGCCTACTCTGAAGGGTGCAAAATAGGGGACTTGATTGGCTAATGTTATTAGTTGTTAATAGACAAGATACAGAAAATTTTTACCTCCTTGTTTATAAGAGGAGCACCTACAGCTGCAACAGGAAAATGGCCAAAACCAGGCAGTTTTTCAAAGCTGAGAATGGCATCGAGGAACACATCTGCAGGTAGAAAAGGGCTACAGGTGACAGCACTAAACGGACAAACTGAAGTGCCAGCCCTCAGTATCTATCAGCGGGTGCAAGCATCTTCTCAGACACTAGAGAACCACGCTCTGAAGAAAGTCAGGAACCTCAGTGAGCAGGGTCAAGCTCCTCACAAGTTGCTCTGCTGCATCCCCCCCCACCTAGACACCATTTATGAGGGCAGTGCTACAAATCTGGATGCAGCACATAACAGCACCACTGTCTTCTCCTCTTGTACTTCCAAAGATGTAGTGGTTGAGCAAGTTCCCAGGAAGGTGTTTGGACAGCAAACGCAGATGGAAGTACATGTATCTCTTTAAAGAACAACTTTTTCCAAGTGCTAAAAGATAATTCATAGCCCTCAAGAAAGGTAAAGTAAGATCCTTTTAAGTGAAAGGGATGACAACAATTTGAGGCCTTTTTTTGTTCTCCCACAGTCTTCAGAGAGGCAAAACCATCACAGAGTTCAAAACAAAGCCTTAACACCCAGACAAGTCGACCTCATAGACTGGCAACTAAAGAAACAAACAAAAAAAAACAAACCCAAAAACAAAATACAAAACAAAACAAAACAAAACACTGACAAAATACTGAAAAAACCCAAAACATCAAAAAACAAAACAAAAAAACAAATCAAAAAAACCCAAAACAAACAAACAAAAACCCCCAAAAAAACCAAAACCAAAACCAAACCAAAACAAACAAGCAAAAAAAAAAAAACCCCACCAAAGCTAAACAAATAAGTGGTCTCTATGTCAGACACTAGGATTTCAGGAGAAGCTGCTGAGTGCTCCTTACATCTGCTTCTTGAAATGGGTTATTACTGTAAACTGTCATGATTAACCAAGGAAATTTTGACTCACAGCTGACCCAAGAGCTGCAGCCTTGTGCACTTAACAAGGCAGCAAGGTCTATTCCTAATCAAAATGCAGAAGAGGCAATTTACCCTGTGCTGCATCCATGTCGATTTGCAGAAGATGCTGCTGAGTGCACAGCACTCCTACGAAGTCAGAACTTTTTTTTTCCTCATAAATATTAATTCAAGGCACTCAACCTCAAACATTTGAAAGTCTTGGCTCTTTTCTATTATTATTCACTGCACAATGATATTTTAATTGGAAATAGATAATTACCAGAATATTAATTCTGTTCTACTGTCTTGGAATTAATATGAGTTTATCTGCACACAAAGAAACACTGCAAGTGTTTATTCGGCCGTATTTTAAAACTGACAAGTGTCTCACTATATTGTATGTAAACATTACACAAAATACATATTTTACATCTGGATGCCTACTGTCATAATAGAGATGTTTTTATAGAGCAAGAGCTGTGAGAGTAACTGAATTTCCCCTTCTACAGCCTTTTAGAAAATCAAAGTAAGGCAGAGGCTCTAATTAATTTCAAATAAGAATGAAAAGTCTGTTGGGCTTGACAACAGCATTTTGTAGAAACCTGATGAAATCTGGATTTGACTGATAATATGTTAACAACATACTGTTTCAGTGAGATCCCTTGATTTTTGAAGGATCAAATTATCCCTGCAAGAAAGCCTGGTTTTGACAAAACCAAAGCAGAAAAATCAACAGAAAGTTGAGCAGTTTTTAGCAGGGATGCCTTGCTGCACCATCCTTCCAAGTTTTGCAGTGCTAGAGAAATTAGCAGTGCCTAGGGTGTTCTTCAGAGTACCCAAATGTTTGTCCAAGCAATGGGCCTAGGATAGCTGTCCTTCAACACTGATCCAAAATATCCCCATGTCATTGTTTCAAACTTTTTTTCTGGGTGGAAGAGGAAAAGATTTTTTTTCTCTCTCTTTTTTTTTTTCTCTGAATTCACTTACCTTTCTGCTAACTTCGTTTTAAAAGCATGCAACTTGTAACATAAAAGCAGAGACAGACATAGGTTCGTGAAAAGTGGTTTTGCAAGAAGGACTTTTTACAAGGGCATGTAGTGACAGGACAGGGAGTAATACCCTGAAAGAAGGTAGATTGAGATTAGATATTAGGATGAAATTCTTTACTGTGAGGTTGATGAGGCACTGGAACAAGTTGCTGTGGGTGCTCCATCCCTGGAAGTGTTCAAAGCCAGGTTGGATGGGGCTTGGAGCAACCTTTTCTAGTGGAAGGTGCCCCTATCCATGGCACAGGGGTGGTAATGAGGTGATCATTAAGGTGCCTTCCAACCCAAACCTTTCTGTGACTCTATTAAGAGTTATTTACCACCAGTGCTGAACTGTTATCCCTTAAGAAGTGCCTTTTTCCTTTTGAAAGTAGTTATAAAATACTTCCATATTCAGTAGGCCGAAGAGCTATGGATGATGCATTCTCCTAATATTCTCTAGCAAGTTCCTGGTGTTTCTATATTGATTAGTGGATTACCCAGTCAAAAGGAGCAGCCTCTGGAGGGGCAATCAGGAGAAAGACACTGAACGCCTCTGTCCCAGATGATTAAGATTGTCTCCTGAGAGACAGAGAAGAATCACTCCAAGTCTTTGCAGCAGGACTAATGAAGACTGATTTCTTGAAGCTGCAGTACAATTCCCCAGCTCCACACCCACCCCTCTCTCCTCCCCTGCAGTAACCTCAGCTCCCCTTCACGTCCTCAGCTGCCTCTGCAGGAAGGCTCAGGCACACGCCTGTGCCACTGGAGCCAGAGGTGTGCTCTGGGCCAGCTGGCCACTGCTGGCATGCCTGGTGTGCATTGAGCTAACAGCCTCAGGTCTGCACAGGGAGGGGTCATCAGGCAGACCTGAAAAGAAATCTTTCACTTTCCCACCCTTCTATCAGATCTGATTGGAGCTAACCAATGAGTTGGGAGTATAATTGTTAAAAGAGAGAGAGGTTTCTGAGATAGCTTGTGGGTATCTTCTCTTTCTTTATTAAAGTCAAGAGGAGCGAGGGGAGAAATCGGCACATTATGCACAACCTTAATAAAATGCCAGGCTTTTGGAAGCTGGAAGTGGGATGTGTGTCTGTATAACATTTCTGAGCAGGAGTTCAGGCATCAAGCTGCTAGTGCTGCTGCTCTGTTCCTCGACCTTGTTCTCCCTCTGCAATAGTCATTTCAAGTAAAGGGCTTATGGGTCTTAATGCTGCTGAGTTCTGCACAAGCTGCACTTCAAATGGGGGACTCCTGCTTAGATTTGAAAAACATATCTTTCAACTGGTCATTCACATATAGCAAAGAGACATCAAAAATCTATGCTGGCAATGAATTAATCATGTACTGAAGTATTTCTTGAACAGCGGCAGCCATTGCTTTCTTTCATAACACATCAGGCTTGATGCAAGTAAAGACATGGACAAAATATATCTCCAGCTGCTCTTTTAATTCCAAGTTCTCCTCTGTTTTTACAAGGAAATAAAATAAAATTTTAAAAAAAGCCCTACCAAGCCTGAAAGCAGAGCTGTACTATAACTTCACACATGGAAAGAAAAGCAGTTGGCTGCATTCAAAAATTCTGACATATGGTCTCTAGCTTTAAAATTCAAATAGTGATGATAAAAACTATACTTTGGGCAAAACAACTTTTATTAGTAAAGGTATAAAAGAACTGTTCCAAAGCAGCAGTCTGAGAAAGTACCACTTGGGGCATCTATTTTGTTCCAGCTTTGGTGCCCCTGAGATGCACTGTAAGTGGGGGGCTTTGAGAATGCCAGGACCCCAGTTTGTAAGTAGGGAGCTGCCAAAACGCCACGTGCAGTTCACAGTGCCAGGAAAGGATCCTGTAGGGAAATAGGGATGAGGCCAGCAGGACCCCGAGGCCAGAGACAGTATCTGGCTGATAAAACTGTGGAGTTCAAGGCCCTCCTGCCCCTCTCAGCCAGCCTACTGAATTAGCCAGCAGCCCTCCTACTCATGGGCAAAGCCCACATTGTAATGAACATGCTTTAAAGCAACCTCATGCCACATGGATAACAAGCCACACGGATTTCCTGCTGTAGAGATCAGCACTCAGTAGCAGGTCACATTTTTAGTCCTGAAAATTCCTGATCTAGTAAATACTCCTTTGGCCAATAGCTCATCAGTCACAGATCCACCAATCAAAGTGTAAAAAACCCATTAACTACATTACATGTTAATCTCAGGAGCTCTGGAGTCAGTCCTGGGTATCACCATGAAAAAGAGACTTCAAATCCTACTCCTGTTAGAAGTGATGTGCAATGCAGGTGAGGTGGAACAGAGCTGCTCTCATGCATGATCAGGGTATACAGAAACAGGCATGAAACTACTTGTATATAACTACCAAGTAAATTAAGGAATTTATTGTTATTTTATGGATCATCTAAAAATTGAATTTTACCTTATAAAAGTAATCTGGAAATACACATTCAACAAAAAGTATATTGAAATCATGACAAATTCTCAGGAATCTCAGAGTTTGGAAAACTGGCCATGCTTCTGCTGTAGGATTTCTTTATCATTTGTCTAGACTCGTTAACAAAATTCCTTTAAAATACTGAAAGTAATTTTTAAATTAATGAGCACAAACTTCCCAAAGCACTATAAATTCATTAAAGTATTAAATACAACTTCTTTACAGATTACCAAGCTATTCAAGTTCCCATATATGAATACTATTTAAAAATCTCATTTTTCTATTTGGTTTTAGAAAAGAGTAGATTTAATGTTTCCAAT
Organism: Falcunculus frontatus; assembly: GCA_013398115.1. NCBI lineage: Eukaryota > Metazoa > Chordata > Aves > Passeriformes > Falcunculus > Falcunculus frontatus. The sequence goes on from VZRV01008644.1 coordinate 678,212, forward strand.
TAGATAATTCTCATGTGAATTCTTGTGAGGAGAAAGAGTCTCATAATACATATTTTCAGATGAGGGAAAAAATAAGCTATTTTATATGCAAATATAACTGATTTCATTTAATTGTTCCTGAGGGAAGAAGATTTGTATGCAAACCTCTTGCCAACTGGTAGGCTTCAACCTCCTAATTTTTTTTTCCTCTCACATCATTAATTAATAGCTGCACCTTCCTAATGGGAGAGAGTGCAGTTCCTGCAGGGCACTGTATTTAAGACCTCTATGTCCCAAAAGAGTCAGCAGAAGCTGAGGGTGGTAGGACTCTGCTGTGGAAGCTTCCTCCTGCTCCAGTGCAGAGACAAGTGCTCAACGTATCACAAATCCAGCAAAGCAAAAGCAAATTTACCCCAGAAATAGTGTTGCAGGAAGCATTTGTTAGCCACCATGAGAGAATTCACTTCAAGCAGGCATGCAGTGATCAAAATGATCATTCCAATGTGTCTATATGAAACATCCTCTGCTGATCCTTATGTTCTGTGCTGTTCCCATGGCAAGTGGTAGAAGCACTTAACTCACTGGCACAGCCAGGCACTCAGGCGAGACAAATAATCCATCATCAGGCCACTTAAATTTCATCTCTATCTTTTACCCTGTGGGAAAAGTCTACAGGGTGTCCTGTAGGGGAAAGCGTTTTAAAATTACACTGTCACAACCACAAAAACCCCACCACCTCTCTGCAAAGAGGCTGGTGTCACGCCAGCACAGTTGGTTTCAGGCTGCATCAGGGAGACCTTTTTCTCTCATCCTGATGAACACCCCTCATGTTCAGAGAGATCTTTCTCAGAACAAGGCATTCTTGACCCTGCTTGGTTAATTTATCCACTTTACATCCAGTTTATATACAAATTCTCATCTCCCCTTATCTAGCTAATCACTTCATGCAGTCTAAACACTTCACTAACCAGTCAAAAAGGCAGATTTACAGTATATTCAGTATACATAAACCTTAACCACTAGTTTAGAAAAGAGTTTAAAAATCCTTAGTTTACAAAGCCTAAACAGCCAGGCATAGACAAAGCTAGGGACACCCACTCATCATTCTGTCCCTTTTGCCAAAGAGCTTTGCAGCTTTCTGTGTTGCACTCCTCTGTGTCAATAGATGTGTAGGAAAACAACAAATGGTTAGGCTTTTGTTCTTTTGCTCCTGAATTTTCACTATGGCTTCTTGATCTCCACATAGAGAATTTGAGGAGCATATTGTGCTCACCAGTGCTGTGCTTTAATGACCTGTTCCTCTTCAGGTGCAAATTACGGTCTTTGGAAGAGGTGATTTCAATTGCATCCAGCTGCTCTCATGCCCGCTCCAGGCCCTTGCCTTTTCCCACACATCCTTCAGCCACCACTCACACCATGTTGCCTCTCAAGGCAAATGGGGCTCAAGCATGACTCACAGCCTAATGGAGTAATTCTACCCTCAAGAAAACCCTGATGTGTGTTTGGGGGTGTAGTGAATTTATCACTAGAGAAACCAAAGTAGTACTCCAGGTGCCAAGTCCACCACTCCAACTTCTGGCAATCATACAAACATATACTTTTCGGTGCCTTCTGAAATCCTAGTGCATGTACCAGTGTGTACAAAATATTATTCCACACCTTATGAAAAAGTCAAGATGCTTTAAAATAAACTTTTCCTTAAAGAGGTGGCAAGAGAACAGTTAATTAGGGGACAATTTTTCTTTTATGTTGTTACTCATAGTAGTTTGAAAGAAGAGTGCTTTATAGACATGTAAGAATTATAGTGCAAATAATTAGGTATTTCCCAAACAATAGACAACATCAATCACTTTCCAAAGCACTGTTTGAACTTGACAGTAGGACTCAGAGTTTGTTTCGCCGTATGACTTAGAGCTTTCATTCCATGATTTTACTTTTTCTATTTTTTCTAGAGATAGAGCAGCTTTGTTAATTGTTTAGATGAATAGTGCCAGCATTTTTTGTTACCTGTAAAGCCAAGATCTGCTGCAGATGCCGAGCTTTCAGTCCAAGTAGAGATGGAACATGAGCCCAGCTATGGTGAAATTGAAGAACCATGTTATATTGTTTATAGTTCAAAACTATATGAAGATACAGTTCATGATTCAAAATTTTGTAGCTATTACAAAATCTGCTACATTAGATTAACAATGATTATTTAAGCTCTTTAATTATGACTTGAAGAGCATAACAGCCAAAACCTGCCAGCCAAAAGCAAAGAACAGTCATACTCTATATAGTGACTTATGGATTAAAGCCTTTGTCAACAAAAGCCGATATCATGTCATTAAAAGTGTGGCTGAATTAGAGATGGAAGTTACTATTCAGCTGGAAGTCATAGCAACAAAATATCTGCGTGTTTTTCTCTGGCTTTATCATTGATTTCAGGGGTGAATTTTGCATGGTTTGTTAGCTTCCCTATCTATATGCAGAGGTTTTGGAAACTAGATGAAGATCTTAAAGTTCCTATAAATGGAAATGAACATAAAAGAATTACTGATTTAATGAACTGATAAAATTTATGTTCAGTATTCTTCAGCAAAATAGATTAAGGAACAAATGTGTAGCAATATAGCAGTTTAAATTGAAAGAAAGAATTGAATCCTATAGCTAAGAAAATACTTACGTGTCACATCACCCTTCTGCTTTAAGCCTCTTTACTGACTCCTTGACCTTCTTCTAAAATAGTAGCTGTCAGGACATCATCACTTGAAGAAGGTTCTTGTTAATCTGACAGTCATTATGATCTACTCACATTTTAGTGCTGCACAGTTTATTGTGCCCAGCTATATTTTAATTCCTGTATGCTCACTCATAACAAAAGGTTCCTCAAAATGGCTTTTTATGTTTCTAATTTTTCACAGTGTTGGCAGTCTTTTGGCACAGCCTAGTTAAAACCAAGAAATACAACCTAAAATTTCACATGACCCAATTACTGACCCAAAGCAGAAAAATCTTGAAGCTGACAAGTCAACCTGATCTGAAAACCGACAACCACACAGACCTGCCCAGGTAGTTTTGTGGCAATTACAGAAATGAAGTGTCTCTAGGGTTAAATATTAATTGTTTGTACGGTGGTTTAGAAGTCAATAACACATTGATCAAATCATTAAATCTGGGGGGTTTTAACTATTCTTTCAGAACTATCTTATAATGAAACACTACAACTTTTGTAACTAAGTCTAAGCACTTTGATACTGGTAGATTAATATCAAATAAGTCCCTGTTAGTCAGAGCCCAATACATTAAAAAAAAGTATTTTGTTCTAGCAGTATGAAAAAGTCAGGGAATTTTATAATGGAATTCACTATAAGCAATTGAAATGTGATTTAATACTTGACTTGCATGTGAATTCAGCTTTTAGCAGCTGCAAAAGCTCATTTCTGCCATTTGGTTGTAACCTATTCACTGTACTCAGGCAATTGTTTGACTTCCCACAGTTTCTAGGTCATTGCTGTTGAGGCAGAAGGGCAACCAGGAGGGAATTTAAGAGCTTCTGTAGGATATTTGAGAGCAGCAAGGTTGGAGCTGGACCCAAATCATCAACATAGGTCTACATGTGATCCTGGAGATAGGGCCAAACCTAGGACTAAGGACAGATACACCTACAGCACAACTCAGGTCAGGGCCAAGTCTAAGACTAAATGAGATTCCGGGGCCCGTGGTCAGGGGCATTCAGGGCCATTCCTACTCTTGGGGCTTTAGCAGGGAGAAACTGAAGGATGAGGATGCAGAGTGACTGCAGAGCTCAGGAGCTGATGAAGAATTGTATGTGTCTGGACAGTAAACCTGGGAAAAAAGGTAAGTAATACAATGTGGAAATCCCAAAAGAGAAAGTAGGACTTGAACTCGGAGGGGATGTCAAAACCTACAAAAGAAAGATGACATGTAATGTCATCAAATCAAACGAGGGGTTTAAAAAAACCCCAACACTACAGCTAAAAACTAAAGAATGGAGTTTGATATGCAAACTGCCTCCAGGGAGGGAAGCAGGACTAATGGCACAATGCAGAGGTAAGGCTGAAACACTCAACAGCAGCTCAGACATGAATAAAGCTGGGCTGTGAAACCATGCTCTCTCTCAAAGCCTGCAGGCTTCTTATCTCTTCTCACTTTGTTGTCAGGAGTCTAGTGGTGTGTCCTATTGTCTCTCCAGAGGTGGTTCCCAGATAAGCTACAGAATCACCACTGTCAAGTGACAAAAAGCAGAGCAGTAATTGTATAGACTGCAATCTGTGATGATCGAGGAGAAGGTCAATTTCACCTTTTTAAATGTTCTCTTTTTTTAAAGAACAAAACCCAGCCTCTATTAAAACAGAATGAGGCAAAGGATTCAATGGTTATGAAAATCCAACACTTAATTTGTTGTGCCACTTATTCTGGTTAATTTCATCCCATGAGTCCATGGTTTATGATACATGGATAATTAATATGATGAAACAAATCATCTTTTTCCCCACATCATGCTCCATCAAGCACATACACGGCTCATTTCTGCTGATTCCTCTCTACTCTCTGCTTATTTGTTAGTTGGTGAAAGGCATGAGGGGAATGTTATTCTTTTGACCAAAATGCAACTAAGGAAAAGCCAGGAAAGTAAACTCATCCACAGCAGTAGTTCTTAGATATGCTGAGCAAGTCAATCACAAAGTTGGGAAGTAAGAGGATGATGCTACTGCAGGAGATGTACAAGTAAACAACGGTGTGGGGTTTTTGTTGGCTTTTTGGGGTTGAGGTTTTTTTTCAAAATGCTTCTTTTATCTCCCAATGCAGATTCAGTCACAGAATCACAAAATATGTTGAGTTGGAAGGGACCCACAAGTTATTAATAATGCAGAAAAGCTGAAGCTTACTGACTGAGCACTAACTGTCTTCTGTCCAGATTCAAGAAGGAATCTGGGGTAAAATCATCTTTATGTCTCATATCTGACTAACACTCATAAAAAGAAAACCTATTCACCAAGACCTGAACTGAGAATGCACAGGCAATTTTGTTCTGCTGAGTGTTTGACTGCACTATCCGCATAATGTTCCTCTGACCATTTCCTTGAGTATATGATGTACCTGATGTGCTCTTCTAGATGCTTACAACAGGATTAATGTACCTCCAATTGAAGCTGGTGAGCCCTTCAAATACACTTATTAAGGTTAACAAGATGGCTTATTTGAATTAAAGTTTCATGAACAAAGGAATGCTATTCAGACCTCACTTTATATAACAGTTATCTTCTTCAAAATACTTTTAGAAATGTATCTAACTCTGGAACATTTTTAGAGTATCTTGCTGCTTCTAAGAACATTAAGAAGTTTTCAAAGTTTGTAAATGGAATTTGAGTTCAGCAAGCCTTCTCATTCTAAAAGGTTCAATAGAAAATACAAGGCTACAGGACTGAGAACTACATTTTTGTCTTGCAAAGATTTCCTTCCCATTGACTTGTGATGAGTCTGAGTAGCCTGTCAAATTAATATACACTTCCTATGTGGACTTCATTAATCTAACAGAATACATAGTCCATCAATATTAAAAGTACCTTAACAAGGAGAGGGGGTGGACAGGGAGTGGGGTTGTGTCTCATCAATTGCTGTGCAGCAGGTCAACATCAATAAATGATTATGGTGAGGAATAGAGCATTTGTACAGCGAGGCTGTTCCTAAACCCATTAATTTAGGAGGTAAGAATGAAATGCAATTTTTATATTACTTATCCTTATCTCTACTTGGTTTAATTTTACTTTCCTCGCTCCATCTATTTTCCTCTGCTCTCCTCAGCAGTTGTCATTTCTATCTGGAAAATATATGTGCTGGAGATTTGCTTTTGTCATTCTCCTCTCTCTTTCTTTCCTCCCTTTCCCTTCACAATACTTCTTATCTTTCCTTTGTAATACATTTCATCTTCCCTTTCTCTTTTTTTCCCCCCTTTTTTTGCAGGTTTTTCCCTCCCTCCTTTGCAGATTTTTCCCTCCCTCTTTTTCAGCTTCTCCCCTCCCTTATGTATTTTTCCTCTCTCAGACTTAATTTCTGAAGAAATAACCACTTTAATTTTATAAAATATAGGTGATTTACTTTTTTTTTGCAAGATCTGGCTGATGTATAATTTTGGTCTGCATTTTAGGTTGTAGTAACTCTGCAAAATTTTTTCATCATGTTTGAATTCTCTAAGTTCACCTTTTTTTTCCCTGGATCTATCTAGATCTGTCCATTAAAAAATTCACTAGATTTTAGTACAAATTTTCCATTTTTTGGCCAATATCCCTCTTGGCTGAACATTTTCAGAAGAGGAAAAGATTTTTCTCACTGAATCATGAGTAACTGTGGAGATGACATTGTCTCAGCCCCAGGTATCCTGGAACAGAAAGGGAACATGATAAACCTTGCATCAAAAGCAGTTTGTCTTCCCAAAGACTTAGAAAGGGGAGAGGAAAGTAGCAGCATTTTACAGCCACCTGAATGCTGATTCATCAGGCTTAATTAAAAGCAAATTCTTTAGTACTGAGAGCTGTCATCAGAAGGGAAAGAAAAAAGAAACCCCATGGGTATTCTCACACTTTCTTTTTAGTAATTTCCCTGAAACTTTCACAGGGCAGAACAAGCTTGCTGAAGCCAGATAACAAAGACATCCACCCAGTTAGTGGATGTGGAAGGGGAGGAGCATGATTGCTGCCTTGCTGGATTAAAAATGCTTGAGATAACAAAAGAGGATGAGAGGTGGGAAGGAAAGTACAGTTTCTAGAGACAGGCTGCTGCAAAAAATTCAATTTTTTTATTCTTTTCATAATGGGAGTGTTCCTGCTCACCAAATTGAGAAGGAAAGGGCTATCTCTCTTACCAGAACAGCAATCAAGATGTCCAACAAGAGATACTTTTGAAAACAAGCATTTTTCACTGTGTTTTTTTCACTTTATTTCTGGCATAAAGGAGAACCGATTGCAGAGGGGGTTGAATTCACAGAGTGTGCATATATATTTACAGTGTATCTATACCTGAAATATACACTCCAGAGAGCTTCAACTCCAAGCAAACTACAGCAGCACTCTGTGTGTTGTGGTTTATTAGAAGATATGGGACATGCTCTTCAAATCAAATAATACAAAAATTTATCCAAGCTACATTTCATTACTTAAATAAAACCAGAAATTTGCTATTTTTAGTTGATGCTACCAAAGTTAGACTCTACTAATGCTACTTCATGAGATCCATTTTAAATAAAGCTTTTTGTATATCCCATTTCTATGCAAAATGAATTGCACTGTGCTTGGTCTCCCTGCTTTCCACACCCACTATCACAACAGATGGATGGGTGATAGGATCTCCAGAGAAGATCCTGTCCTCCCTTTTGGCGTAGCTGTTGTAGCCACCCTGATCTGCGTGGGCAGCCCATGTTTGGGACCTTTCCTAGGGTGTTTCTGTCATAAAATGGTACTAATGACGCATGGCTCATACCTCTGATGTAACCCCCGGTCACAAAGCGTGCTTGTGTGTATACTTCTGGTTCCCTGCAGACAAGAGAAAAACACAAGGTTGCCTCCCACACAGGTTTTTTTTCTGATCGTTACGAGGTAAGGAGATGCAGGAAGGAAGCAGAGGAGGAGAGGAGGGAAGGTCTTTAGGTCCTTCTCTGGGCAAACATCATCAGTAAGAACAGCAACCTACAGCTGCTCATAACCTGCTGCAAAGCTGTCAGACCCCAGGGCAGTTTGGACTCCTGCTCCGAGAGTAGCAAATGGCCAGAGTGCACAGAATAACTCATTGCTACACATAAGCTCTGATTTGTGCCCCTTTAACCTTTAACAAATAATTGGTACAGCATGATCAAGTAAACCCAAGGAGAGTGGTGCTTTCCCTACCATCATCATTTCATACGTGTGATGACACTTGGCCAGCTGAGTGTGTTAAGTTGGACATTGTTCTATTGATAAAGAAATCCTTAAAATGTAGCAATTGGGGGCAGTCTAGGCTAGAATAAGCTCTCACATGGAGAACCAGTGCGAGGCACAAACTTAAACTGTCCTCCACACCTCTAACTAAAGCAGAGGAAAAATACCTTTGAAAGATTGTGCAATCGTTTAAGTTGCTACTTCATGGATCTTTGACACAAGGCACTTAAAACTCTGTGAAAACAAGGAGCTTTGTGATATTGCAGCCAGCAATCTAGTGCTAATAAGTAAAATGCTTCCAAACACACACAAGTTCTCCTTTCAGCTGACTTTTTAGGAGATATTTTAGAACAAATATTCTATCTGATGTTACATTTTCAGGCTAGACTACGGAGGAATTATGCACTTTTTGCTTTAATTTCCCTTCAGAGACTTCTGCAATGTTTCATAAATCCAGATGATCAGTACAGGTCCTAGGGAAGGTGTAATTTGGCACATGGAACAGATTCTTGGAAGAGATGGTAGACTTCCAAGATGCTGCTAAGAAAAACGATGTCTGACAGGCTGTTTGGGTTTGTGGGAGTTGATCTGTCATCTTCTCAGATTCTTATAAATTGCTGCAGGTGAAAATCAGGGTAAAGTGTTAAAATTTGTCCAGAGCATCTTAAAAACCACTTTTAAGAAGTGGCTTAGACAGAAGTTTAAGCTTTTAAGTCTGGTAATCACCTGTCGAAAGTTTCTGTAGACTAACTTCCTTGAATGAATAGAAAAGTCTTTCTTTATTTACCAGAAGTAAAAAAGTTCTTACCTTTGGCCACAAAGCATTGCTGAAATGTGGGCTATGAGGAGTAAGGCTTGGAAGTGGCTTGCTGAACTGAGAAGGGATGGCAATGGGTAAATGCACCGACCTTTATAAATGATTAAGTTTGAAACTAGGCACTGAAGGAAAATGCTCTGGTCTCAGGAAAAAAGCAGTGAACACATGAATTATTTTTCCTTCTTCCAGAATCTGTGCCAGTAACAGGAATTTCCTCAAGCAGTTCCATCACAGCAGATTAGGGGTTTCTATTAAATATTCTTGCCTGGGCTGCAAACCAAACCTCATCCTTCTTGCCATTATTTAATATGTTGGTGATCAAAGATTAATTTAAGGAACTAAATATTTAGTCATCTTCTTACTGTCCTTTTGTGATACAAGGCTGTATGTGGGTGGAAGGACAAAGATGATACATGAAACCATAACTTTTGTTTTCAAGTTTCTGTTGTATGTCAGCTTGAACACACAGGTTTCACACAGGAATGCCATGAAGACCCTGAACATACACCAATGTTTCAGGTTTTCCCTGAATGCTGTGGAAACACACCAGCTGATCCCAGGAAAAGTCTTGTATGTGTGGAGTTTTGAAAAAAGATTTTCTGACCTCAAAAAAAAAAAAAAAAAAAAAAAAAAAAAAAAAAAAAAAAAAGTAAGGCTGAGGAATCCGGGGACTCTGGGACATACCTCTCTTAGTGATCTTTATTAATAATAGTTTCATGCTGTGGTTATTTGCATATATTTATGCTCACAGCAGAGCTATTTTCCTTGTTCTGGTTTTGTCTTAGAAAACCATGAAACACTGGTGTGAAACAATTTATCTCAAAGCAAGGTGGCTTAATTATGCTTATGCTTTATCTTTAATAGGTAGGTTTAGGATAAGCATTTTTGTTTTGTGTCTACTTTCAATTTTCCTTTCCTTTGCCACTGTAGCAGTAATTGCTCATGTGCTTATTACCTGTCATACAAACATGCAGCTCCACAGAGGGATGGGGAAGGCTGTTCACAAAAACTATCAATGCATTTGAGAGACTCAGCAGAATACCCAGGAGCCTGTTTTTAAGGCTGATTTATACCTACAGGCATATCCTCATGCAGTGTGGAGCAGTACTGTGCCGATCTCAACTCAGCCATTTTGTTTGGTGGGGGCTAAAAATCTGGACCCAAGTGTGTGTGATTCTCTCCTGGTGCTGATGCAGTTATCACCAGTGTGCCTGAGAAAGGTTGTTTTGTCTCCTATCCTCCTCTCTTTACAGCCCAGTGACCCTACAATGCACTGCCTCTTTGTTTTTCATTTAAGGTTATCCATGCTGGGGGGAAAGCTGGGTTTACGGCTGGGTGTCACTCACTGTGGGAGCTGTGATGCCACAGCCTTGGTGGCAGCAAGGGCACAGTGGCATTGGCACTGCTGCAGCCTTGTTGCTTGCACCAGAGTCCCTGAGCTGCCCTGGCTGCTTCTGCTCAGCCCACACTGCCATCGCAGGTGCTGCTGGCACCGAGGCTGGATTTGTCTCTGCATACCCAGAGGCTGCTTTCCTCCCTGCAGCACGGTGTGCTGAGGAGATAGGAATCACTCTGAGCTGTGTTTCCCTGCCAGCAGTGGCTCATGATGCTCTATCGATGCGGCTTGTTCCTTACACAGGGCAGCAGGAAACCCATCCCCGTGCTGCTGCAATAGTTTATAATTTTAAATGCATGGTCCCTTTGACTAGCACTCCATCTGTTTGTAGGTTAGACACAGTTCCCTCTGGGCCAGCTTTACATCTTCAGCTGTAAATGTAGGTCAGCTGGCTGCCATGCAGTATGTTTGTTATCCTTTAGAGCATGGGTCCTCACACGGAGGTTGACTGCGCATTGCATTTGCCCATCCTTTAAAAAAAACCCCTTATTTTGCTAGAGTAGCAAGTGGTTCAGCTTCTTGTGATGTTAGCAGTCCTACCAGCATGGTAACAAAATTCTTCAGTCTAAGTATTGCAAACTCATCATGAGGGCATTTTCAGCTGTTTCACCTGAGGGTTTTTCTGACAGTGTTGTGCTAAGGAGACACTGATCTCAGCCCTGCCAGTGAAATTCATTAGCAAGTGTGACATTTGATGTCCATAAATAAAACCAAGTCCTTCAGCTTCTCTGCTGTGCTCAGAGACTCTGTCTTCTGATGCTAAACCTAAGATTTGTTCATTCCTGCATTCTCAAGAGCTGATCATCAGACCTTTGGAGTTTACACATGAAACGGATTCTCATAAGCTTGCACAAGCCTGTTGGGTTCAGATGAAATACCTGCTCTTTCCTTCATCTTATAAATTTGCTACATTGCTCAAATAAGGCAGAGACTAGTTTACATATGCATGCCTGCAGTCTTTAATCTTAGATATGATGCTTAATATGCAGTGAATTTTTTTTTTTGCATGAATTCCTAAGAAATTGAGGCTTACACAATCCTGATGTACAAGTCCCAGAAGATTTTCCAAAAAAACCAGCATGAACCAGCCAATTGGATCACAAATCAGAAAATTTATTTTGAGATAAAAAAACTTTACACAGAGAAGAGGAGTCATGTGGAGCGAACTTTGCATGAGACTGCAAGGACCATCCAGCTGCCTGTAGGATCATGACGTGGTACAGAGAAGGTGGGTGCTTCAGCCAAGGCTGTGTCTCTCTGTAGTCCTTAGGGAAATGCCCGTGGAGGAAATGGTGACACTGCTCAGCCTAGTGGCAGAGAACAGTCTGTAGTGGCAAGTCCTTTTATTCTGGTCAAGAGCTGAGGTGAAAACAAACAGAACAATCAATTCCATGAAGCCCCTGCCTCCCTGCACTTCCCCAGAATCACACTAAGAGTGTCCGTCTCTAATCTTCCTGACAGCCAACCTGCACCAGTCGTGTCACCAACCTGAGTGTGGATGGGGACACCACCGCAAATGCTTCGCCTGCTGTGACATGGCTTCTTCATTGCCAGGGTTGTTGCCATGAGCTTGTGTGGCACTCAGGCAAAGAGGGCGTGGAGCTCCAGCGTTCTCAGAGGAGCATCCCTCTCCCAGTTCGGCCATGACGATATAGGCTGGATTTGTCTTTTCTGCCCAACAGCGCATTGGCAGTTCTCCCTTTGAGTGGCCAAGGAGGGAGGGGACAGGTGTGTGCCATGGTTTGGGAACATCTCTGTCATACCTGGCTGTAACAGGAGAATTAACAAAAAGAGTGGCCTTCCCAATCATCCTGAGCAGCCCCTGCCTCCCTGCATGGGAGGTGAGTGTCCAGGCTCACCTTAAGGCTATCCATGTGTCACCTCCCTGACCACCAGGAGACACCCAGCCCAGGCTAACCACTGCACCAGCCCCGCTGCAGCTTGGGCTGTCACCAGAAAAATCTGAAATATCACTCTGAAAAATCTCCTTCAGGACGCAGAAAATGAAAATCATTAGACTGGTTTTGTACTGGTCTGATCCAACATGTTAGTATTTATTCGTCATAACAAATAAGTTGTAACTTTTTAAATTACACTTCATTTTTCTCTGTTGCCTTCCTATAGACTTTAATCCATTACAAACAATTTGAGCTGGAGAAGACAGCAGTCTAATGACTTATACTGAGGGATACATTTGTGAAATCCATAGTTTATCTAGAGGCTGGAGAATATCTTTTAGAAAGAGGCAATTATTAAGTTAGAGAGAGAGACAAATCCTGAGGTGAGTTTCTTCTAAGTTTAACTATTATCATGATTAAAGACCCATACATTATTTCTTGTCTGAATGTATTTAACTTCAGCTAGATCTGGCGGTCAGATACTGTTATAACTTTTCTTCTAAAATAGAAAGTCTTATTGTATCAGGAATATTTTTTTCTCTCTGGATAATTCTAGGCTGTGATCATATTAACCTCTCCTTTGCTAAACTGCTGCCTGAGCTCTTGTAGACTCTCACTGAAGGGAGATGAGACTAAACCCTCAAGCACTGGTACAGAGCTACCCTGGAATATTTACAACATTTTTACAAGTGAAAAATTATTCATGAAGAGTATTCTGGATTATTTTTTTTTTCCTTTTAGAGATTTTCTTTTCCTCCTCTCACTATCCACATGTCCAATTCCTGTATCTTGGTTGCCCAGGCAACCTCTGCTGGCTGAGTCCTGGGTGCAGTGCTGGGTTTTCAGTTCTCCACATAGAAGGAGGATGATATGAAAGATGGAGGAACAGGTAATGAGCTTTAGTGGGTTAGGAAAGCCCAGCAGATGACTAATGGCAGTAATGGGAGGTTGAAAGTGCTAATAAATGCATTTATGCAGATAATTAAAAAAACCCTATGACTTGCAGGAAATAGGAGGGGGAGATTTTACATCGGTGCATTTCTAATATCAGATGCAGTGTAATAGCTAAAAGTAATACAAAGACATGAGTGACATTTGACAAGCATGTTACTTAAACTGAAACTGATACAGCTCATGCTTTCCTTTGCATTTGGAAAGCATGAGCAGAAACTACCACCCAGGCAAAATAAGAGCATTTAAAACATTCTCCAAGTGCCTTGAGACTTGACTTAGATGTAAAAATCATTTACAATAGCCTATACCAAACCACTTCAGGTAAACAACAGAGGTTCTTTTGCTATACTGAATTTGTTTTTCTTTATTTCTCAGTAGATGTTACTTTACAGCTACAAACTGGCATTTGCTTGCTTTTATAAAAATAGCTGATCAGGAGAGACTACTCACTCCAATAGAAGGGAAGTTTAAACATTTCAAAAGCCCCGAAAGGATATTCTTACACTAAAACTTTCTTCTTACGTGGATTTCAGTGTTTCTAAAGCAGGCAGCTTTCCTTTGGTCCAAAAGAGTTGAATTACGTGTAAATAACTCGCCTCCAAGTAGTTAGACTTGACTCTGGATCCAAATGGGGATTAGGTCAGTTTGTACCACTGTGTCACCGACTTGAGGGTGGTGGCAATGACTGTGAGCTTCTAGTCAGGCTCTTGGTACGTAGGTAGAGTGTAGTCTTTGAATTATATGTTTCAAAAGCTTTTGAAAGCTTTTGACATTTTGCACCTCCCACTGACAGATGTGGGCATGGTACTTCAAAGATCATTTGTCTCACTGTTTTTTAGAAGAACAGGTGACTTATTCTACCATGTAAGGAAAAAGAAATAAGAGCTAAAATAATTTTAAAATCTCTAAAAAATATTATAGAAGAGATAACAATCACATTCCTGAAAAAAAAGCTGTACTGAAGATCATTTTATAGTGTCAAAAATGCTACCAAAGCAGAGAAAAAGGGAATCTACACGAGACCTTACTGACACTTGAATTAAAATATTTCTCCAACAAAATAGTTCATTTTCTCAGTACAAAATAATCAAGGCTACTTCCACTTTTCCTGAAGGAGCTCACAGACCCAGAAGGTTTAGAGGGATAAAACATTAGAAAGATTCCAGCTAATGTTCAGGAACACAAGAGTCTTCAGACAGATGGGTTTTTATTGAGAGCTGAACCTCCGAAATGTTTGACCACCAATAAGATGCTCTGGAAATGTTACTGTGCTGCTACAGCTATGACTGCCAAGTCATACAGAAATAAGGATTTATTCTGAGATTCTGTGATTTCTGCTAAAATAAATGATATAGACTATACCTACAGTTGTAAGCAGGAATTATCAGAAGAAATGTTCAAGAGGAAAGGAAGGAGATGGAGAATGACACAGAGCAAGTGAAAAACGCAGATGTTTTTAAAACAAAACCATGGAGGATAGTTACAGACTATTACTGCAGCATTGTCAGCCTTAGGGGTATGTGCACTGGGAGAGACTGAGATCAAAAACAGTCTTTCTTCTCTCCCAAATAACAAGTAGGTACTACATGGGCAACAAAGACAAAGCAGCTGTGGCAACAAAAAGTCAGCAGAAGAGAGTTTTCAGTGACCATTGTATTTCAGCCACCCCAGGCTTAAAACACAGACAGCTGCAGCCTTTCCTCAAGGGGAGAGAAGGGAAGATGCTGTTGTGATCAAGGCTGGTTTAGGGATCACCCCTGGGAGACCCCACCACACTTCCAGCTCCCCCAGGTTCTCTCCCAGATGTCCTGCCCCAGCCTCAGTGTTCAGAGTGACATTGGCTCCAAAGGATGGATCTGAGAGTCTCTGAAAGCTCTCTCAAAGGCTCAGCTCTGCCAGGAAAGGCTGTTCAGGCTCCTGATGCAGAGGCTGAAAAGCCTGAGCTTCTTTTCCCAAGGACCCTAACTTGAAAGTGCTCTGAATGGCTCCCACTGCACAGGGAAGGGTTTGCTCCTCCCAGGACCACAGAGACACCCATTTCTGTCCAAATGCTTTGAGTCCTGGCTCTGTTCCTGTGGCCACCCCTTGGCCTTGCACCCTGCACTCGTAGTGAGGCAGCTGATCCAGGACAGACTGTCTCCCCTACTTCCACTGCATTTGTATTTATAACACGTCTGGAAGAAATATGATGGAGCACCTTTTGAGAACCTTTTCCTAGAGACTATCATCCCATAGGAATGCTGTTTAGGAAAATGAGGAGGATTTCTTTAAGAATAATCTTTCACTGCTAGATTTGGTTAAAATTTCATAGTGATAAAAAATGCTTTTACTTGAGCTCCCAGAAGACAGAAAAATTTTGTACTGTTTTGGCTTTCATGAGGAAATTAAAGACTCAGCTTCTGGAATTTTCAATGAAAACTAACTAAAAGAATAAAAAAAGCTAAAATTAAATTAGAAATGGTCATTAATGTGTGACTTGTGAAGTCAACCTATTATATGCATTACTGTTTTGCTCATATATGCTGGAAAAAATAAAAGTTGAGTTGTTTACCCCTTCTTGGTACAACTCCTTACAATAATAACTGTAGATAATTCACAAGTTTAAATGAAGTTAATGAATTAATTAAAAAAGCCCCAGATTTTTCATTGTTTCTGATCAATAACCTTTCAGTCCCAAATTTGGAGGCTGGAAGGATGAAAGATTTTTACTTCCTGTCTTCTGTTTCTCTTTTAACTATCTTCACTGTAATAGGGAAATTTAAAAGGTTATTCAGAGAGGGGACAGGAAAAAACAAAATCTAAAATGAAACCTGAGAACTTAATTCTTCTGTAGTTTGGCCTTAATTTTAATTTTAGTGAAAATTCACTTTAAGTGAAAAGAGTTGCATCATTTCTAAAGCATTTAAAAGATTTTGAATAAAATTTTATTCCATTTTCCTCTGATTAACCGTGTGGTTTGGATATAATATTTCCTTAATCTTTAGTTGCTATTTGTCCCTTTCTAAATTTTCAACACTTACTTGATGATGACAGTTTCCTAAGACTTCAGAAAGTTGATTACTTTTTTGATTGATTGGTTGATTAAAATTGAACTCTACAATAGCTGCTTTAAAAATTCTTTAACTAGGCTGTAAAATTGCTCAGACCATAATCAAGGCATGCATTTTCCAAAACCTGCCTTTAAGAGCGAGGTTTCCAAACTTTCTGATCTGCTGTTCCTCTATACTTCCCAGTATAAATTAAAGGCGGTCCCTGTGTGTTTGAGTTCTTTGTAGTTAAGCATTTTTCAACTACTTTTTCTTCTTACTTTTCATACCAGGATTTAATCAGTCAGATGTTCAAGACTACCATTCAACACAATATTTGCAAGTGTGACTCTTGTTTCTCTGTTAACCCGGACTAGTATGAAAACAGGCTACTGAAAAGTTCAGGAATGAGGAGAGTCATGAAAGGAGACCACAGAGATGTGTTTGTTCACTCTCAAAACATGAAAGCTGAAAAGTGGATGTGAGCATCCTCTTGATGAAAAATATAGGAGGAGAAGAACTTTCTATTAAAGGCTAATACTGACAGAGGAATAAACAGATAAAAACATACTATCAATAGATTGTGAACACATTTATGCTGGAAATAAGATGAAATTTCCTAAGTGCTAGAGCACGGATTGTCTGGTCTGATCAATGCAAAAAGAACAATATCCAAATTAATTTGAGGATAGAATAAGTGCAGAATAATCTCTGGTACATTAGAAATAAGTAATTGTAGCACAATATACACACAAATGCCTAAGAGTAATTGTATGGTATGACTGTGGGAATGGAGTCAGTGATGTGATTTCCTTTTCCTGGTTCTGTTGCAATTTCAGTCCCCAAAAAAGGCAATTTCAGAAGCACCTTAAATCATGTGTCTTACTTAGGGTCTTCTTAAAAGTATTGTCCAGGCCCAGAAGAAAAATTTTGCTTTTGAAAATGGTGGGACTCTATGATGCCTCCCACATCATAAACAAGTATTTCTCCTGTTACTGCCTAGTTGCTGAACTTTATTTTCAGAGGTTACAGAACTGCTCTCTACAAAGCAACCAAACCATGGGTTTTCCATGTAGGTCCTCCTCTCTGCTCCCAGGCTGTGTCTAGTAAGAAAAGGAAAATCTCCCCCAGCCTCCCAGGCATCTGGAGGTCCAGTGAGAGAAATCCCTCTACTGCTGCAGGACAGTGAGTGTCTGGAGATCCTCAAGGAATGGCCGAGGTCATGGGATTCATGTGCTCACTGCGTTTTGCACGCCCAGAAAGAAACGTTTGTACAAAGCCAGTCAGAAACGTGAGCCTGAAACCTCTGAAATTGCTCAGGTGGGAGAAGAGGGAACAAGGAGGGTGGTGGGGAAGGGATAGGGAAAAAAAAGAATACAAAGACTGCTTCTACTTATCTTCCTGTTTTAGGGCTGCTGGAGAGTTTTTGAGGCATTTTAAAATCCTAGAAGTAGCTGTAGTTTGTGTGCAGAGTGTGGGTAATGGAGTCAGGCTTCAAGACAGAATTCTCGCACAGCTGCCTGGAGCACATGGTAAATATTTATGGACGTGTCAGTCTAGAAGCAGTGGCATTTCCAGGTGAAAAAATGCAATGAGCATATCCTTATCAAACAGCTCCAATAATAACCTTTCTTAGCCACCATTGTATTTGTGATTTCTTTTCTTTCATGAATTTTTATACAACTTTCAATGTTTTGTCCTCCGGTTTGTAAAGGAAAATTGACGGCTACACAATTATAAACTGAGGAAAGCACTCTAAATTTCCATCTTAAAAATGGTAAAGGATATCTAGAAACACCTTAAGGCATGTTCCTGTGAGGATGTTATTTAAAGACCCATTTTTTTAATCCTCTTTTTTCAAGATAGAACATCTATACAGAGTTAGAACATAGCAGATCCTTCTGTGATAAGTCTTGATTGGGATTAATGAAAATAGTGAATTGCTGTGTGAATCTAGATTCTTCCCCTTCCCCTTTATAATAGCATATTTTGTCTTCTGTTTTCATTCAAAATTCTTTTTTTTTCCTTCCGGCAGACGAAACAGTAGCACATTCCACAGACAAAGTGTGTAGGTGTGTTGCCAAGGACAACAATTTCAGACATAAATTGCTTTTGAACCACAAATCCTTTCATTGCTCTTTACTGAAGGCCATCCGTATGTTGTTAATTGAAGGTTTTTAGCTAACGGCTCCTGGACACAGCGATTCGGTGTGTTAGCAAACACCCAGGTTACAGCCTTTTTCATTGGGTGGTGGCGTTAAGTTTCACTGTAAGCAGGTATATCCCACCACAAGTTAAGGTTTAATTTTGTAAAGTAGGCAGAAAACCGTTCATGAAAGAGTAGTTCCTTAAATGCTACTAAAAGGGAATTAAAGGAAGCTGGCAAACAATATACAACTAATGATTTCATCTTATTGATTAAATGTATACAAGAGAAATAAAGCACAATGCATTGCAAAAAATGCCAACTTTCCAAATTACAATTTCGTAGTGGTTGCCTACACTCAATCCTTCATCACTATCAATTTGATCTTTGCCTTTTCCCCATGAAAGTGATGGAGCTTAAATGAGGTTCACATTTGCTGAATTTTGGACTATTTTACAAAAAAAAACCTGCCTGACAATATGAAAACTTCAGTCAGTTGGAAAGAAAAGTTATCAAGGCAGAAAGTTCCTTTTGCTTTGCTATCAGCCTTGTCCCTTGACATTGACTGAAGGTAAAAATAAGTCAGGTTCGCAGGGAAAGTGTGTAATTGATGGTTTTATGAAATTGCACTGACTCCTGCCATCCTAAGACCTGGCTGTTGCTCTTTGTTTTGTTTTTTTACTAGTCACAGGTGTACTCTGTCTGGCTGGATCCAATTACAAACTTTCAGGTACATAAACCACAAGGCTTTTGCTCCTTTTATGTTACCAAAGACACTTTTGATGCTCAATCAATTTTAAACATTATAATATTAACGGTTTAGTTGCAGAATGCTGCAGAGTTTCAAACACCGATGTCTGAAAGAGGTTTAATGAAATCGTTTCAGTCTATCCATCCATTCAGTCCTCAGACCTGAGATGCTATTTTCTGGGAAGAAAAAAAAAGGCTGAATGGCTGACAGCAACAGTATACACAGAAATATTTAATATCCATACAACAATAACCCTCCAAAAGAAACCCTTAAATTATGGTGGCAGAGCACAGCTTTTGAATCTGACACTTAGTTTTATGTTTTGTGAGGACTTCATGTTGATTCTGAACATTGATGTCCCTGTTCTCTTAAACACCTGTGGAAATTCAGAGCAGAGATCCAAGTTGGTCTCTCATCAGCTGACAACTCACACCACAGAGCCAGGGCAGTTCTCGGTGGCTACGTGGATCAGAGCACAGCCTCAACAAACACGTGCCATATATTGCTGAGGGCAGCCCATTTCATAAAGAACACAATTCCCTGGAAGTGAGAACTATGACTAAAAACAGCCCAGAGAAGCAGATCCTCTCTGACCCCATCTGTTTTTAACTTGTATTTTCCATGATCTTGAGAGAGCTGGAAGGTTGGCCTTCAAGTTTCTCTTTGAGGTGAGATTGTAGTACAGGCTCTGCTAAAGCACATCACTGCATTTCTGTTGTGACACTTAGAAACAGCTTGTTCTCAGCAAATATTTTACAATTTTCTTTTTTTCTTGTCTAAACTGAGCAATGGAACCAGGCAAATTATATCCTAAAGATATTTAAAATACTTCTAGAAGAACCATTGTGTCTTTGAGAGCAACAAATAACAGGACAAAGACTTTGCTTACCTTGCAGGATTTGTCCAGAGCAGAGACGAATGGTGTATCAGCCCCTGCTGATCTCTCCTTCCTGCAGCATTTGGACCCTGAGGCCTAGAGCTCATAGCCCCAGAGGTGCAGTGGACAGTGTTCTGAGAGCCCCAGGCTTTCCATCACTCTTCACAAGGTTATCTGTTACCCCAGGGCCAAGTGCTCTGCAATGTGAGGCACAGAGACTCCCAAAACCCTCATTTTCCAGCCTGAGTTACTAAGTCCCTGGTGGGTTGAGTTCCTGGCCAGATTTTCTTTAACAAGAATTTGACCCATATGTCTAAAGTCCTGATTTAAGGCTCTGGTTACTGGGTTCTCTATTGGTTTCTCTGTTTCTCTTCTCTTAGAGCAAAAGTCAGGGAATCTCAGTGATCAAACATCCAATCCCCGCCCTTCCACAGAATACAACAGGTAATTCGAGTTAATAAAAGATAAGCCAAATAGAAATACCTCATACTTGGTAGATAAGGGAAAATGACTGCATCAGATAGGATAGAAAATAAGGAAAGGAGACTATCCCAACATAACAATAAGATTACTAGTATCAGAATAAGAAAAGGCGTTGGGCTGATAGGTTGTCAGCAGTGTATGTGCGTCCAAATGTCTGTGGAAGTCAGTTTATATATCAAAAGGTGAATGAGAACATAGGGGAGAGAAAAGACAGTATTTGAAGGGGTTAGAAAGATAAAAATATATGTATTGATGTACATGATTATTGGGGAAAGACTTACAGAAGTATCATTTGGAAAGTGTTTATAAAGAATAAAAAATACAACAAAAGGTATGCAAAGTTACTTTGTGTTTCTGGAGTATCTTGGATAAACTTTTATAAAAAATACAATTACAGAAACTTGTATAACCTTGTATAACTTTTTATGTGGGTATTGTCTGGACAGATTACACCTTCCATGTGCACATAGAGAAATCCTACATTTCAAATTATTTTTCAAATGAGCTGTTTGAAAAGGAATTTCGAAACAATAAGAAAGAAAAATGCCAGCATTTAACTTGGCAGAGACAAAATCTGAGGGATTTGCAGGATTTCCCTAATTCACAGCAGTGAAAAGGATCACCTGCCGACCCATGCTTAACTCATTTGATAAAGCAGAACTCCTTAAAAAATGGCTCTGCAAAGCTGTGTTGACTTAAACTATTTAAACAAAGGAGATGAATCATTGGTGATACAACCATAAGAGAAGAAAGAAACCTAGAGATTACTTTTCAGAAAAAAAGTCATGTTGACATGGGCATTAGCCAGTCTGTCAGTCTCCCAAAAGAAGCAAAAGAATATTCAGTAAAAAATAGACTGTAAAATACAATAAATGGTCTGAAAGTGAAATCCAGCACTTCTGCACTGGCATGGAGCACAGCAGAGAAGCAATCTCTTTTCCAGCTCTGGTGCTGTCACTCCCATGCTTCACTTGCCAGTTTTCTTTAGCAAAACCATCACACTCAGCAGCTAACACACATCTTGCATGTCCTCTTCAGTTGTACTAGAAATATAACAAGTTTTATCTGTGAAAATACATATTTCTTTTGTCCTTCCAAGTCCTGGATTTTTATAGTGCTCATCACAATAAAATTTAAGCCCTCCTAAAGGGAGTTAGATCTATATCACATGAGCTTTTTAATACTTCCAAAGAAAACAAAATAAATCACTGTGGTATTTTCATAAATATCTGATTCTCTTTTTCAGCCATCCCCAGCTTTTGAAGAAAAGTGAGAAGCTTAGAAATAATTGATTTCTGCCATTGTTATGTAAATAAAAACAAACAAAACACAACAGAAAAGTTAAAATAAGTTGGTTTTTTTTAGCAAAACAACTATAAATACCTTGTTCATCAACTAAGAAAGCTAATGGAGACTACACCAAAATTTTTCCATCTCATTTACTCAGGGCTTAGTCTTCTTTTAATTTATTTAGGAAAATATAAAAACAAATGTCATGTGGAAATGTATGGACTTACTCTAAGTGCTGAAGTAAATTTTTTCCTGCTCTTTACCTCTGCCTAGTCAAAGCAATGTGAATGCTAACTAAGCCCATTTTCCTATTTTATGATTCCATTTTCACAACATAGTGCAAATAACCCAAATTTTCCTTCAGGAAAGGAAGTACAGACTCCCACGTAAGACTTTCCCCAGTTTTTTCTCCTGGCCTGAAGTCAGGCTTCACCTCATGAGTCAGAAGTTCTTCACACATTGAATTGTTTGGCAGTTGCTTGAAAAGAGACAGTAAAAACCAGTCAGGACTGTAGAAGATTCAATGACAACAGTCACAAAATTCCCTTCTTGGGACCTCTGTCAGGAGAGTTGTGATTGATATTGCCTAGAGCTGCTGTGTTGCATTTTGGGAAATTCTAACTGGTGCTGAATCTAAACTTCTCATGCAACAGAGACTTTATATATGTAGAAGAAAGACTAGCAGCTGGCCCTCATTTTGACCCATTCAGGGACCTGCCTGTCAGAGCCCCGTGGGGTACAGGTCTGATGAGAAGGTGGGTCCAAGTGATTTGGTTTGTGCTTGAGTTCAAAGGGACATCAAGGGGCTGGAGAAATGCACCAAAAGAAATCTCATGACATTTAATAAAGAGAAATTTAAAATTCTCTACCTGGGGAGAAATAACCCCATGCACCAAAGAGGGCTGGAGGCCAGCCAGATGAAAAAGTTCTGCAGAAAAGGGTCTCAGTGGAGGGGCCAGTGGGCACCAAGTTAACCATGAGCCAGCAGTGCATCCTCACCCTGCCAGCCTCAACAATTCTGTAATTTTTAATGCTGACATGGTTTCACATCCTCACGAAACTTTTCATGTCACATTTTCCTCAGATTTAGCAAAAATTCATCAAGTGCCACTCCTGCCAGCTGGCTGAGGCAATAGCCTAAGCACCAAAGGGGACTTTCACCCATCCTCTTTCACCTGTTTGTAACTTGAATGTGAGTCTGAGATGCTTCCACACTGGTTACTCTGTAATGCAGGTCCTAAGCACCACAAGCATATGAATTAGAACATTTGTAAGTACAATAAGCTTGGCAGAGAAGGTATAATGATGTGGACTGATCAAAAGATGACTTTCATTGTGCAGCTGAGAATGCTGCAATTCAAGAGAAATTAAAGTCTTCAAAGTTGTGGCTGTGCAGCTTAACAGATGGGCTTCTTCAAAGATTCATTATTAATCTAAAAGAAACTATAAATACCAGAGTGTGAATTGAACAACCAAACCACACACCTGCCAGTTTAAATCCAATCCGTCAGATCTCTGCAGCAGGGGCAAAAAAACCCGAACTCCCTGTGGGCTAAAGAAAGCAATATCAAGCACCTTGTCTTGACAGGTGAGACACAATGGTTGTTTTCACCACATAGATGTTTAGAGCAAATGGGATGTAATTAAATTTCATGACATTTTTAGAAAAAGAAAAGCACGAATGAAAACACATTTTTATGTCATTCTTGGGAACAAGGAATCTTTTAAACCTGTGATTATCCTATGGAGAAAAATTTCAGACACCTTTCAGTGCTGCTCCTCATCCTCCCTTCCCTGCACAACTCATGTCTTTGCTTCTGGTGCTCAGACTACTTTTAGAAAATGGCTGGTTGTTTTAGGTCTGAAAAATGCAAAGCAGGAAAGGGAAACAGAGAAAAGCTGTGTGACAACATAGCATTTCTAGATATACCGAGGGTAGATAGATGTCAGCTGAAAGAAAACATTAATATGATAGGCTTCTTCAAAATCACCTCCTGCTTTGGACAGCATCCTCACAGCCATGCTGCTGTGGTTGCACAGCTGTCAGTATCCTCACCACCTAGATCAGCACTAGCTGCTGCCTTTGCATGTGTTGAAATCTCACCATCAGTTGTCGTTAACCCCAGAAATCAACCCCAGTATTCAAGAGGACAAAGAATAAAAGCAGGGGAACAGCCATATAGAGTATTTGTATTGGACCTTCCTGTGAATGGACGTGGAGTTTTTTGACTAAGAACAAGCTCAGAGCTGATAGATGGGACTGCTCCAAAAGCAGGGATGGTGATGTTAAATCCCTGATGGGCTCTTTTCCACTTCCCTGGACAATAGGTGAAAGTCTGTTCTTCATCCTGGAGGAGAATGTCCCTTTGGCAGAGACTGCTGCTGAACAAGAAAGAGAGTTTTCAAAATTACTCCGTGTCCCTTGCACTCTGTAGTTACTCCCATAGCAGATGTGGCCCTTGTTGCTCAGTTGCCCACGTGTGGTTACACGCAGCAATAATCTCCATCATGGGCAGCAAATACAGGGGAAAATCACTTCTGCTCAGCTCTCATCCCATGTCTGTTTTGACTGCTGTTATCATTTCATTTAGCAGAGTTCTTCTGTGCAGTGATATGCTGCATTTCATCTCTTGGTAGCATGTTGGAGCTTATACTTAAATATTTAGCTGAGGACTAGTAGGCTTCTCTTTGTTTTCTCCTCACCACTTTTCATCTGTTGCAATTCCTCCTTTCCTTCCTAAGGCCTTGCTGTACCATTGAGTGTTAAGCCTCATTCTCCTTTGAAACCAAAAGGGAGTTACCCTAGAAAATGATGGCTTTCTTTGCTCAGAATGTGTCACCTCTCAGCCCTGAAAAATAATCTGCAAAATGTAGGTTTTTGTCTCCCTCTCTGAACTGGGTGTTGTGCCAAGAGGTCCAGCATCTGTGCCTTGTCTGTGTAGCACTGCAGCTCTGAGAGTCCCCTGGTGAGGCTGGACTTCCTTGTGCTCGCAGTGCACAGAACGAGACTGTCCCAGCTCTGCACTACCTGCATTTTTGACCACAGGAGACACAGATAGTGGGTTACGAAGATGCAGGCACAGCTTCTCAAGGTGATTAAGGTTAATTCCACAGCTTGGATCTGGAGGAGCCTGGGATTACACAGATTTTCAGAGTCTGGGCACAGAACGTTTAACTATGACAACAGAAGGGTCCTGCACACAAACGCAGATCTCTAGTGAGTCAGGTGCTCTAACTCAGCTCAAGATGCCAGCCTGGTGTTGTGCTGAAAAGGCTCCCTCTTGCTGAAAGGCTAAATCCTCCTGGATAATACAGCATTTCTAATCTGAGCTGCCTTGCATCCAGATGGTTCAACAAGCTTACTCCTTGATGGCTGTGAAAGACCACACAGGCATCCTCTGCCACCTGGGACAAGCGGCCTCTTGGCTTTGACCGTCCAGCTGTATAATAAAAATAAATTGCCCTCTTCTGTGAGGTCTTGTAAGGATTGCCACATTTCAAATTTTTATATACTCAATATGGAAATACAAATACGGTTAATGAAAAAATCATATTTATTAATGTAAGTAAAATTACATTTAAATGCTGTCAAGCATGATTCAGGTGCAGGCATTGAAAATTCACAGAATCATAGAATATTCTGAGTTGGATGGGACCCACAAGGATCATCAAGTCCAACTCTTAAACAATTGGCCTGTACAGGGATTAAACCCATGACCTTGGCATCATGACCTTCATGCATTGTGACCCATGACCTTCATGCTCAAACCAACTGAGATACTCTCAGGGCCATTTAGGGGTTTACATTTGATTTTGTAGTTGGCTGAGAATCAGTTGTCTCTAAACCCTGAGGTGTGGAACCCCAGCCATGGTAGGAGTGCTGTGACTTTTCCCTCCCATCTCTGTCATGACTATTCACATTCAAGTTCACATAACTCAGGCTGTGCTGCTGCACAGCTTTGGCATGAATTCTAGAAGAAAACAGAGGCTACCATTTGACAGGGAAGGGAAGGATGGTAAATTTTTGTGTAACAGATACTTCCACCAAGACATGTCATGTCCCAGTCCCCATCCCCATGATGTGCTTTCTCTAGCTGACACCATGATTCTGCTCCCTTGCAGAGAGGAAATGTGCAATGAATGAACATTAGTCAGAATTTTTTAGCTAGGGTTTTAATTAATTCTTCTTTGAAACCGCTTTGTCACAGTTCCCTATGCTCATGCAGGGTTAAGGTTATCACAAGTGTGGTGAAAAAAGAAAAGAAGTTGAGTGCAAACAGTGTAGGCAGGGAGAGCAAATGAAATTGACTGTTTGAACTCAAAGCTGCTCATTACTTTGGAAGAGAACAAAATTAAAGGCGCAAGAAGAAAAAGACCAGAAGTTCCTGAAGGGTGCTGTCTACATATATCCTCCAGAGCCTCCTCCAGCACATGTTTGTATTTGGAAGGTGAACACACACTGCTTTCACTGGAGAGAAAAGGTAACATAACAAATG
Organism: Falcunculus frontatus; assembly: GCA_013398115.1. Classification (NCBI taxonomy): domain Eukaryota; kingdom Metazoa; phylum Chordata; class Aves; order Passeriformes; genus Falcunculus; species Falcunculus frontatus. The sequence goes on from VZRV01008644.1 coordinate 704,238, forward strand.
AATAAATTAGCTATCAACTGAAGCTAAAAATTACTTTTACAGAAAAGGAAAGATATATTCCTTTGCTTCACACAAAAATAGACCTATGAACCTGAAGAGAACTAGTCTTCTATCTAAACTGCTTGAGCTCTGGTATGTCAAAAGCCGCGACAGTGACTCATTTCAGGCAGTGTTATTCTAGCAATGCACTACTCTAAAACATATTTTTTTATCTTTTCTTTGGCTTTTGGATGCTCTAAACAATGTATACACTATCTGGTGAACAATGCAGACATCATTTTTAAGAGAAGCTGAAATAAACGGTTCTTTCTTCCTACTGTCTTTTAGCTTTTCTTTTTAATAAAAAAGCTGTGATTTTTTCTTGAGGTGCTTCATATACTCTGACAAGAGCATTCTCAGACAAGAAGGGGAAATTTTTTCTTCAGAAGGACATTTATGTCAGTAAGGTTCCCTGTTAATTTTTGATTGAGAAGTGGAGAAGTTTTGTTGAAAAGAAAAAGAGCCCTCAGCGGCTCTTGGAAATGTGAAAGTACATCCCAAGCATAACAATAATCTTTGGAAGTCACACTCAGTCAGCAATTCTTGTCTGAACTCAGTGCATGCCATAGCTAAACAGGGTAGAAGGGCCATTTTATTTCCAGAGTCCCTGGAGAACCTATAAAATCTCCTCTAAAGTTCATCATTCCTCAGGCTCCATGTGCTTCACAATATTCAGCAATTGTGTATCCTATAAATCAGTAAGTCGTGATGTGATTTGAAAAGTCCTGGGTGGAGTTTTTAAGAGATCTGGCTGTGGTTTTTGGCTCTCATCCCTGCTTCCAGATGGTAACACACTTTAAAAGATATTACATACATTTCCACTCACAACATAAACAAATAAACACAACCCATGCTAAAATTTATTACAAAATCAAGGACCAGAAGTTAAGAGATGTGAAAAGGCAGGGTCACCAGTGTCATCTCTAGCTGGCAGCCTGTTCTTCACAAAGGAGTTCCAGCTCCTTCCCACCTCCCCAGCCTGAGAGCAGCCCCATTCTTTGGAAGATACCTGAGTCCACCTCTGCACCAGTTTTGCCCATAGTTTTGCTTCACCTGCACAAAGCTAGCCTAGGTCAGTTCAAAGCACAAGATGCTCAAGGGACCTCTTTCCACTAAGCCAATATCACCTCTTGCTGTCTTTACTTGGGGCTGTTCTTTGCCAGTCTGATATTACTTATATATTAAAGACTTATCCCTATTCTGTACTCTTGCAGCAATACTCAGAGCAGCCTTAGGCCAGGTCTGGATGACGCCTGAAGTGGCTACCTGGAAACAGAGGCTAGACAGGAGTAAGGGAAGAAAGGTGATATTTGTTTGAAAGACAGAACCAGTTTCGTTCATTATACCTCACTTTGGAAAATCCGGGCTAATCTGCAGCATACACAGAAAAAACTTTAGCTTCCTGGAATCCTTACACAGAAACATCCTCCCATTTTATATGGTTTAGCTTTTGTTTATGATGCTGAACACAAATTTCCATAATGGCATTGATATATCACTGTCTACAAGTCATTACCATGACTGAGTTATTTATGTCCCTAAATGTTTACGTATTCCCTTTCAACCACAAACTATTTATCAAACAAAGGCAATCACTGCGAAACAAACTCAGCCTTTTGCTTGTGAAGAATGATCCAAATGTAAGCACTCTCTTCCTTCTGACTACACATTAATCTTCTATGAAATAAAATGTCTGTACCTTCTTCCAAGCCAGGAGCAGCAAAATGGTTTCAGGCTGAATTTTTGAAGTACTCTGTAGAAAATTGCTCTTTTGAGAAATCCTGGTCAACATATTTAGTTCCATATGCATATTTCATAGCATAATAGATTGGTATTAAATGTACATAACAGCAGCATAAGAAAAATAGTTATTAAAAGAGCAGTAGTCATTTATTTGATAGCAATTTGCCTTCAGAGAGTCATGTAAAATTAGTTATCATTTTACATGCAAAACCCATCCTATTCCTATTTTATAGGTCAAGTTGATTTTTTTTTTTTTTTTAAGGAATGAATCGTTCATCAAGAGCTTTGCAAAGGATCTGAGAATAAGACTGAACTCGCTGGAGCGAGGCCCAGCTTTTGTTCTGGCTGAATAATCTGCAGTCATCCTGCAGATCCTATGCCAAACTGGACCCTCCAGGCTGATTTTGCTACTAATGATTTCAACATGGTTTGCTTGGACCGTCACTTCCAGGCTGTCCATCACTTGACCCACTGTATACAAATCTACTGTCTGCAGAGGGAATCCCAGAAAACAGAGATCTCCCAAGTCTATCCCTCTGTGCTAAGGCAAAATCATCCATATTTAGATCATTCCCCACAGCCTTTTATCCCAATAGTTTTTAAAAAAGTCTCAGACATAGAAGCCACATCAACTGTACCACCAGTAACAACACACTTCTCTGATTGTTAACAGCAGTGTTAAAAACTGCAGTTGTACCAGGTGCTGAAGCAATTTTGATAGAAGCTAGGCATTTAAAACTCCAAATCACCTAAAACTTGAATGATGCACATCGTTTTAGACTTAGTTCAAAAAGCAATCTTGACATGTGAATGGTTTTTTTAGCAATTGCTGGTTTTTCAGCATATTTTTCTAGCAACTAAGTTTGATTGGTCCTGCTCCTAAAATTAACACTTGTCCTTTCATGAAAATAATGTCAGGTCAAATAATGTCACCTATCTCTGTAGTACAAATCACAGTAACTGAGGCTATAAAACATACATACATACAGGCACTATAATTGTCAGATTAATCTCCAAGTTGTTGTTTATCCACATAAAATACTCTCCTACTGATTTGCATATGAGTGACATACATATTCCTGGATTTTATTGTCATCATCTGTTTATGGGCAACTAGGAAACATGAAAGCACTAAATTCAACAAATAAATTATTTGCTGTCAACAGTCCACCAAGCGCTCTTTTTTTGTTAAAACTAGAATACCACTGGTTAGCTTCAAAGGAAATCTTTTTGTCCTTTTTTTTTTTTCTTTTAAATGGATCAAATTTACAGAAGAAATCAGCTAAAGGAAACAAACAAAAAAAAAGCCATAGAAATTATTTTCCTGTGGTGTCTTGGGTAAAACAATTCGTGTCAGCCTAAAAGTAGCCATGTCTGGCAGAGTTCCTTTGCCAGGTCCCGCCCTGGACCAGCCAATCCAGCTCGCAGCAGGCTCCTGATGCAGATCCCTGATAAATTCCCCAGCAGGCACAGGGTTCTCCAGTAAGGGTTCTCCTCACTGACATTTATGCAACAGAAAATCAAAAATAAGGCGGCCTTTGCTGTGAAAACTCACGTCAGTCCCTGGAGAGATTTGGAAGTACAAAGCAGCAGATGAAATGAAAACAAGAAGTCGACGGGCTTTGGAACCTTGGGAGCTGCTTGCCTGGAAAACAAAGGATGTTTGTGGTGAGAAGTCACGGGGTAAGACACGGGGCTGGAAGAAACACTACCTCCAATGACACATGAGCATCAGTGCTTCATTAGCAGCAGTGTTTTTTCAGCTCTTTATAGAGCCTGTCATGCTCTGTAGACACAAGTCCTAAGCAATATATTGTAACTTCCACTGCCTCAAGAAGAAGGTAATGAGTTAGAATTTTTGTCCAAGATGTCCTTAGAAACCCAAGGACCCAGCAGGCAGAGGTAGATGACCATGGATGGGACACAACTTAGCAAGAAACAACAGCTTTTCCAAAGCCCAGCTGCAACACTAATTTCTCTACCAGATCCAGAAAACCACATCACCACCAGAGCACCTAAGGGTTCAGCTACGTAAGCTAAGCTGTGCTAGTTAGTTTTTAAGACACAGCCACATAGTCATAGTCAAGTGTGGTTTTAATTGAAATCCAAATCTATTAATGGGTCCTTTAATTGCTATTCATCTCCTGTGCACAGGGAGCTGGGCTAATCCAAACCATTTCAGGGCTTTTTTTATCTGGGCTGTCTTTGCACAGAAGTGGTGAAAAAATATGGAACCTCTCTGTGTGGCTCAGCCTTGAGACAGTTACCTCCAGAAGGTACAAGCCAAGGACAACTTTCCTTAAACTGTTCACACCAGTTCTGTAAAAGGACCTGTATTAGCAGATGGATTGGAAACATCTGAACATTTGAAAATTTAGATTATGTGAAACGTTGCTTGTTAATTATTTTTTCCTAAATTTGGCTGGAAAAGGAAGATTTGGGAAGCTATCCAGGCAACAGATCAGGACAGGAAATTTGGAACCAAACCATGGAATACAGACATGTGTTGCGCCATTCTTATTAGCGACCTGCCAAATCCAAAGGTCTTCATCAAGCTCCTTGGCTCTGAGGGATTAATTAACAGTTGCTGCTAACGAAGAGCTGTATAATAGTATAGTACATATCCCATTTCTCTTGCAGCAATGTGAGCTTATTTTAGTGAGTCCTACTTTGTTTCGTATCTATTTTTCAGGAACTAAAAAACTTACGTTCTTGCTCAAGCTCACGAAGCAATTTTGTTTGTTCTGGTAAAACAGCAAGGATGAAGGAGGCTTACCTGTAAACAATCTTTTTTTTATTTTATCAGTTCCACACTCTCCACAGATTGCTTGTGACAATATCAGAAAGGCACCACTTGAAAAAAAAAAAAGAGGAGCCTGACTCAGGTATTGGACTGCTGAGATAATACTGCAGAATTGGGTTGAGGGGAAAATAAAAGCAAGATAACGTATCAGAAGTTCAGCTTGCTAAGGTTTAGCTAATATTACTTTGTGGTCCTAAAATACCTCACACTTTAGATACCTTACAATTAAAAATAACCACTAGCGTAGTTATTACACCAGAGTGCAATACTGGAAAAAAATACCATGCAAGCAGTGCATCCCAGAGGCTGTGAACAGGGACTCTTTTCATTTCTTGCCCCTTAATTCATCAACCTCTAAACCCAAAACTGTCAGCACAGTTCTCTAAAGCACGCATGTGACTGTACATGTGTGAGTGAAATGCTTTTAACAATTTGTCAGAGCAGAAGCACTAATTTATCCCAGCTCAGCTCTGCTGACACATCCAGTGCAGACAAAGAGCCCTGCACTGAGTGAGCCGTGGGGCTGGGGCTGCCCGGGGTGCCCACATTTCCTGACAGTGACAGCCCCAGACAGGCCCTGGCTCCGAGGGCAGAAGCAGGGCAGGTGTGCCCTAAATGCAGATAATTGGTGGGGCTGGTAAAGCCAACACGTGCTGCTTGCAGTGCCCGACAGAGCTGGTCCCCCTGGCTCTTCATGTACCCATCGAACACGCACTTTATCGGGATCTGAAAAATATGGTTTAGCTGTACATTATTCTGGCAGTCACAACCTCTTACCTCTGTTGTAAAAATAACTGGAGACCCCCACTGCAGCAAAGGTTGGTCAAGAAGCAGAGAAAGTTTCCCAGCTTTATTAATTAGAAGTGGTGAATTACGGACAACTCAAACTATGACTCTACTTGTGTTTAGTGGAAATGCATTTAAATGCGTGTTTTATATTGTCAGTATAACTATCAAAGTTGTTCAAGAATACCACAAAATATTTTGCAAACATTAATGGGACAGCATCTTCCTTTTAGTGCAATTCTTATCATGTGGCTTTTCCAGGTAACATGAAGAATGTTTGCAATCAACATAGGAAATAATCTTTTTTTAAAATCTAATAGATACTTCTGGAATTTACTTCTCAGCTCTTGTTGCCTGTTGAGGTAACATGTATCACCTTTTATAGCTTTCTCTAAAAAAAAATGAAGAAAAATATTACCTCAATAATGACCTAAAATTTTTAATTCAAAGTAGCTCATGTTGACACTTTAATGTAATTATGATGAAAGCATAAATAAAAGCTCACCTCTTGAATGCTAATTTAATAATTTGAAGCAATTATCTCAGTTTACATATGTATGGAATTAATTTTCTTACACAAAATTTAAAAATAATTTTAATGCATTAAATTAAAAAGTAGAATATGTTTAAACTATGCTACATAGTTACATCATACATAGATACAATACTATATTACATAGTGTATTTATATTACAAAATACTGAGGTACTGATGTCTAAAAACTTGAAAACTGAAGCAAGTGTGTTCCCATCCTCATAGATTCATGCTGAATTTAGGTTTCAGCATGGTTCAATGGGTTGAAAAGCAATAAATCAGCCCTAGAAAAATGGGTGAACGTCTCAAAAGAAGAAACTATTTGAACACACTCCTTGCTCTTCAGATTTGTTTTTGACTTCAATTTTGATGATGTGCATTGCTCTCAGCCCACCTGAGTAGACGACAGAGACTGCAGTTTAACCCTTGCTGTGCTGTGGCCTCTTCCCAAGGAAGGAGCAAAACAGCCCCCAACAAAGAGAAATGCTGCCCTGCTGAGGAGGCTCCAGCACTGGTGGCTGACAAATGGCTCTGAGTGGGGCAGGAGCACCCAGGGGCTGAATGAAGTGAAACGCAGACAGAAGGGGATTCTGGCTGGAAGCCTGCCCAGTGCTTGTTTGGAGAGGCTTAAAAAAAAATACCTTTTTCAATCGTTCCCAGAGACATATTGGTACAAAAATCTTTGTGCTATTAAATCCCCATTCATTTTCAAATTTCGCTATGCCGAAATTTTAGCATTTCATACTAAATCCGTGTTTTCTCACCCTCTTTTCTTCCCAGCTATCTATGATAGACAGCTGTGAAGTTTTATTTCCACTGAAGGACTGGGAACCCCCTGCCCTGGCTGGAGCTCAGCTTGGTGAAAAGGTTACATCCCCCAGCTCAGCAATAGCTTCTCACCACCACCCACCCCAGGAAACACTGGCACACTCCCACATCGCTCGCTGCAAACTGCTCAGCTGGAGGCTCCCTGACCTGATTCAGTCAAACCCATCAGGTTCAGTTAGACCAAAATCAAAAGCACCTGCCCAGGCCAGGGAGTGGTCAGCCCCCAGCCCTTTCCATTGTTTCACCCCACCTTCCTACCAGAGGTCACCAGCTCCTCCGTGCTCCCACTTTAACTGATGGTTTGGGGTTTTTTAAATACCAATAATTGCTGAGGGGTTTTTTTTTAATGCAGTGCAGTGAAAGAAAGAAACCAGTTCGAAATAGAAATGAGGGGAGAAGGATGACTTCTGGGCAAGGGTTGGAACAAGCACCTTTGTAGGCAAAGATGGGCGGCAGCTGGAGACCCTCACCCAAACCTGTCATTGCTTCAGCAGAGTTGCAGTTCCTCTTCTAGCCCACACTGCTCTAAGGAGCCTTGCTTTCAGCTGGTGTTTAGGGCAATGGGCTTTTCTTGAACTGGCCAAACACAGCCTCCTCAAGAAGAAATTTGAAAGGTTTTATAGACTGCTCAGATTTCAAGAACACTAGCAATACATTCTTTCCATATAAGGGTTTTTTTCCTCTTCACTCACAAAGAGGGATTTTAAGCCTAATACTGAAGATGCAATGACTATTTATAAGGCAGCCTGGTCAGAACTGTAACAGCTATTTCTGTCTGTAAGGTAACTGGTATGTTGAGGTGGTAAAGAAGGAAAGGACTATAGTTATTATGCAAACCCAGAGGAAAGGGATTTGGGGAAGGGAATGAATTATCTCCCTGAAATTCAAGGACAAGATAAGATATCCCTAAATCTTTAAAAGTGAAAGCTATTTAGGAAGAGTTATGACTTTGTACTTTTCCCTGGTTTTGCAGTCCCTGTCAATAGTTATATTTTATTTAGTAAAATGCATTTTTCAATTTGCATTTTGTGTATTTGCAGACTGATCAGATGTTACATTCCCATTAAAAAAAACCCAAAACAAGCAAAGGCAGTGTCCAACAGCTGTCCTTCCACTACTGGCCAACAAATCTTTTTCAGCCTGGGTTATTTTCTCTGTATCTTACAGATTCACTTTCACCACCTCCACTTCTCTCAGTAACTCCTCAGTATTGTCAGGCTAGGCTGCATTTATTTAGCTGCTAGCCCCAGAAAGGAGGAATCAGACTTAAATCTTTACTGTATGTTTCCTTGCAATTTAACCCAAAATAGCAGTGGGGAATGCTTTTCTAATTAAGGCGTTAATTTTACCAGGCTAACATGTGATTCTCTGATCTACACTGCAAAATAGCTATAAAAAATTTAAAAAAATGCTTAGCTGTGTGATCCATATTCTGTGCTTGACAGCCCAAAAGGGAAGGGCTCTCATACTTGCCATTCCATTACTGAGCTATTTGTTACTGCTAACTGTTGTAGAGCTTTTTCCTTCTGCTGGAACCACGATATGGCAGAGCAAAGAAACAAGCAACGCTGCCAGCACTGAGCGAGCAGGCAGAACACATTCCACCGAAAAAAAATCATGAAAAATATAGTTAAAGCAAGACATACTTCCAAAGCTGGATCTGCACAGAATAAATGCACGGAGATATTTCTGAGTCTCTGAATAGCTATCCTGGAATAACCTCCCGTGCAGCCACCGTGGCTTCATCTACACCGTGCAGGAAAAGCAGGCGTGCAGTCAGATTCACAAGCTGTCACAAGCACACAAACCTCAGTCTGCTCTCAGTTTTTAAAATATGTCTTCTTGTACCAAGGCAGTTACCAGCTAGTTCAAAACTCCATTCTCCTTCATCCTTAATTCCAGTGTTAAATTTTTGCTGTCAAACTAATCCACCCACTCTCCCACATACCTCTCTCAGCTGTATTAAGGCCCCAACTCCACTCCATGAAGTTTTCCAGACTCTGACTATTTCTTTGCAGTTTCTTTGTTATACCTCAGGTGACAACTCTTTTATTCTTGACTAATTATTACTCCAGAGAGAATCTGAAAAGCAACCAGGTTCAGACTTACAAAGTCAACACAGCCATTTGAGGCTGCCCTGCAGACTGTTCCCAGCTTCAAGCCACTCCTAGAGCAGCCATTTCAGTACAGTAGGGATGGTATGAAACATCCTTTTAATTTTTTAATTTATCCAAATGAGAAGACCCCTCTATCTTTATGCACATTAAGAAACTGAAAACAGAGCCTGCAGAAACTATGATCTCATAATGTAAAGAAACATCACTGGGAAGCCCAAAACCAAAATGACTCTTGCGGAAATTTATAAAGACTGCAGAGACTGGTTCTTAGATAATTTAATAACTCTTTGTACAAAACTGAGTTAAAATGTGGGGTCATCAAGGGATCCAGCAAAGGAGCAGGACTTCAGATCATTGTTTCTTTTTGTTTAACTAGGTCACTAAAAACAGTTCTTGCGAATAAGTTGGAGGATTCTCCTTCCTTCTGAGCCAATGAATCCATTAGGAGCTAACAATTTGGGCAGGACTCTCTAGTTTTCCTGAAGATATTTTCTGAGGCCTGAAGATACTTGAGTTTGAAAGAGGTAGGCAGGTTTACAAAGGTTGTGTGGCAAGTTCCATCAAGAAATTATCTCACTTTTGGGTTTCTAGAAGCTGTGGCTGCAGAAAAAGAAAGCAACTAGTGCTGCAAAAGGTTTCTGTCGGGCTGCTGTTTCTTTTGACATGGCTATTATTTTGCATCAACTTTCCAACAGCGCCTGTGTTTCTCCCTGGTGTGGTAGAAAGATACACTTTGATCCACCAGTAAATTGAACCCAAGCTGGTTAAAGTATATGGTTTCTTTTCCATTATGGGGAAAAAAAATCCACATTTTCTTCAGAAAGTAGAAAATTTAACACACACACACAAAAAGGAAAACATGTATAATAAACTTTACATGTGCCTCTGCTAAGAAGCAGTTGTGGCTCAGCCTTGGGTCTCACTGCAGCACCAAAACCTGCACTTGAGTGTAGAGATCACACAAGTACAGCCCTTCTCATCAATGGTTTGGCCTTACTCCAGGCAGCAGAAGGCATTCTGGAGATTTCCTTCCCCTGAGTCTGTAAAGAACGTCTCAGAATCACTAAGAAGAGCAGCTAGAAAATTGCTATAAGAGCTGAAAGTGTAATAAATCACACAGCTAAATCAGGGGGAAAATATTTGCTTCCTCTTGCAAGATGGGACAAACAGGAAAACATGATACTCTCAGAAAAGTAGGCTCTGTCCATTCCCACTTTGGCACTTATAGCCCTTCTCTGCTGAAAAGAGAGGTCTCTGCTGCATAAACAGGGATTTTTAAGCTTCTGCAACAAACTGGTCCTGCAGTCCTCACTGCTTGTCGTAATAATAAAAGAAGAATAATTCTTGAGAAAAGTACAAGCTAAATCTTTAAAAAGGAAAAGAAAATGTCCCCTTTACTGTAGGAAAATGTCAGCCTGATGTGCAACTGAAAAAGTCAAGGCTAACAATGCTTGTTGCCAAGCCTCAAAAAAGCGACTGAAATTGTGTTTTCTAGTTAGTGTCTCCACAGATGTTTACTTTGGTTTTATAACAAATGAAAAATTAACACAAAAGCTATAATTCTCCAGTGCTAAATAAAACATTTCATTGGTATGTCTAATGCATTAGGGTTCTGTTTAATGTAAATAAATGTATGAAAATTTGTCTGTTGCCAATAGCAGCAACAACATATGAAGAGAAAGCTCATACTCCTGTCACTTTACCAAGTCACTTTGCTGCTGCACTAGAATTACTGCTAATTAACAGAGGCATGACTGAGAAGAAAATTAGGCCTCATCTCTAATGTGGATCTAAACATATTGCTGGTGCTTAACATATAAGTGTAGTTAAGAGAAACTAATTTTCTTCCTCTATACAACCACTCTTACTAAATACATCCTTCTAAATGTCAGGCTCCCTGATGAAGTAAATACAGTGTGAGTCATAAACTTCTTTAAATGCAATGCCACCATACTGAAAAAACTGGAAATTACTTCTAATTTTCCCTGTAACAACACTGAAGAGTGCATATCTGTCAGAGATGACCAAGTCTGACACCTGAGGCAGAAGCACAGATGCAGTTTCGTATTGCCTGTAAATCATCATCCATTCAGTACGTCTTATTCTACTATCTCGCCTTAGCTTTTTTCTTCTCAAAATTCAATAAATCATATCATGAGATTTAATCATAGCTTTCTATACGAGTTATGAAATTACCATTGTCTGCTGCATTATTTCTCCTTGATAACTTTGTTGCATAGTAGAACTCCTTTGCTTCAAATAGCTAATTCTTTATTAACAGAGAAACAACAGCAGCAGCTCATAATAATCCCTTTCATTACACTCCAACACCCCAGAAAGTCCTTGGTGTTTTTTGTACTGTGAGACTCAGACACAGAAGAAGGAGATCTCTCATGAGACTGCCAAGGAAAAAAAAAAAAAAAGCAGGGTGAGACAAAAGAGAAAACATTTATTACTAGAGTTTAGGGTTTAAACTAGAGTTTAAACCTGAAATTCAATATCATGGACTAGAAAAATTATTCCCTTCCCGAGATCAAGTTCTAGAGCTGATCCAAAGCACAGTGGACTTCATGTTGAACGGGAAAACCAGATTAGCCCAGGACTACTTATTCACCTTTGCCTTCCACAAGGACAAAGAGCATTCTCACAGCTTGCACCTCTCCCTGGCTGGAGTCTCACCACCTCTGAAACAGCCCAGACTCCTTGGAACAAGATTGGTGAGGATGGTTGAGTTCAACCACGCTACAAGCAGGTCAGCTGAAGGGAATAATCCAGTGGGGAAGCCAGCTCTAGTGCTTTCTGGGTCCTTGCATGTACAGTCCCAGTGATGGACAGTGCAATGGCCTGAGCAGCTGCAAAACTCTGGACTTATATTTTGTATGGGATGTCTGTGTATCATGCCAGACAAATATACTGACTGGTAAAGACAAGGCATTAGTCAGTGCATCTAGTAGTGAAAGCGTTGCCTACAGAAAGAAAGGAAAAACAAGAACAGACCACTAAAATTTATTTACATACACTCTCCTAAAATTCATCCCAACTTTCAAGCCATTGACAACTTTGCTAATGTCTTATCTGTCTCTCCAGCTTTGTTTCTGGGTTGTTATGGCTCCTTTCTGTTTCTTTATGTTCCTGTTGTTCCTTTAACTGCTTGGTTTATGCTGACTCATTCTACTTTTATCATTGCTGTTGCTTTTTTTTTTTTTTTTCTGTCAGCTTTCCAATATTCTGTGTATTTCTGACTAGTTCCCAGTGAACAACCATATTCTGTTCAAGTCGGGTGCTTTATAACATAAGAGTCCTCTGAAAAATAGTTGCATTTCTCCACTTATACCTGGGAAGCTCAAACTATACACAGTTCTGTTCTAGAGTAAAAGATAGGAAGCTTGAAACATCTATTTTGCTTGAAACGAAAGACTAAGAAATCACCAAAATTAGCTGATTTGTGGAAATAATTTGTACGGACAAGACAACTATATGAGTTACTGTCTTTCTCCATTGCATCTCAAACAAAACGTAACATATACTTTTGCACTCCATCACCACCTTAAAATTATTTTCTGCTACTGTAACTCCACTACCTTTAACTAAGGTACCACTGATTCATCCTGCATGGGAGTGAAGGAATGAGGATGAAATGTTCTCTACATTTAACAGAAGACATTGTCATCGATCTCATTTTGTGGTGACATCAGAAGCCAGCTGTGGTTACCCCTTCCTTGCCATCATGGAGTTAAAATACTTTGATGTTTGCTAATAAAAGACATAACTTACAGAGACGCTCTTTAAAAAATCTATTTACTAAAGAGACTTGAAATGTTTTACTGCACCAGCTGAACAGCCTTGAAAGAATCAGGTGCCTGCTCATTTCACAGCTACCATGACACCTATGGGGACATAAATAAAAAGTGACCGTGACATATGGTCAACATGAAGTTCCAGAACTAAAATAGGAACTTGTGGAGTGCTCATGTTTCAAAATACAATTTTTGTCGGTCTTGCTAAAGAAATGCATATTTGCAAACTGTGGCCACACCATCTTTACATCCAGTTTGCTAGAACAGCATTTTATCTGTGTATACTAAAATTTTGGAAACAGATGGGGCTTCTGCTATGCTAAAAATGGAGCTGGTAGTTCCACTGCTGTCAGTAGATCTGAGTGTCAGCTCCACTGCTCTGTTTTGGGACTGCTTCTCTCCAAATTCAGCTCCCAAGCAGTTCCTCAGTGACAGCATAGACAGAACTCTGAACACAGAAATTCGAAGGGAGCTGCATTCTCCTGGGACAACCTGTCTGTTTCAGCTATCAAATGACAGTTGCTTGTTAGGGGAAATAACCAACAGGAGGTATTTGAAATAACGTTTTCTTACTAATAAAACAAACAAATTAACAGACAATGAGAGTGACAAGACTGAAAGCTCATCTATTTGGGAGCAGTAAAGAAAGTCAGACTGAATTAGTGAAGGCTCTGAACACACAGGTGAGATATAAGGGCTGAGATGCTGTGAATTTAGAGCAGAACTTTAACAACTCTTGCAGCTGTGTTTGTGTATCTTTCTGCCATCCAGAAAATGGAAGATAATTTACCCCTTTTACCTACTCTTTATCTCTTAGGGTGTGCACACAGACAGCTGCCTCTGGTTTTTCAGTTCTGCCTTACCCAGCAGTTACATCTGGATACAGTGCACAGCTATGGCAGGAAAATGATCACACGTTTAGCTCCTGTGGCAGGAACCCTGCATTTTAATTAGGGTTAAAATGTTATTTCAATTTAGCATAATTAACATTCCTGGTAAGCTGACCAAAGGCTACTTTAATTCTGAATGTAGGTGTTCACAGAAGGACTAAATGCTTTTTAATTTAATCAGTATTAAGTGCCAGTGGAGGCTGGGGGTCTGCTGCTAACAAGCCCTCAGAAATCATCACATGCAAGTACTCATAAGAAAAAGCAAGTTGCATATGCTAGCTTAACTCCCTCATGTTATTTGCTAAATTATGGTGTCCTATTAAAACATTTCACGTTGTTTGACAGTTAACAAAGTTATGTGAGAACCAGATTTGTGAGACACCCTCATACTGATTTCTGCTTAAGTATTTAATTAAGTGTAAACCAGCCATGAAGCCCTGGACTTCAGGATAAATAAAGGTTAAAGAAAGGAAAGTAAATATCAAATGAAAATTAAAGGCAATAAAGGGGGGTTTTATTCATTGTGGTATTTTCCCAGGGTAAGCTTTTGTGAATTTCATAAATGGCATCATCTGTTAAGTACTCAAGCCAGATAGCAACCTCTACAGAATATCCTAACAAAATTCTACAAAATTTTACCAGAAGAACTGTGAAAAATGGAGTGATGCTGAAATGAAATGGAATTTTCTCCCACACATATTATCTGCATGCAGCCAGAGAATTGACTTAGGTGGAGGTCACCAGTGCAGTTGGCATTTTTGGAAGCACATAAGTACTTTAGAAGCAATAGTATAATTGAAAAGTTTCCTTGGTGTTTTCTCAAACCATATAAATACTGCTGGAGAGTGCACCTTCCAGAAAGTCAGGCTCAGCTCTTAGAATCAAAGAGGTTTTGAAAGCCATCTGCTCAGCACAGGCTTGTACTATGTATAATCAGGCACCAAGATGTAGAAACCTTTATGAAATATCAATTTCCCCACAAGGTGACTTGTCAAGCCCGTGCCAGGGCACACACCTTGGTGAAAACACCAGCTGCTCTTGAGAAGATTGCTACAGCATGCCACAGCAGATACCCAGAGTAAGTAATTCAGGGTGTGCTGTCACTATTATGACTGCCTGGGGATTTTTTAAGAGAAGAGTGTTGGCTTGGAAGAAATCTGCTTGTCAAAAGCCAAGCCATCCACTGAAACATGACCATCAACTGAACAGGAACAGCATTACCAAGAGACATTTCCTTTGCTCTAGAATGGCTCATGAATAGTCCTGTGACACGGACATCCATCTCAGGTCTGAACAGATGAACATTTTCCCTGCTCTTCTGAGGTTCTTCCTTGATTTGAATCATGGTCCTCATTACAAGGCAGTAGGAATAAATTGTCTCCTAAGTCCAGCCATGCTGGGTGGAGGTCTGTGCCCCAGGGTGTAACTGCTGCCCTGCTGCTCCAGGAAGCTCTGTGCTCACCTCTGCCAGCTGAGCCACTTGTGTGATGGGGTCACTGAAAACTAATTCTGCAAAACTGCTGTTCAAATAATTTTCTCCTCTTTCATTAAAATTAAAGGGCAGCAACTCCACAAATATCTGGGGCAGGAGACTTCAGGCATCAGCAGCATGCAGCTGAAGATTACTGGCAATAGCCAAGACCTCCATCCCGGACCAGAGTTGCCACCTCCTATGTTCAAAGATGCAAGCCCACCCACCCAGCTCCTCTGCATGAGCTTTTTCCTACTTTCCTTCCTCCTTACAGGGACTTTTTTACTTAATAGACATAGTCAGTCAATGATCAGCACCTCTCCATCACACCAATCAAAAGATTTTTTCTATATGAGAATATACTTTTTCTGGCTAAACGAATATTTATTTATACACCATTAAGTGACACAGCTCAAAAAGTGGAAACAAAGGAACCAGCAAACCTAGAATTTAGTAATTACTGTCACAATTTCAAGTTTTTCTAGGTCTTAGGAATATATTTTTTTATCCTTCTCGGCTTACAGCATGATCTGCAGCCTCAGTCAATCACCTTGAGTTTCTGAAACCAAGCAGGTACTAATTATGTAGGCAAATGCACCATTTTATGGTTGCTATCCATTAATCCATTTAATTGTTCCATCACTATTCCTCCTTGATGCTCATCTCCCCCTTTCCTTCCCTAAAGCAACACAGCTGATTTATAAAAGCCTTTCAGTTCCTATCTGTAGCATACAAAATCCTTTAAAAAGCTAATCTCAGGTTTTGTTTCATTTGACACTAACATATTAAGCCTCTGAGAACTCTCTGTATTGTGCAGTCAGCTTACATTTCTTAGTGTTAAAGGACTGAAAAGATGAAAATTAAGTGGCGAGCCAGGGCTCCCTCCACCAGCGCTGGTAGGCAACTGGTTCAATCTCACCTCTTCAGTGCATTTTTGAAGGCAGCTGAACAGATTTTCCCCCTCTATGGGCCCAACTTTAATTTTCTCTGTAGCTGTAACACATCCCTGCTCTGAGGTCCCACTGGCACTGCACGTAACTTGCAGAAACATCCCAGGCTTTTCAGTTCAGGCTGTGGGTACCAGCTCACATCAATGCCAGCCACATCTTTCCCATGCTGAGGGAAACAGCAATTCTTAAAGCTTCTGTCGGGCTGCAGTGTTGTTTGCTCCCAGCCAGACACAGGAGCCAGGCATATTTGCTTTTGTCACTCATGACAACAGCCTGCAGCTGATAAAAGATCATCTTTTCAACTGTTTTTCTTCTGTTCAGACTGCTTTCACAGCACGGACACCGTGTTCCTACCTTCTGCCTGTGCACTGGGTTCCCTATTATGTGAGACAGGAGGTGGCTCACACTGCCCAACTACATTTTTGAATCTGATGGTTCATCGCTTGACATCACACACCAGTGAAACAGAGCTAACACGTGTCAGACCCTTCCACCGCAGAAAACAGAATTTTACAGAAACTTTGTGCTTGCGTAAACTCCCTGTAAGAGGCACAGCACCCAAACTTTTTGTGCTTCGTGTTTCCTTGCCAGGGGGGCGGAAGGGAAGAGATGTCTGTGCTTGCAATTCAATATCCATATTGATTTCTCCAGGCCTTAGCAAAGCCCCAGAGGGAGAGGGTCTCCCTGTTCTGTGAGAGCAGCCCATGCACAAACTTCACACCAGCTGTGGCAGAAGGGCCCCACTGCTGAAATGCTGTAGCTACCCAAAAATCTTCACTTCTGGTGCAGCAGATAATGGGCTGCTGGTAATAACTTGACTTTGTTCCTGGACAGCTACAGTAGTCTAACACTGGTCAACATTTAGTCTGCTAAAAAGTCATCTCACAAGGCACACAGCAGATACCTTGGTCTCTGCTCAGCACAAATAAAAAGATAAAATCAGGTTAATTTCATTTGGGTGCTCAAAACTTTCCCTTGAAAAGCTGCATACAGAAACCTGGACTAGCAGGCAAAAAATATCACAAGTAGAGAAAACAGATAAATGTGTTTCGTAATATGCATAGATCTGTATACATAATGCATACAGCAAATATATTCAAGTGGCATAGATGCTCCTATAATCAGCATATAAATCAAGAATTTTTATGATAGATTGTCCTGTGATTGCTTGAAAGCCAGGCAGTAGCTCCAGGGAAGTTAAGAATAACTAATTTACAATGCATTTCTAAGTAAACTACCCATACCTACACACACATATAAATATTCACACACATATATATAAAATGCCAAGAAAACTATGCATTATAAACAGCCTGTGTAACAAACTAACCTGTTTTCAGATATTAACTTGAAAAATCACACAGATATAATAATCAGTAAGTGCATACTTCCTATATTATATTCCTTTAAGACCTTTATATGTAGGATTTTCAGACGAATAAACACTTGATCAGTATTTATAATATGCAAGGAAAAAACTTTCTGCAAATATTTATGCTAGTGAAAAGAAAAAATGAAGCACTTCTCACAAGCTGGATAGTTCCTTAATGTGTTTTGAGTTGCTTAAAGGAAAAAGGCTATTCAAGAAGCCATGCTCCCTGCTGCATGGAAAAATACATGTATCTTCTGAAAATAGATCTCAGTATTATCTCCTAATCCAAAATGAATTGGGGTCTAGTCACAGATCACATTAGTGGCTAGCTTGCTGTAACTTGCAAAAATTAGCAATCCTTTTTGTACAATGTCTCATGATGAAATGCTTACTCTGTGCAGGAATTAAAGATGCACCAGTGGGTTTAAACTGTATTTAAATAAAAAGAGTGTTTGGATTCTAAAACTGCTGCTACTTTTATAGAATTCATATCAAGAAAAAAAGTGTTATGACTAGTTTTTGCTCGATTCAGTCATTTTCTTTACACAACTCAAACTGAATAGATGTTGGTGATATTGGTGAGTGTGTAGAAGACTTTGCAAGTATTTTCATTGCATGAGAACATCACTCGCTTTTGTCCTAAGTGATTTTTAGCTTCTTTTCTTAATCCGTAATAGGAAATAGGGAACCTACAGGGAAGAAATCTGTGTTAGTTGTTTCTCTAAAGATACAGGGGCAGGGTCTGCTGTTGCCTGTGATAGAGCAACACCTGAGCCAGGCACCGTATAATTCATTCAGAGTTAATGGAGAAAATCAAGCACTTCTGGAATACATTTCCTTTCATCCTGTAGCAGACAGCTTAACCAGACTGCAGAACTCTCCCTTTAGAGTGTTTACTGCTCCCCATGTCTTACAAAAGGAATTTAGGGGAGCTAGCTCTTATGCTAATCATTATAAACAGCAATTAACCATGGTGAATCCCTAGACCTGCTTTCGAGTTTAATGAACCTGGTCACCCATTTTCATTTGGTTCTTGTGAAGCAATAGAAAACTACTCTTAGCAACATACTCTGAGGTGCTTTTTTTGGCCTCTTGGCAGTGGGTAGAAGAGAGAAGGAGCCAGCACCATCAGGGCAGCCAGTTCACTGCTGTGCTTCATCCTGTGCCCCGCATGATGGGCTTGGAGAGCCACCTTTACACAACGTGGCATCAACATTTCCATTGCGTTACTGTCTGGGGAGGAATCCAGCAGAAAAGATGCACAAAAGGCCATTTACTAGCACACAGACGAGGGCTGCTCTGGCAGACCTTGGGAAAACAGCCTGGATAAGAGTCTGAGCAGGGAGGAGAAGGCAAAAAAGCACTGAAAGACCCTGACCCTCAGCAGTGACTAGACCTAACACTAGCTCCAGCTTTCATATCTGACCGACAAATTATTTGCATAAGGCATGTTTACTTCTAGCATATATTCAGACATTAAAAGCTCTTGATGTGATAAATATTTTCTTTCTGGTACAGCCAGATCTCAAATTGCTCAAAAGCCATTTATTGCTGTTCTTTAATGTTCCTTAATAAATGTTGCATGTTTAATAGTGCCAGTGATTTCAAATATTATGATTACCTGTGACATTTTCACAGTGTTCCCCTGCTAGGAAAGACTGCCTGGGAGCAGTAAGAGAGCAGCCACCAGGTCCTGTTAATTCAAGCTGGCCTAAGTCCAGGAGAAGGGGAATCAACTTGAACCTTTGTACTAGGCTTGTAACAATATTTTGAAAGGAGGTTTATCCTGACATGAACTTCCTTCAAAATGTAGAGCTTCTGATCTCAAGTGAATTGGCTTTGACATTTAATCAAATTCAATTTTTAGGAGAGTTTATACAAGATTTGAATAGACAAATAAAAATATTTTTCTCTCCACACATCCTTATTCACTCTCACCAAAAATTTATTTCATTTGGCTACAGAGCTGTATTTAACTTCACTGAAGTGTATCAGGCAAAAAGCTAGAACAGGAAGAGCACCTTCCCTTATTTTAGATATATGGCTTCAGCTTGGACTGCAGGACTACAGTTTTGTCTATGAGGGCAGAGATTTACGTGGCTGCATATCCATGCACTAGAGCACATTCACTTTCTTGACTCTCTGAAGTACATGAGAAGTTTCAGAGTGGATAAGCACAAGCTGTACCATAGAGTTCAGGTCTCTAAGGACTGTACCATAGATAATTTTATTTTTTATGGCCTTGGAATTGCCAGTTTGCACAATCTGCAATACAAATTCCCTCTTGAGTTTTCATTCCATCACACTTCAGCACTTAGGACACATGGATGCTCTGCACCTGGGTAATGCAGTCCCAGAAGATTCACTGTCATAGTCCCACCACCCCAGTCAGGAGGACGTGTTGCGATAAGGCTCTGCTCTGTCTGTTACGGGTGATATTCAAATTCAACCTGATCTGGGACGTGATTCAGTGAATTTCTTCCTGGCAGAAGGAAGCAGGAAGATCTAAGCCAAAGCCTTTCCCATCACTTCACCTGAATGTCTAATGAGGAAGGTGGCAGGTGCTGAGAGAGTGAAGCAAGGAAAGAAATACAGCATCTTCCCTTGAAGGAAGAGAAACAGAAACAAAGATTGTGGGGTTTTTTTGCTTTAAGTCCACACAAAGGCATTTGTAATTTCCATAAGCTCTGTATCCACTGCAGTTAGTGGATAAATCTACTAACTGCTAGAAATACATGGCTTTGAGACATGTCAGGATGTGTGCAAGATGCAAGCCAGAACAGGGAAACGCCTGTCTTGTTTACTGCTCTCCTTCCCCAAGCATCCATTAGAACCACAGTCTGACCTAGACAGTTCTTTAGTTTGATACTCAGTTTGTCCCTCTTAAATTCTGATCAAAAGATCTATTAATTAGCTAACACTGTTATGTTCTCAGACCTACATCTTGAAAAGACACTGAGCATAAACAAGGCTGAGCATTTTTTCCCCCAAGAGAATCCCATCCTAATTGCAGCTTTGACTGAGATGTTTTAAATATTTAAGTATTTAGAGACCAGACTTTATTATCTAAACTTCCAGGTATAGGTCCCTTTTAGTCTCATTTTAATTAACACATGGTGATTAAATACACTTGTAAAATATTACTGTTCCTTCTTGATTGCACTGAAGGAAATAGATTTTCTGTCGGCTCAGAACCTAGCCCCATGACTCTTTCATAGCTGAACAGAAGAATCTAGAAGAGACAGAGGTCATGCTGACAGCAAGTCTGAGGACAATACTATGTCTCATTGATTTCTTTCATATAAAAAAAAAATTCTAGTCCACTAGCCAAATGTTTGATCTAGCCAGAATAACACTACAGTAGTTGAATAAATTTTCAGTAATTTACACTCATTTTATGTTTAAAAGTCCTCATATAAAATTTCATTATCCCATAACTTTTCTGCAGTATGTTGGTTAATACAAGGAGAGCTTTAGCCAGGTAAAATACAGCCATGTGGCTTTTATTACTCCCCTTCAAATAACCAGCCAAAACATTCAGACCTGATGGAAGAGGGCATATCTTAATCACAGTCATTAGGGTCTGTCTTTAGCTCTTGATGTTGAAGGCTAGAAAGATGAAATCTGTTCAATGAAAGAGAATGTCAGTGCTTGATGTATAACCCTCCTTTCCTTCCTATTCCTTGACCGTAAAATTTACATCCATGGAAAATCAAAACATTTTTCTAGCACTATTATCAAGTTTTTATTCCCAAGCTTTCATGTGAGAAATTATGAGGCTAATTTATATTTACTCTAAATCAATATGTTAATTACTCTACAGTCTTTATGTGTTTAACAGAATTAATGAGAAAAAGAAAACACATCTCTCAACCTCTTTATTTTCTCCACTCTAAATGTCTACAGAAGTTGTTTAAATGAAATAAAAGACAGAATCTTTTCAGAAATATTGGTTAATGTGCAGAGGCCTGTGAAGTCAGAAAATCTATTCCATAATTATTTATATATAACATGGAGATATATTATATATATATATATATATATATTTCTCTGGATGAAGATTCAGACAGATGTGCACAGTGACTCAGCAAAATAAGCTCCTGATCACAAGGCACCAGTATCAATAGGACACAGCTTCAGGAACGGTTCCATTTCCCACATCCATTTCTACTGAAGAAGAGACAAACATTCATGTTGACAACCAGTTCCACAGTCATCCAGTTATAATCTCCCAAACTTACATGTTTCAGGATGGTACTTCAGCAAAAGGAGTAGCACAAATCATCTTTTTGATTTGCTATGTGTCACAAATGACTGCAAACACAGACAGGATCAATGACCGTGTATCAGCTGCAGATCCACACTAAGCAGGCTCACCACTCTGTTTGCAAATACTGTCTGCTCTCTTATTTTCTCACCTTCTCTGGGTCAATGTATGATTGTTTAACATGAACTAGAATGGCTACAAACCGTGACCTTCAGACAAAGGGCTCTTCATCTCCTTTTTCCAAGTTGGAAACAGATGTGAGTTAAAATATTTCTTTCAAATTAGTCAGCCCAGGAAGAAGCTGGACCCAATGTTACACCTCTGGGAATTTCCCCAAGGGGAGGGTTAATAGCTGCTCTAAGAGGCCTTTTTTCTCCTCCTTATGGAAGAACTTAAGTTCTTCTCAGGCAGAAGAATTTAAGCAGGACTCTAGCCAAGCTAAAATGTGAATGAATCTATTGGTTTCTGTCTGGACATCTTAAGCACTCTTAAACCAAACTCCATCTGGTCTAAGTTAATTCAGTTGCATTTGAGGCTACACTTACAGCAATTAAAAAAATACAAGACAGACCAAGTTTGCCATGATTGCTGATATTACTAAACCTTTTGCTTCTCTAGTACAGCTTTGTCTTATGCAAACTACAAATCTCCCAGAAAATGTCCAGGTTGTGGAACAGGTGAGGCCACTCCGGGGAGTCATTTTCCATCAAAGCCACTATCAAGGCCCCTGCATACTTGTTTACTAAAGCAAGCACAGCCAGCCCGTCCTTCCTTAGGTATTTTTCACTGTACTAGTCCCTCTTTACTAGGCAAGAGGTGATCTAGAAGTTCAGTCCTGCAAAAGATAAATACCTGCAGCAAACCAGTGTTTGCTTTCTCTGTGTTTTCCTTCATGGGATATAATGGAATAAACTTCAATTCTTTTTCCTTTTATTTGTATAAATAGGCAGACTGCATGCTGTGATGCACACCCACCATGTGGCAGTAGCCAAGCTATGTAGAAAAACAGGTGAAAAATTCAACTCAGGTATATGGGAATACATTATCTTGAGGCCTTGGAAACCTAAGAGATGTGACCTAAACTTACCATTTGCCTTAGATGCAAAGAAAAATCCTTGAGCATCTATTTACACACAAGAAAAAGTGGTCAAACAACATGATGCTTTTATGTTGTCTTTTTTGTTGGACCGCATATAAAGATACGTTTGATAGAAAAAATAAGTACTATTGATCACAAGAGAAAAAGAAAGGAGCACTTTACATCCAAGGACATTTGCCAGCAGTGTCACCTTGGATTAGAAAAGACGAATATTCACATATGGGGAAAACAGGTTCACTGGGAACACGCCAAAAAAATGAAATTAAAACAGCAAGAGTAGGAAGCTTCAACAAATCACAAAGTGAGAAAAGGCAGCACCTTCTCATCTGTGAGGCTGCCATCTGGTGAAGATTTTTGTCCCATTCCTTTGCCTGTCTTTAAAGCAACAAAAGATTTTGAAATGCTGACTGAAAGAGCAAGCAGACAATAATCACTGTCCCTGCACAATGCAAGCACTCCTTGCAGAAGCACTGCCCAGGACTCTCCTTGCTGAGACAGGTTTCTGGAGGTGAGGGATCAGCTTCTGGGGAGGAAAGATATGCTATGGGGCTGCTCTGGGGTAGTGCAATTTGTGTTCCTGAGCAGTGCCTGGGGGCACAACACTGCCCGTTTCACACATTTCTCTGCATATCACTATGAGGCATAGTAATGGTCTAGTCCTAAACCACGAGCTGAAGTTCAGCTCAATGCTCTTGGAAAGGGGAGGGAGCAAGGGAGAACAGGGCATGTCAGGTAAGTAGTAGATCCTGTTCTCTGCTGTGACAAAATGGTCCCAGCATACAGAAGAAAGTGGGAATGAATACTAAAATATTAATCAGCAGTCAGGTCTTTTTTTTTTTTTTTTTTTAAGTTTTAAACACTCTTTCATGAGATTTCTTACAAGCAGATCTAAAATAGAGCAAATCAAATTTAGATCTTGTGGAGGAAAAGAGAACAGTAGATGGTTTCCTTTCTAATTCCTCAGAGGTAAAACAACATAGAAAATTAACCGTATATTTTTAATATAAAGTAGAAAAATGCCAAGAAGGATTGAAAGATTACCTGTAGAAAGATGACTCAGACACCCTACTTACTGAACAAAGCAAATTTCAATTCAAGTTTCTGCTGCAGACTGAGCATACCAGGTCAGGTCACATCCATGAACCCAAAAAGTGCTCTAGTCAAACAGCCACTGTCTCCTCCACGGGTAAATGCCTTTTCCTGCTGACTTTGCAGCAGAAATCTTGGCTACCTTGAAGGCTAAGGCAATTCTTCTACTGAAACAGAGTAACATTAGCAATAGAGCGTTATTTGACACATATAAACCAACATTGCATAGGAGATGTTGGGTGTTCAACAATTTGAACTATATCTTTCATTTAGGTGCAAATTATCACAAAATCTTCTTAGCACAAATATTTTTCATCTCTTCTTCTAATTTCAGACCTTTTTTTTTGCTTTAGGTACTGAAAAACAGTCTGCCTATTTTTGATATTGTGATGTCCAGAACTGAAACACAAAGTATTCTGGTCCCAAAAAAAAAGCAGGCATATCTTCTCAATCCAAGGGTAAATAGCCTCATATTATACTAGTGGAGACATATAAAAAGGCCTTTCTGCCCACAATTCACCATAAACTCCATTTATTTAATTTTTTTTTAGAGAGACTGAACAGTTCTTGTGTGAAAATTCATATCAGCACTAAAGTAACACAACTCCTTTTCCTGATGTGCCAGAGAGGACCTCTCTGGCTTCAGTTTGGAAGAACTGCCACGGCCTCACTTGATGAATGCCTCTTGTAAGAGCTTGTCTGCTTTGAGCCAGCCATTCTTGAGAATGCTCTGCTCTACGAAGAATACATCTACATGTGTACCATCTTCTCAGCCATAAAATCTATAAAATAATGTCATGGTGTTATAACACTATGTGTGTATTGTGAGGATAATTTCTCTACTGTTTTGAATTTGAATGAGTACTGATACAAAAACCATTATAGAAATTTAATTATAAAATAACAGAACTTGTTAGTCTGCCATTCAGTGTTTAGTTTAAAATTTCTCCCTACCAGTGAGTTTTCCATTGTTTGGTCTATTTATTTTTCCTATTGCATTTGACCATATAGAATCAACTCTTGTCTGTCTTCTGCAGGCATTCTGAATTGCTCTCATTTTCCTGTTTGACTATTTCTCTGTCTCTTTCAAATTTCATGTTATCTGCAAATATCATTACAATTGCAGATTTCTTTTTTATTTGTAAAAAATGCAGGATACAAGTACATGTCCTGAAAGAGGAACACATAAAATAATAACTTTCAGTGAAAAAATTAACTCGATTTGCAATATAACAATGACTTAAAATATTTCCGGTACTGCATAGGAATCCTGGACATACAGAAACTGTTGAGAGGAACACCAGAACTGGGTAGAGTACACAGATTCATTTCTTACCTGGCAAGCTCTGATTCAATAGGTCTAAGCCAAGGATAAAACTAGTCAAGCACATCTTGCTGACATCCACTGGAATTCTGGGGTTATACACTAACCATCTGTTGAAATTATTTCATTACATAAGAATATCCAAAGCTTCTAGGAAGTAATATATTAAATTTATCAGCACACATGTTCAAAGAATTTAAAGACATAAATTCTGTAAATAATGAAAGCACATCATTTATTTAGCAAATCAAATGTCATTTGTTGAAGCTGGGTCTTCTATAAAAGCCTATGACTCTTAGATAGCAAACAAAGCACTGCAAATCTTATTTTGAAATGAACTTCAAAGGGCCTCTGCCTTGTGCCCCAAACTGGTAAGGCAGAACTAAGAGCACAAAACAAAATTAGTTTCAAATGTTTGTTTGAAACTTCATATATGACTTCAAAATATAATTTTAGATTTCTAATTAACAAAGCTTATTGTACCTGCATGATTTGTGTTGTCATTTGAATTCACAATGCAAGCTGAAAACATAAGGAAACAAAATAAATTTTGGGTCAAAGTAAATTAGAGACAAAGATTATTTTGCCTTTTTCCATTACTTTAGTTCCACAAGTATATAGCATAGTGCTGACTCTTTCTCTCCTGTTGTTAACTAGGTAAACATAATATAGTATATGGGCTCATTTTGCAATGAAATAATAGTACAAAAATGTAAACTAGAATCTGCTCACAGAGCTGTACTGATCTTTGTAAATTGTGGGTGTATTTGACCTTCCTAGATATTTGTGACATCCTATCATCTCACTCTGAAAATTAAAATTAACTCTGAAGTAGTTCTAGATACAATGTCATCTGATGGCAATTAAATAAGATCAAACATTCAGAAAGTAATAGTGCACATGGATACCATGATAACCCTTATAACATATTCATTGCTATCCAATAAGAAGTGTAGAGAAGATAGAAGAAAATTCTGAGGAAAAAATACCTTGTTCTGACTCTGATACTCCTGCTCATGTCCTCTGCTTGATGTGCTTTCTTTTTTAAGTACTGGATTATCAATGCTTCAGGCAGGAAAAAAAATGTTTCTTTTAATTATTTCACAGTTATTTCAATTATGATCAAACAAGACAGAAGTGAGTTTAATTGCTTTAATGCTTCAAGTTTTAGAAGATTAGCCCTGGAAGCATCTAAATGCACATCCTTTCCTGTTTTCCCCTTGTTCCCTGTGAAGAGGGAGTTAGTTATCTGCCAGCCTTGCCCAGCAATGAATCAAGGTACCCCACTACGGCCACGACAGTTCTGAAGATTGCTTCTTCACCACATTGCTCCAGAAAGAGAATAAACAGGTGCATATGAGTGGAACAGGATATTTTAATAAATCCTGAAAAACTGTATGTATTTCTCAAGTTGAACAAGGCTGTTCTTGAAGAATTTATCATCATAAACATCATATTGGCATACAGAAATATGTCTGCTTGCTTCTGGAACGCAGAGCAACACATAAGATAAAGTAAAATGTACAGTGCTATTACACAGCACAGACTTTGATCGTTCCTTCTTTGCTGTGGGCTCTTCCTAGGATTGGGCTGCTGTGGGCTCTCTGTCTTGGAGAACATCATTTCCTGATGCCAGCATGACAGCTACACACACATGCCCATATCCTGGCATTCAAAGTACACAGCCCACCACCATCAGAGCTTTGTCCTTGTTCATGTGAACACAGGTGACCTGATTATTGCTGTTTCTGCTGGGAGGCTCCCATCAAGAATTTTAGCCAGATTAATTTTGTGTTACTGCAAAATGAAACCTGTGGTTCATACTCTACCCAAAGTGCCATTTTCCCTTTCCATATCTGCAGGAGCTCTGGGTTCATCTTTCCCATGCATGCTTCTGCCATGTTCTTCCTTTGCCTCTTCTTGCGTTTGTTTAAGGATTTCTCATGGTGCTCTTTTTTATCTTGATAAGGCACCGAATCTCTTGGTTTAGATAATTCCTTCACCTGTGTGACAGCTGCAGCATGAATACAGCTGTCTCTGGGGACTGTGCATTTCCCCTCAGTTACAGGCTGCCTCTCAGCCACCTCTGAAGATGTTTCCCTTCTGTCTCTCTCTTCTCAGCCCTAAGCTGTTAAACTTCCCTGCCTCTTTCTGGTTAAAGTAGATTCAGCTTTATTTTCTGCCGATACAAAGAATGAGGTTGCCACTCTTATCAGATGCTC
Source organism: Falcunculus frontatus (assembly GCA_013398115.1). Lineage (NCBI taxonomy): Eukaryota > Metazoa > Chordata > Aves > Passeriformes > Falcunculus > Falcunculus frontatus. The sequence continues at coordinate 731,569 of VZRV01008644.1, forward strand.
AATCTGCCCTTGAACCAAGGACACATGCTCTGAATTTCAATCATATGCAGGTTGATTTGACTTCTAAGGGGCATGAAAATGTGGACAAAACCAATAATTATATCATCCTCCTGCTTCCTGTTTTGTCATGATGGTTTAACTAGTGATTTGGTGTAAATTATATGTAATTTGCTTTATTTATATGAGACAAAGGATTTCATTGAGAAGAGATGCTTTGGTTAAGCTCATATTAAGCAAACACATTAACTAGTAATACCTCCTTTAATTTTTTCTTCCATTGAAAACAGTGTTAAAGTAAAAAAAGATCTCCTGTGACAAAAATATTTTCTCCAGATTAGCCCTTTTCAATGATAAAATATTTTGACAACATGCTCAAAATTTTTCTTGCACTTCAGTGACAGGCTACAGCTTCCTAACGAGGTAACTGCCTCTGCTGTACATTTTTAACAAATTCAAAAGATTGCTAGTCGGTGCCCATACCTTCAAGGAAAGCAGGTAAGATAGTCAGCATGAGTACAAGCCAGTTAATTTAACATGGACAAAGTCTCAGTTAAATTCTCTATTAGTTTATCAATTAAAATATAAGTGCTGGAATATAACTAGAGCCAGGGATAATGATTTTATAGAAAGTAGATTTTATGGACCAAATCTTATTTAATTAATTTATGAGGTCAAAATTTTCTTTTAAAAAAGGTATCTGTGAGGATATATTTAGAGTTTTATAAGGTATTTTACTTATGCATAGCTATCTGATCATCTGATCTAAAAATTAACTCTATTAATAAAGCACATAATAAGTGAACTAAAAAGTGGCCCACGAACCCCTAGAAACAGTAATGAAAGGGAAAACACCATGGAACTCAAGTAATTTTAATATGATCCCTCAGGGCTGGCACTGGATTTTGGAATATATAACATTTTCATAAACAATTTTGAAAAAAGGCTAATGCAATCTTAGAACAATTACAGCTGACAAAAACAGGCAGGATGATAAAGAGCAAAGATGGAAGAGTTATATAGAATGATCTAAAGTAATTCAGAAAATGAAACAATTAAGCCCACAAAATATTTTAATAAAATCACATTCACATTATACCCACAGAAAGAAAAGTGCAAATCATACCTACAGAGTGGAGGGTGCATTGGAAAAGCAGTGACTTAATATGAATCTAGAGTTAAAATGGACAAACAAATGATAAACAGAATTATCTTATCATTAGTTTCAATGCTATAAAGACACAAGGAAGGTTATTATATTCCTTCAGTATATGAACCTGGGAAAATTTCAGTGCATTTTTTGATAGCACTGGAACGGAAATGTTATATCACCTACCTTTTCAAGAAGAAACCTACAAAGATGCTGAGTCACTGCAGGAAAACCAGGAAGCAGTGGAATACAGGTCAAGTTGAACATATGCAAATTGGAAACTCAACTAATTTTCAACTGCAAGAGTGATGAAGCACCAAGACCTTCAAATGAAGACAGAGTACATCTTTGGAAGAAAATCACAGACCTTTTACAGCCCTTGGTTCTATCAATTTATTACAGCTCAATGAACAACCTGTCAAAAGTAATAGGAAACCAGCTTGAAGCTCATTGTCATCTGAAGACATTTCCCATTGAGCTAAGGACCACAAAAAGAAAACTGTGACATTTAAAAAGTTTTTAAGCCTTTAAAGTAACACTTGAAATTAAAACAGACAGTTCTCTTCAGCACAACCCATTCTTTTCCCTGCTTTGGGGCACTTATTTGCAAAGAGCTTTAAGGAAAGACCGCCATCGGACCACAGCATAAATGACACACAGACTTTACTTTGTGTATAACAAAAATAGATTAGGCCAGATCCTCTATTAGCATAAATCATTGAAATCACATTTTTTTGGCTCAGTCTCACAGGAAAGGAGGAACTTCCCAAAAGCAGGGTTTTGACACACATGATTTTCACATAACCTAGAAGAAGAATGAACATATTGCTCAAATAATTGCAAGATGATGCAAAAATATTTTGTGAAGCTGTTCAAGTGGCTTGGAAAGGCTTTCTGGGTTAGAAAGTGTGAAAGAAACTACAAAAAGTTTTAAAATGTGCATGTATAAATTCATCCAAACAATCCAACTCAGTTTACTGCTTCTCACTTCTGTAAAGCTGAGATTAGATCAGAAACATCCCACATCTGATGTTTAACTTGCACCTTAAAAAAGTGCAGAAGTAAAACATCTTCTCAGCATTCCATTTTGGTCTATTTAATTCTTACATAATTTGTTTATTCCAATGAAGGATATAGTGAGGATCACTGTAAAGAGCCAGTAAGGGTGAAACACTAGTCTCTCCCTTCAGAAGATGACATTTCCTACGAGAAATCAGCTGAAGCTCACATATCTTGTCACTAGAATGTTGCTCCAACAGAATAAGGCTATCAGAAATGAGTCACTGGCAATTCCAAAGAACAACATGTAGGCTTGGGGGGAAAAAAGAACTACAAAAATTTAATCATGGTATTAAATCAGCTCAGTTGAGGATCCATACAAGCAGAATAGTGCACAGCCTTGCTGAGAAAGCCATCCATTATGAATGCAGGGCAGTGGTTCCCAATCTTGTTTCCATGACTATCTTGCTTTCCCTGACTGAGTCTTGATAAATGACAGACAGCAACCTCATAGTCATCACATCAGCACCCTCAGGTGAATCCCAAAAACCTTCACAGTTTTATAGAAAATCAGCCTTTCTGAGCAGTCTCTAACCTGTTGCTTACCCCTCTTGGTTGCCATCTCCTTATGGCAAACTGTGGCAATACATGGAGAAGCCTGGGAGCAAGTTTGCCCGTGAATAGTGAGGAAAAAGAGTCATGAGAATTTCAGTTTCCTACCCACTTTCTATCATTAGGCTCTTGTTCACCAACACTTCTTTTCCTAAATTTCCATCAGTAGCTGGCATATTTTTTGTATCTGTTCTTACCATCTTTAATGTTCCCTGCTAGTTTTAGCTGTAGCTGGGCTTTGTCATTTATAATTTTGTACCTAAGTACCCAAGAAATGTTTTTGCATTCTTCCTCTGTTGTTTTTCTTTATTGCTGTCTACCTTTTCCAGATCAAACCTTGGAGAAACCTTTCCTCAATCCAACCTCCAAGGGAAATTAAACACATAGCTACATAAAGAATGTTGAAACAACAGACCATGTTCAGCAGACAGACAAGAATACACAGACAAAAATAGAAGCTTGCCTTTGCTGTTTTTTTAAATAGCCCTTTCAAGTCACCTTTTCAGGGGTTACCTGCAGGAGCACAGAATTCAAATGAGGAAAAAGCACCATTGCCAGGCTCATTAAGAGCTGATTCCATCTGCTTCAACATCCTCCATCTCACAAGGGGTAACAGGAGATCTTTCAAAGACAGAAAAGCCCATTAAGGGCAACCACAGGACAACATGAGCTTTGAGAAACCAGCTCCCTCCATCCAGATATATGAAAGCTGTCTTCTTTCTTGAAGTGTGTAGCTCTTTGTACTTTTTTTTTTTCCTACAGACTTTTTTATTTTAATCACCTCTGATATATCAGGCAATTTTCTCATTATCTATTACCCTTTTTTGATCTTATTAAGCTTCTGGCAGCAATGATATCAAGAGACAGTAGGGTTCAGAGGTTAATTGTGCCTTGTATTCAAAAAAGTACTTCCTTTTTCCATTTTAACTGTGTTCATTTTTAAATAATGCTAAAATAAAAACTGAAAATCTATTGCACTGTTTAAAATAAAAATGAAAGAAGAAAGAGAGAGTTAAATTATGACACTCAAATAATTCTTTCCTGTAAGCCCTGGGGGAAACCTGATATCAGTGAGAACTTAATGTAAATTGCTACTGTTAAGGGTAGATTAGAAAGAAAATTTAAAAAATAAGTCATTTAATCAGCTTCTCAGCTGGTGTGAATCAGTTCAGTTCTTTGGGAGGTTTTGAGCCTGAAGTGATTTATATCACCTGAAGATCATGCCCTTTGATCTTTAAATATCTAATGATTTTTATGAATCTCCTGCAGCCTTCTTTTTCAAACCATGGTGTACAGAACCAGACCTTCTACTTCACCTGTGGCCTCACCTCCTACTTCCTATGCCTCATCTTCTTGTTCATAAATCCCAGAATTAGATTTATCCCTCTTTTGCAGATCCTTATTTAGTTTGTGATCCATTATAAGATCATTACCCAGTCAGTAACTCCATATGCTGTATTTTTAATGCTCCCTGCCTGCCTACAAACACACATCTCTCCCCATGTATTGAGCACCTGAATTTACTAAATTTCATCTTACTGATTTCAAATCACTTATGCAACTAATCAAGACAATTTTGAATTATAATTGTGTTTCTCCCTTTAATTTTTCCTCCAAGAACTGCCTCCTGCCAGCCAGGGACTGTCTTTTTTTGCTCCAAACTCAGTACTGCAACAAAATAATTTCACTCAAGCAATGTAACAAGTAGCATAACACTGGCATACTGTTGGCTATAGAGCCACCTTAGGACTTCCTATACCAAGGCTCAAGCCCAAAGATTTTAAGATTTAGTTTCCTCTTTCATAATATACATATCATTGCATTGTGTATTATAAACCTACTACGTAATATGTTTTATTACTTAGCATGGTTGGATCGGATGATCTCAAATGTCTTTTACAATTAAATTAAAAATTACCCCAGCTGAAACCAACAAAGCACATCATGTTTACACAAATGAATTATTCTTTATATATTTTCCTGTCTTATTATAAATACCACAGAATCACAGAATAAACTTAGTTGGAAGAGACCCACAGGGATCATCAAGTCATACTCCTGGCCCTGCACAGCTCCATCCTAAAGAGTCACACCATATGCCTGAAAGCATTGTCCAAACTCTTCTTGAACTCTGTCAGGCTTGGAGCTGTGACCACTTCCCTGGGGGGGCCTGTTCCAGCACTCAGCCACCTCCAGGTGAAGAACCTTTCCCTAATATCCAACCTAAACCTCCCCTGACACATCTTCAGGCCATTCCCTAGGGTCCCGTCGCTGTCACCACAGAGAAGAGATCAGTGTCTGCCCCTCCTCTTCCCTTCATGAGGAAGCTGTAACTGCAGTGAGGTCTCCCCTCAGTCTCCTCCAGGCTGAACAGACCAAGTGCCCTCAGCCTATCCTCACACGGCTTCCCCTCAAGGCCCTTCACCACTTTGTTGCCCTCCTTTGGACACTCTCTAATAGTTTAATGTCTTTCTTGTATTGTGGCACCCAAAACTGACCCCAGGACTCAAGGTGAATATGACATGCAATGTGTCAGTGCTTGCTTATGCATAAGCCTGGACTCATGTGAAGGATGTTTCCATATGGAGGAAGATTATATTGCAGCTACACTCTTCTTTTCTGAAAGAAACAGTTTTATGCCTTCCATTTGCTTTTGACAGCTAATGAGTCAAAGGAGAATTGCTCAAAGCTGCTTGACTTATGCTAAAAAAAAGCCTTAAAAAGAACTGAGCACACACAGATCTCATCTCTGCCTAAACACCTTCCACTTGTTCAGGGAAAATGCAGGAATAGTTGACACACTCAGTAACAAAAGATACAGTCTATTTTCAGTGTCAGACAGCCAGCAACCAGAACTAAGCTCGTGGACATATACTATGCAATGCAGGCAGCAATTATTTCTTTCAGAAGGATCCAAGGAATACAACTGCTATCCTGCTTTTCATCCTCTCTGAAAACCATTGGTTGCACTCACCTACCGGGATTTATGTTACCTCCCTTTCTCTTCAACACCCACTTGGAGAAGGAAACCTAACTTATAAGTTTGTCTGTCAAGAACACACAGAACATACCATTTGACTCTCCACAGATGTAAACATTGCTATCTGTAAAATGTCACAGTGCTTGGCAGAAATTAGTTACTGTGCAAAAAGCAGCAAACTTCTCTTGACCCTACAGAAGGTCTGACAAAGATCCAGAGAGTAAAGTACTTCAAAGAAGCAGCTGGAGCATAACCTGTTTCTTTCACCAGAAATATCAGTGCCCTATTCATCAGAATCAAACACTGATTAAGCTTTGACAAGAAAGTCAAAGGAGGAAACACACATAAAAAGCCATTTCCCATCAAGGTACACATTTAAGAATAGTATTTGCAGCCAAAGCTGATTGCCCGTTGACAAAATTACAAAATAAATCTGGATTTTCCAAAATTAAGCCCATAATCCACTCAGTACAGAGATGGAGTGCTGTGATAGATGAGTAATGGCAGCAAAGGTGTTCAAAGGAACTTGAACCTGCATCAAGGCTTCATCCCATATCTCAAAGAAGTTAACAGAAAATAACTCATGACCTTTGCAGGGCCCTAATAAAGGGTCCTTTTTTTTTGGAACAGAGGAGAAAAGAGGTGCTTTTCCCTTTTTCCATAACACCAGAATCTGGTTGTAAATAAATGAGGCATGGGAATGGTGGGGCTTTCTGTCCAGCTGCAGAGGTACCTCTGCCCTGTGATCAAAGTGGCAGAGCCCAGCTGTGATGAACTGAAGCGTGGCTCTGTGGAACTGCTTTCAGGTTGATAGTGGTGTGATAGATCAGCACCGGAACTTTCTTTTACAACCATCAAGGGCCATTTATACTGCTCAGTGTATTCCTTCTTATTATTAAAGTCAGAATCTTTATACCCAAAAGTCACTCCTTTGCTAAATTGCTGTCCAGGGAAGTTCCTTCTCCATTTGCCCAGGAGAGGTGCTCCTACTGCTTGGTTGGCTACAGTAGCCAACACCAACACTACCCATTTTCTTTCACTTTCCCCATCACAATAACGCTGCTGCGCTTTTTTATGGACCTTTCAAAAGCTTTAGCAGCATTGCAATATGACACAGCATCATCAAAGAAATAAAAAAAAACATGGTAGTACAAACTGAAGGACCCCCCTTAAACCAAAGAATAAATATTTTCTGAGGAAAGCATCAATGTTTAAACAGAGAGAGTGTTTCAGTGACTGAGACACCACGCAAATCAGCTTTGCAAGCCCTGTGACAGATGCAAATTGATGTTAAATATCTGGTGGCAAAGAGCTAGAAAGATGACAAGCTCTTTTATTTGGGAACTTGAGCTACAAGTAATTACACGCCTGAGACACATTTTAAGAAGGTAACTGGCTGTGCCCAGCCAGCATCTTGCTAATCACCCTTTCTTGTTCAACATCCATAAGCAAACCGACACATTTATTATTTTTACGGAGACACTTGGAGTTAGTTACTCATTTAGTTTTATAGTATTCTTTTGATGGTACAAAGTCCATAAATATCTTTAAAACACTCTTTCCCATCATAATGATCATTTTACCTCCAAAAGCTGACAGAGCAAGGCAACAAACAAACAAATAAAAAAAGAGAGTTCACAAAGGCACTTAACTGCACCATAGACACTTCTCCACATAGGGACCCCTGAGGACACTAATTTGTACCTCTGTGAAGCATTTTCGTGATTTGTTGTTTTGGCCACTACAGTCAAAGAGATTCCAAGAAGCCTTTAAAAATAAAGATTTTGACAGCTCTCTGCTTACCAGGAGGCATTCAAGACTTAGGAGCTCACCAGAAGAGAAGAGCTGGCAAAAAGCACCATTCTTTTCCCATCTACTGCAACACCTAGAACACCACAGGCATTTTAAAAGGCAAAACAATGTTTCAGACAAAAAAAAAAAAAAAAAAAAAAAAAAAAAAGGGAAANAAAAAAAAAAGATGGAGCATTAAATACCCACCTTCTTAATAATAATTTGATTTCAGCTTGCAGAAAAATGACTTGAAATAATCTAGTCTCTTTCATGTAATTAGGTCAGTTATCAAAATAACGGCACTTCCTTGTAGTGTACTTCAGTTACTTCACTTAGTAAAATACTTCAGTTACTCATGTTTATACAGAAGGAAGATCCTAGAGAGAAGTAGATGCAGGTTATCTTTTAAAGGGAGAGATACAGGAAGACTCTGAAAGAAAGATTCGAGACCCGGTTGTCTACATCATCTAAAGAAACGCAATGCAGCCAACCAGCCCAATTTCCCCAGCTGGAGAAGCAGCGCCCGGAGCCACCGAACTCGGGATTCGCAGCTGCTGCTGCAGAACTGTCTCCGCTGCCTTGTCCCTTTCTCCACCTGCTGGTCACGCTGGAAAGCAGCACAGCACCAACGTACCCTGTAATAGGAAAATATCCGATTCAAGAGATTCTGTACTCACACCCAGGTACTTCCACGGGCCACTAATAAAAGTGTTCTGCTATTTTTTTACTGTTAAAATTGAGAATAGAATCACTGATGAGACATCCCAGTAAAAAAAAAAAAAAAAAAAA
>VZRV01008644.1:739900-755087 GCA_013398115.1 Falcunculus frontatus
AAAAAAAAAAAAAAAAAAAAAAAAGAAAAAGTGCAAAATACCTGATCATTAAATCTTTTCAGAAAAGAGGAGACTTCTTTCACTTGAAAGCATTCCCCATCTGCTTCAATTCCAGATACAAGAAGGAATATGGCTGCTGGGCTAAACTCAGTAATTATCTTCACAGCACTGTCAGATCATAGCTAACAGGTGATGTATTCCCTATGCGATTTAAAGTCACTGAAATAATCTGCCAAAACAAACATTAAACAAAAACAAAACAATAAAACCAAAAAAAACCCCACAAAACCAAAAACAAACCTAAAATTACTATGTCTATCCTGTTCCATAGCATAACAGAGATAAGGATAACAATGTCTGTACCAGATAGATTTCCTCACAATGCACCAAAGGCCAGTGAAGATACACCATGGTGGTGAAAGTAAAAGCATTGCTCCTAGGAAGGCTACACAAAGGAAAGAAAAAAGCATGACGTACTGGCAAAAGACAGACAACTTGAAAAATCTCTGTTCTCTCAATATTTTGTACCTCAGAAAAGGGCAAGCAATTTTCCCTTCCTCTCCCAGCTCCATTGTTTCACACTCGATTAAAAACTACTAACACAAAACAAAAAGGCAAAGCAAAGCAAAAAGGATCTCATCTCACAGGAGTTGTATCTCTGTGTACACCCCACCCATACTATAAATTAACAGTGAGGGCACTTTCTGTATTGCTACTACAGCAAACCAAACACCAAAGTATTCAAAATTCAGGGCAGGCTTTCCAGGAGAGGACTGTTTGGATTTTGTGTGCAGTGTCTGGCCAGCTGTCAGACAACAAGACTGACTGGCAGCTTGAACGAGGGTGTTCTCACAGCGCGGCAGAAGTATCCAGCTTCAGCAGCCAAGTGCTGCTCCTTGGGCGTCCATCCACAGCACCCCCTACCTGAGAAAGGCTGGATACACAGCCGTGAGCCAAGCAACAGGGGCTCGCAAAGAAATTAATGCAGGTGGATCCACTGGTCTCTGAATAAAAAATTTGCCACGATACTCCTGCCACAAAGGCAACCGAAGCTACACTCACCTATTTAGAGCTGTCAAAATCTATTACAATGAAATTGCAGAGGGAAGAGAGGAGCTGTGTTGCAATTGCTAAGCAGTTTACTTCTAGTAGTATTGTAATAGCACTCAGTTAAAACTGGCCGAAAGCAGTGTTTATGAGACGGTAAATGAGCGCTAACACATATACGCAGGTTCAAATAACAGTGTTTGCTGAAACCTGCTCCCAGCACACAAAGCCCAGCCATGAAACCACTGCCACACAAACACAGTGCTGCTGCACCAGGCTCCCACAAGAGAAATGCACCAATGCCTCAGAGAAAATTCATAAGATGCTACTCACAGTTCCCGCACAACACAACAGCAGAAAATCTTGATTGTGAAAACTATTCCTTGTGGTAACGTGTTGGCATTACACTCTGTGTGAATTACCAATTAATTGCAATCTTTTGATGAAAATACACTTTCAGTGATATAAACAGAAGTAACCGGCAATAACAAAACATATTGTCTGACATCAGTTGATGTCAAGAGTTTTGACATTTTAGTGAACATCTGCCTCAGTGTTTTAGCTGTCACATGTCTCACCATTGTCAAATGGTTAGATTTTATATTTCATCTCTTTTGATTCTCAAATATCTACCATTACTTTTCTAAGGAAAGCTATTTATTGCTCATTCTTGCCTATTTTATATAAATAAAGCCAGATTCCAGTTCATAAAAACATGGTAAGATCTCCAAAGATAAAGAGTCAAGGGGGATGTACCCTACCAGGCTTGAGAGTTGAGTCTGTGCGAACCTCAAGAAGTTCAACAAGCACAAACTATTAAACTATCATTTAGAACTTTAAAACTGAACAAACAAGCCCCAAAATCTGTAAGAAGCAGCCTAATTTTATTACAAAGCATACCTAGAAATTGCTCTAAATGTGGGCTAATAATTGAAGTACTGACAGTAATATTGTAAATAGACAATCCAAATAATACACACAGAGGAAATTTTCTGGTTTGAGACGTATAAAAAAAATCAACTCTTCTGAGGCTATACATATATATTCCATAAGTCTTGCAATTTGCTGTCAGTTTAGGGATGAGCAAATAAATACAGTCCTTTACTGATGTTTAAGAGAGAAGGCAAACACATATTTCTTTGTTATTTAATTTAGAATATTTCTACAGATGAAACTGTAGCTAATCTACAGATGGAAAGACAGAATTTTTGATTGCAATCTGACACCGCTTCTCTTTATACTCTCTCTTGCATCAGATATCTACACAGCAAGTATTTAGCCTCTATAAAATAGGCTTCAAATAAAGCTAAATTAACTAATGGGTAGTGATGGTAAAAAACTAAGGAGCATAATGACAGCATCATGTGAACAGTTGAGACTTTATGCTTGAATTCCTTGTGGATCAAGAGCTTTTTTATCGAGTTGAGCTGATTCTTACTCCGCATAGTATTTCATCCATTGCCAAAGCTGGATTAATGCCGTTTTAAGGCTGTGGATCACATAGGAAGCAACGAGATAGAGAATTTACATAAAATAGAGCCATTTTATGCCTTCAGCAGTTACCTTCATATACAAATGTGGAATTATATAAGGTTGGCATTTGGATGTAAAAATGTTCTCTTACCACTTCTGCAAACAACAGGGAAGTTTCTGTAATTCCAGGAGATTTGCTGGCTGGCTCACCACCTGCGGGGACATCAGATGTACAGAGGAACAGGCATCACGCATCTGTGACAGAGCTGAATGCTGGTGAGCTCAGAAACAAAGCCTATACAGAGGAGGCAGTGTATTACAGTAACTACCTATTCTAGTTATCATAGCATTGCACAAATGATGAGAAAAAAATAGTTTTTAAACTAATTCGTCTTATCATGTGTATATTTGTAACTTCAATGAGTCAAGCACATACTTCATTCCCCTTTTATTGGAAAGGAGAAAAAAACCTCAAAACCAACCTTCTTCCAGCTTCTTAACCCTGACTTTGTCCAAGCCCATCTAAAAGGCTCCACAGGTGAACTCAGGAAATCACTCTTTTCAGGTCAAACACATCCAAAGGTGAATTATCAGGGTAGACACCAACAACTGGAAAATAATTGAAAGTCTGCCTTTTCTCTTAGCACAATTTGGAAATCTCCATCTGGAGACAGCATGAACTTAATTTTACATGGCCTCCTCCTCATCAAACATATCTGTACGTTTACCACAATAAATAAGCATCTTGAGGAACTCTTCTTATTTTCCACATAGCCAAACAAAGGCTAACTCAGGCAACATCACCCTTTGATCACATGGAAGTTCATACAATTTCCTGGCTTTTCTCAACTCTTGCCCTCTCAATAAGCAAAATGTTTCTCTGATTCTTACAACAGTAACTACTTTATCAGCTGCGTTCCCTTTCTGTGCTGTCCTGCTTCACTGGAGTTGCAGTTTCCCTGACTTATTCTAGTCTTTCCCTTAGTCCGATGACCTTCACTGAACTGCACCCAACATGCCCCTTAGTAGGTAATTCACCTCGGGGCACTTTTTTTTTTTGTTTGTTTGAAATGCACAAATTCTGTACTGTCTGTAACACAAAGCACTGATTAGAGCCGAACTCAGGATGTGATACACAACACAGCACTGGAGAGCAGAGCCATGGGAAAGGCTCAGAGCCCACCACAGCTCCTGGCAGAGGTAGGCCAGGTAGCTGTGGTACATGATCCATGAACAAGATGCTGATGCAATTATCAGGGTCATTGTGATCTAGAAAGTGCTGCTTCTTTCAGGATCAGAAGCAAAGTGTAAAGGAAGAAGGGACAACATGCAACACTTCAGGCAGTTCTTTGCTCCCATCCTGCCACTAGATTTAGACGCTGTTTCATCTTCATGCAATGGACTGCATCCTGTTGCTCAAAGTCAGGGTGTGACAAAAGTGGCTTTGGAACTGTTTTGAAAAGTGTTTCCAGTGTCATCTTTCATTTTTCCTCTGCTTTGTGTTCAATTATTTCCTTCCTTTCTTCTTCAGATTCCCTGAGCTCTTACAGAGCTCTCGCATGGTTTATTCACTCTTACCCCTAGATCTCCCCAGCACTCGCTGTGTCATTGCTCCCACCTCCACATTTCTTCTTTAGTAACTTTTTTCTATAACTTTAATCTTGCCCTTTCTTCAGTAGGTTTTGGAACCAAAGTCTTGTCTCAGTAGATCACAGCAGAGTTTCCACACTATCAATGTGCAAACTGGGCCAGAAAACAATTCCTTGTCGCAAACCTTGTACAGCACATATTAAACTTTACAAGTACTTAACAGATATGAACTATGACACCAGTTCAATTACTGTCACTGTGTAATAATTAGGTTCACTGTTAAGTTCATAGAATCTGTTTAGATTGGAAAAGATCTTTAAGATCATTGAGTCCAACCACCTACCCAGCACTGCCAAGTTCACCACAAAACCCTGTCCCTAGATGCCACAACTACTTGTCTTTTAAACAACTCCAGGGATGATGGAGTGATTCCACCCTTTCCCTGGGCAGCCTGCTCCAATGCTTAACAAGTCCTTTGGTGAAGAAATTTTTCCTAATATCCAATCTAAACCTCCCCTGGTGCAACTTGAGGCTGATTTCCTTTAACCTGTCCCTTGTTACTCGTGAGAAGAGACTGATCCCCACCTGGCTACAAGCTCCTTTCAGGTTGTAGAGATTATTAAGGTCCCCCTGAGCTTCCTTTTCTCCAGGCTAAAAAGCCCCAGTTCCCTGAGTTGCTCCTCCATAGGACATGTTCTCTAGACCCTTCCTCAGCTTCATTATTCTTCTTAGGATGTGCATTTAACTTTTAAAGTTAAGCCTTTTAAAGAAAATAATAGTCTACCAAAGAAAATCATAACCTGCTCAAGGTGCTAAACATTCCTTTGTTATCTGATACACAGCAACCCCATCATTACAATATTATTAAACACATTTTCTACTTTTACACCTTACTTTGCAAACAAAAAAAGGACAGGTTGGATGAGGTTTTGAGCAACCTGATCTAGTGGAAGGTGTCCCTGCCCACAGCAGGGCCGTTGGAACTAGCTGATCTTTAAGGTTGCTTCCAACACAACTCATTCTATGAAACTATGACAGTGTGCCCTACAAACCCCTAAAAACCTACACCTACATCTGAAGTCTTCCACAATAATTGCCCAGAAAGTTGTTCCTGCAAACCAATTACTTTGAATCAATATAAAAAGCAAGGAAAGGACTAGGAAGGGTATTATATAGTATTACTGCATAGTAACACGGAAAGGAAGCTGTCAGGCCAGGAAAAAGTGAAATCTCTCTCATTTCTAACTCCCAAGAGCCACTATGAGTCATAAGAAACCATAAATCCTCCTGCTGAGGAACACATTAAATGCAGGTAGCAAGGTGAGCAGCTGCAGTGTGAGCTGCAGGTTGAGCAGTGGGTGGTGGCAGCCCCAGGCAAGAGGCTGAGAAATGCCAGCCTTTGCATAGGAAAGGGCCTCGGGACCTGTGGCACCACTCAGAGACGAGGCAGGAGCCAAGGACTCCCAGACTCTGTGTGTTGAGCTTGTGAGGGTATAAAAGCCAGGAACCTTTGTTCAAGGTCCCTCATCAGAGGCAGCAGCTCGAGCTGTTATTTTGTTGTTGCATCAAGTTTAAATTATTTTAAGGATTGAGACGTGAGACTGTGCTATGGGAATCCTGGGCCCAGGGAGTAAAGGAACCTTGTCTGACTGTGTGAGGGTGGGGTGTGTAGGGAGTCAAGCCGGGCAACCATGGGCTCACTGAAGCTGCCTGCTGTGAAGGGGCTTCAGTCCCATCTCAGGTGCTGCGGGTGTGGCTGCCAGAGTGGCACCCGGAAGGTTGGACAGAGAAGTCTCCCTAACACTCCTTGAAAATGTGGAACAAAACAGGCTAATTTTCAGGGTATGAAAATGCTGCATCATGAACTTTTGATCTGATTAAGGATCATGAGAAGTTTCCCAGGAAAGTAAGTTTTTAAACTTTTCTACTTATACAAATGCATGCCAGACAAGCCATAACAAGTCCAAAAATATATACATACTTTACTATACCTATTCTCTGTCAATAAAAAAATTAAGAATTGAAAATACAGGAGAACTTGTAAGCGAACTGCAAAATAAGATGCACAGAAATGAGGAAAATCCCTCCATATTGTCCAGATGTTCATGCACTAGGCAGTCCCACAGTCAATCATGGATTGTTATGTACACAAGCCTAAACACAAGTAGTAACATTTTATTACTGTATATGTTTTTTCTTTTTAATTATCTGAGTCTGCCTTAGCTCCTCAGTCCCATGGGCATATGGGCAAGCTTCAGAAGGTAAAGAACAACCATCAGGATGATGAATGAAAAACCAACAGAGGCGTGTTTTGAATGCTTCAGCTGAAAGGCGCCGTTTCACTTCAGGTTTAGTTTTACTTGGTGGTTTCTCTTTTCTCCAGTCACGAATATGAACTCTCCCATTTAGAACTAAGATTTAAAAACAAAAATGCAGCTGTTAATAGACAACCATGGCAATTATATTGGAAAAAATTGCAGTGACATTCTGTGAGTAAAAAACATTCTACAAATGGATCGCTAAGGCAAAACCAGATGAGCCCTTTGTACAGATATAGAAAGAAGTACACAACAAACTAACAATGTAGACACAGTGTAAAGAAGACTTGATTGATTTTCCTGAGAGATGTTTTACTGGGATGCAGAATAGTTTGAGGCACCTTTGCATCATCTTTGTAGAAGTTTGTTAGTTCATTTTAAATATAGCAGTTGGGATCATTTAGACTAAAATGATCTGAACTTAAATTGCAAGTTCTGACAAAAGAAGCTTCAACTTCAAGAACTGTAATTCTTCCCGTGTTCATAACTTTATGATTCCACATTTAAAATGTGATTACCAGCAAGTGTCTTCTACTACTTTCACAGTTCACCGATCCAAAAACGCATTGCACCAAGGAGATGACAAGTCTAATCCTTCATGTGAACCAACACTGAATTATCATTGGTTAATAAGCATTCAGTATTTTGGGTTTTTTAAATTAATTTGTTGTGTTAGGACCATAAACTGCACATGCACACACTTGTGAACCTCTGTCAACTCCTTCAATGTGTAAACAAAATAGATAAAAGGAAGTTATCCAGAGTGGAAGAAAAAAACAGATGACAACAGTGAAAATGAAGAGGGGAAAAATCTGCCACTTTTAAGTTGCCATACTCTATTTTTATATTCTGCTTCAATCACACCTTCTGTATCACACACCTGTAGCCTGGGATAGTTAACCAATGCAATTCTGCACTCTGATAACTGCTATTCAAAAAGTAACAAGTCCAGTGAAAGCTGAATATCACATAGTCTGGACTGGATGAAATAATGTCTCCAGGTTTCCTTGTGATACACAGACAGACCTGAACTCATACTAAGCCAATCAAGAAGCAATTTCAGCTGAGCTTTAAAATCCCTCTCAAAAGATGAAGAAAAATTAGCAGCTATTTATGATCAAGCATAATTTTTCCCTAGAAAATCAGTCCTGTATTGGACAAGATATCTGATCAAAAGAGACTGCCACTGATCAGTTATTCCAAGACTCACTCTTTGTTTGGTGTGTGTGTGTATACATGCACATCCACCTGTTTTCCATGTTTTAAAAGAAAAACAATTCAGTAAAGATGAGAAAAGAGCTGTAGCCATGTTCTTCTCTGTCCTCCTGGGCATGAGTAATGTCCTTTCAGACCACCAGAAGCTTCTTGTTACGGTGATATGCGACTAAGTGTCACTAAGGGAGAATCAGATGGTCTCTCCTGAAGCCCTGAGGAGTTTCCATGTGATATAAATTACTGAGAAAGACTAGGATTAAGTCAGACCTTTCTTCATAGGTAATGTGCACATGGTCTCCAAGCCAATTTAAAATGCTCATTCCATTTACAATGTAACATATTGCAAAATCTATTTCACCTACTCCTAATGAGAGGCAACCAAATTCAGACACATAATAAACTCCATGTGACCAACTCTCTTTAATGGATGGCAATTCAAAAGGATTTTATAAGCCAAGTGTACAGAAATCTCTTGTGGATGCTAAACTTGCTTAAATTAACCACTGGCAACAAACAGGTTGCATAATCAGGATTACTTGCCATGGATTAGTTGATCAATATTTTACAGGAGACATAGAACTGTTAGGACATAACACACTTTGAAATTTGAAGCAGCTTTAATACTGATAAAACCTTGAAGATCTTATATTACTGCAAAGCTACATTTTAGTTTTGCAGAACTTCAGACTGACAAAAAAGCCCCAAACCAATTACACAAAACACAGTCATCACACATTACAACAGGAGAAAAAAAAACCCAAAACCCATAAAACTTCTATCAGCATACCCAGCCAGCCACGAAGACCTGCTACTGAGCTCTTTCTGCCATGTTACCACAAGCTACATAAACACATCAAGCCTCACATTTATGGGTTCTCATGGAGGCTAATTTTGTTTCACGTCAGCATTCACACTTTGGGGCTTGGCAAGCCCCAGTTAAACGCTAAGCCTCAGTTAAATGCTTTAGTAAAATTGCTCTGTATTTGACAGCCTCAAAACCATCAGTACTTCATAGGAAAAACAAAAATTAGCCACTTAAACTAAAGGTTTGTCTTTTCAGATACAGTCAGTGTAGAACATTTTGCTGATAGATGCCTTACCAATCTCATTCGTAAGAGCTTTACTAACAATATCTTGGAACAAATAAAGAATATTCAGCTTTCCACAAAGGTACAAAAAGCAGTTAAAAAATTACCACCATGGTAATTTTTCAGTTAAGTTTAACTGCATATAGAGGAGATAAATTATTAAGGAAAACAAAACTCAAAACTCCTTTACCCTCAAATACTTGATGATTGTTCTTGAGAAGTGTCTGCAGGCCTCCATATTCACTTTTCAGCTTTTTTAAAGTCTCTTTATTTAAGTGTTCTGCCACTTCTCTCAAGGAAAGGCTTTCTGCAATAAAAAATGCAACAGTTAAAAAACTTTTGTATATAAAACCTTAATACAATTCAGCTTCTATATAAGGAAATGCTTATGAGAAGAATGTCTGAATTATCTAGCAGTACTGCAGCAATGTTTTTCTCACAATATGATGCATGATGTATGATATATATTTTATACGTATATTGTCTGTAAAAAAACAGTTTTCATTTTACAGGATTCAGGTCAGAATTTCCACAGTAAGACACACTTTTTATTTGCTCTGCTTTTTTTACAGTAGCATGTAACCCTCATGGCAATAAGCACTGTTTATAAGCATGTAGTTAGAAGACTCAGTCAGTAACATATGACAAACTACAGTGAGTAAATAACAAAACCAGATGGAGAAAAATGGAAAGACGGTAGTAGTGAGAACTGACTGCTTCTACAATTAACAGCAACTTAACATTCTTTTTGCTCCTAAGACTGAACTAAAAATTCCTAATCATGTTGTAACCTAATGACACTTCAAAGCACTTCTTCCACAATTCTTACAGAATTACAGCTATTTATTATGTTAATATTCTAAACCAAAATATTCTCCCCAAAGAGGGTAATGTTGTAGAGTTGTGGGTTTAGCTTGGTCTGGTTTAATAAAAATGGATTCTATAATAGTGTTTAAGTGGAAACCAGGAAAAAACCTCACGCCAATTTCAAAATATTCTTCTATATGCAACAAAACACAGTAGGAAAAACAGCATGTTTGATTGCAACTGTACTGTTCTCAGTGTTTCCTAAAAATCTATTCACAAACATGTAAACTTGCTGGGAAATACATGTTCTACCAGGTAAAGATAATGTAAAGGAAAGATAACCTCACCTCCTTGATTCCAGGTATTCATATTTCCACCCTGCATATCAGAACATGATTTTTGGGGGGCTGCATTTAACAGCAAGTTGGCCACATTGAGAACCACTTCATCTACAAAATCCCGAGGGAGGGAAGCACAATTTCTGATTTGTTCTACTTTTTCTCTGGGTTGAAATCCAGGCATCCAAATTGTACCAGCTGTCTCAGTCTCATCTTCAGGAGGTTCTGAGCCTACTTCTTCACACAGACCGTAACAGTGATCCTTATGCTTAAATCCAACCCTTCTGTCACATGTGGCCACAGCACAGGTCTGACGACTGTTAATAAACTGTGTTATCTGCTTGTCAATCAGAGTGTGTTCTGAAGGTGGATAGGTCCTGCTTTTCCCAATAAAGCTGACCTATTTTAGCAGAAACAGGTAAATCACCATTAGAGTCCCATACTTACACCCAGCCCCACAACCGCCACATGTTTAGGCAGGCTTCTCACTACCTATAGGACAATTCAACACCAACTCAATGTTCACTAACATCTGAGGGGTTTTTAATTCTACTTTTTGAATATTGGTGCATCAGAAGACATCCAGTAAACAAATCACAATCCATCATGCTATACAATCAGACAACAAAATTATTGTTCCTGACCCTCAGATTATTTAAAGCTGGACACCTCTTCCTACTCTGAGAGTATTTCACTTTGAATTTCACTGGATATGAAAAACAGCAAAATTAAGTACAAAAAACCAAGACAGGCAGCTAGAAAAATCAAGGCAAAAAATAAGATTTTTTAAGTTTTCCATCATATACAGTGGCATAAGAGAAAATCATGAAACTTTTAATTTTTTCCTGTTTTAGGACTGTACCTATAACATGAGAAGTAGAATTCCCAAGAAAACAATGAGTATTTTTAGTCTGTTTTCAGAGCATACTGTATCAAGTAATGAAACGGACTATGGTCTTATCTTACAAAAGTAGCAATGAACAAACATCCATATGCTTCAAACAGAGCAGATTAAAAAAAACCAAAAAGACAAAAGTCCCACACAAGCCAAAATTACCCTTTTTGTTGATGGAATTCTAAGGCAATCTTCTTCCACATGAAAGCCACATACAAATCCCACTTTGGCAATAAAATCAAGATATTCTCTGTACTGAGTCTTCTTGCTCTGCCTTCGGCTGTATTTTCCATGGAAATCAAAGAAGCAGCATGGCAGCACGAAGTAGCAACATGAATAGGAAGATCTACAAGAAGGATAAAAAACTGCTGAACAGTAAGTTATTTCAGAAAACACAAAAAATTAACAAATAAGCTATAAGATAAAAGCAACAATGGAATTTTTATTACGTGACAGAGCTTCATGCAATAATATTTATAGCGTCCTCTTTCAGTAGAACTATTAAGTCTAATCAAAAATACCATTTCACAAAATATTTGCTGTAGCAAACTACTTTGCCAACTTAGTTTGCAGAAGTAAATCCCTAAATTACTGTTGCTGGTTGTAAAGAGGGCAACAGCTCAAGGGAAGGCAGAACCATAAGCTTTTATTTACAAGAAAAAAACAAACAACTGTTTCACATATAAGGAATTAAAAAATAGTTCTGATTTTTGAATTTTAAAAGCAAAATGCTGCACTGAATTCTATGAGAAAGTAAATACTGCATCTGTGCTTCTCCACAGAAAAAGAAACACTTTGTAAAAATAATTAAATTGCATCAAAAGTAGCCACTCTTACAAGCACAACAAGTGTAGAACCAAAACTGACAGTTTTTACCAAGCCCACATAGGTAATTATAGGGGGTTTGTTTGGTTTTTTTCTACCTGGTTTTTTTACTTCCTTCCATCCCACTCCCCCACCTCTGCAAAAATACCTAGCTGCAATTACAGGTATCCATGGTGTTAATTCATCTGAATGGTTTCCTATGAGCCAGTCAGTATCTGGAAAGAGATGATTGTCACCTGGAATGATCGTAGCTTCCTAAAAAACAAAACAACACAATACGTGAATCCTATTACAGGTTTCTTTAAAGGATTTTATTTAAAGCACTAAGCAATAATATAAAGCAATACCAGCTGACAAATACAAGGTCAATGAGCACCACAGACACCAACAATATTTTCCTGAGGTAGCAACTTTTTATAGCTACAGAGAAGTAATTTAGCAACAAACACCCACAAAACATTGGTCAGAAAAGAAGTGGAATAACAACTCTGATTAAGATACCTAGCATTTCAATATATATAAAGAAATATCATACACTGAATTTTGATTTCTTGCCAATCTCCTTCTGTCACTTGTATGCCTAAACTCAGTTTTTCAGAAAGTCACTTAATTTGCTGTCTTGCAGCCTGTAGGACTCACATAGCAATTCATCAGAACACAGCTTCATTGTTATTTTCTCCTCCTTCACAGATGTTGCCCAAATCAAACCCTAGTATACAGAACACCACTCTTCACATGCTATCATTCACATATACTAAAACAAATAATAACAAACAAACAAACAAAGGCCAAATAAAACAAACAGGATGAATTCTTCATACAGGCTAAATTCAAAAGTATAGAGTGCCTATAATGTTTGTGCCTCACAAATATGTTTTCTCACTTTGAACTAAGTTCAGCAAAGTACTGAAAGATGTTGATACCATGGCAGTAGACACTCTTCCCTGAAAATGTGCATGAACATTAAAAGAATTACTGGGCAAATTTGAAAAAAGTTTTAATTTGAATTTCCACAGACCTTCAGGAAAAGTTCTGAAAATGATGTCCATAATCTCTTTTTAAATAGAAAATGTATGTTTTAAGAGCTTAAAATTCACATATATATGCAAAGCAGTATCTATAAAGGAATTAAAGAATAAAAAAAAGCAAAACCACTTATCAGGGAAGTCAAACTATCTTGGTTACATTCCAAATCCCTCTTAAGGATCAATAAGGTGATTATTGTTCACTTATAATTGTTCACTTTAAATACTATAGCTCATTTTTAGATATGTATATACATTTCTAGATAATGAATGCAAAAAGTTTCTTTTTGGCAGATTACTAGATGTTAAATCACCAAGTCTTTGGTAAGTGTTTTCTTGAGGTTGATTAAACACGTTACTCATACTCTACATTTCAGTTTTGATCATTCAATTTAGGCATAGCATGAATTATCAATGCCACATTGCCCATTTTGACAGTCACCCATAATCAAATTTGTATTCAGCATGTCTGAGCAGTTTGGAGATACAGAGTGCCACCTGTTATATCCATTTACATTGTTAGCATTGTACTGAACGTCACAGATGGCAACATCCACCCTGCAACTCATGCTGTAAGTAAAGATCAAAACGAAATTAGCTTCAGGGTTAACAGCAAGCTGTGAGCAGGTGCTTTTTCCTTCTGTGGCTCCTATGGCTACAGGAGCCTTGCAAAATCATTTCACCCTTCCTGTTTACTGTATAGCTCCTTCCAGCATAAATCATCACTTTCCTCATATGCACGTATTTTTATATATTTTTATTGTTTCCTTCTGGGCAGAAAAAGGAACATGTAACACAAAGATAAAGAGACAATGCTGTTCAGCATGATCAGATGTAATCTAATGCAGTACAACAGGAATGAAGGAGCACCACAGCTTGATGTTTTGGGTTGTTTGTTGAAGCTTTTCCGCAAGGTCTGCTTCCAGACTGCTGCAAAGGAATATGGCAGTTTTGACAACCTGTACCCAAAATGGCAGGGTGGCAAAAAGAAGGCTACACAACACTGAAATCTTCACCTCCCACCTGTGAAAACTGATGTTCTTTCCCTAATGTAATTTAAGCGTTAGCATCCAAAGATATGCTGAATGAACTTTAAACAACACTACTAGAGAATAACAACAGGTGGAAAATTATTTTACTATATTGGCAGCTGACAATTTTTGAGAGAACACAGTGAGAAATTTTAGACTCTGCAGAACAGGAAACCAGGAACACCTCACCTCCGAAGGGCAACTGCTCATTGGCACCATGGTTTAATGAGTATCAGATTAAGAATGCTTGGAATCAAAGTAAATGTTCCTGTGCTCAAATTGTTCATAAAAATGCTATCACGGAACTTGAAATATAATTCCTTTTTCAGACTCATTTTCCTGCTCATTTTTGAAAGCTATTACTGCAGTTATTTAGGTTGGCTCCTTTGAGGTTCAACAACAATTTTGCCCCCAAAACAGAACATAGTACTAGAAGGTCAGAATCACTTTCAAGAAAATACCCAAAATTATGCGTGGCTTCATTATCTTTTATGAGCTTGTGGTGCAAACAAAGCTGCTTAATATTGATCCTCCAGTAAAAAGAAAGCTTGCTTCATGGTGTGCATGTCTGTACACGCAGTAAGAAATCATGCCAGTGATTCTTGGCTCAAAAATAAGCAAGTTGCAAATATGCAAGGGTACAATACAATATTTTTCTCATCATTCCCTTTACAACATTCTTTACAGGCCCCCAAAGCATATGGGTGGCAGCATACCAAACCCATGGGTCACTTTAGACAACTGCCTGTAACTCAGTATGCTTCCTTACACTTGCATCAATACAACCTGAAACAACAAACAAATGAATAAATGTACATATCAGTAAGACTGACATATATTTGCATAATACCTCTAAATGTGTCTCTGGTCCATACATGTCCCATATTTTTCTTCTCCTCACATCAATTCCTCTACCTGAATGCTGAAATATTTGAACAACAAAAAGTCAATTGAAGTACTCCTTTTAGCAGAAATTTTCAAACAGGCTTAGTAAATGTACATATTAACACTGATTATTTCATTCATTCTAAAATTTAGACACGTAACAAAAAACAGCTTTTCCATTTCAGGCAGAAGCTGAATACTTTTAATTCCTTTCTTCCCTTTGAAATATGAAGGGAATTACAAGGAAACCTTAAGAATATATCCGGTTCAAAATTTTCCCTGGGCACACCTACTGAGATTGCTCTTGAAACTCTATATCGCTACAAATGTAAAAGCAGAAGTATTGATTTTTGGTTTGTTTGTTTGTTTTTAAAGTACCAAAACCTTTCACAAGGTGAGTACTACTGCAGCACCCACAGGGCTCATGGAAGAATGCTACTCTAAGCAGTCCTTAGTGGAGAACCACCTTTGAACTACTGAAGCCCAAACACTTTTTCCCCTCTTTGAATTAAAGGGAAGAGGAAACAGACTGGAAACTAAAGCAAGAAATGAAGAATGTGTAGTATTTGAAATTCAAGAACCTTGTGCAGAACTAAGCAAAATCGATTACTAAAAAAAGGCTCATAAAACTCTTTTTTTTTTTTTTTTTT
>VZRV01008644.1:756245-945002 GCA_013398115.1 Falcunculus frontatus
AAAAAACCAAAACCAAAAAAACACTGTTTATGGAGTGGGAAAAGAATTATGTAGCAAAATATCAATAATTTTCTAAGTGCCAAGCACATCCTCCACTCCCTTCTGAGTCACTGGGAGCTGAAATTAACCAGGGCTTTACAACTCTGGGCTAGAATGAACATAAATGTAAAACAAGTTACCAAAACAATGGGTGCAAGAGAAGAACAGTGGAAAGCAAGAGAAGTATCAAGTAAACTTCAACAGTGACTCTGCAAGTAATACCACAGATGCATTTATATCCACAGTATTAAAGAAAGCATTGATGGTAGAGATGAAAATAAATAATCTTTGTAATCACTTGGTTATACACTGGTACATGTAACATCCGTTTTTAGTGAACAAAGCAACAGTGTTACCTAGCAAGTTAACTGCCCCAAATTCTACATCAGCTAAGGGACCCCAAATTAGCCAAATTCTAGTCCCTGATCTGTACATAAGTAGCTACTTTTACAAAAATATGTAATTCCTAATTAACAAGTGGCTGTTTCTATGAGGAGCATGGATTAATCTCTCTCACTTTCCAACTCTTTTTCCTTCAATGACAAGTTAGAGACCACACATTCATAACCCTGCACTCTGTTTTTTTACTATGACTTCCAAAAACCCTGAAGAGTATTTAACTATAAAAATTATTATTTGTAACATAGTCGCTTTTGAATATCAGTTTTGACAGAGGGAAAGAAGGTGAAGATAAACATAGTCAGATAATCTCATGGATTATGATTTTATATTTACCAATCATTGCACTTGAGTGCTCTAGGCAGTATCCTAGAAACCCCTAATTACCTCCTTCACAGATCATACCTATCCTCCAACTCCTGCAGAGTTTTTCACAACACAAACTCAACAGCCACTTCCTTGGGCATGCCCCTGGACAGTGGGTGACCTCAATATGATTGCAGAATAAAATGAGGTTACACACAGATGCCATAAATCCATAATAACTTAACACTGGACCTGCCTTCTCTTAACCACCTGTGTAATGTACTTCTAAACAAGGAGTTTCATACACCATCATATAGATACCTCAACATTTTGCAGCAGGTTAGGTTATTAATACCACACTTTAAGTTTTCATTTATGCAAACCGTATATTGAATGACTTTAATAACTTTCTGAAAACTACTGCTATATTAGCTAACACATAATCCTTGCAAACCAACACTCATATGTATATAAATGTTATCACTCCAGAATTTTCTTGTGGCTACAACTAAATTCCTAATTTTCAACATCAAATATTGAGACGGTGGTAAAAATGGTAAAGATGATTCTATTACATAGCTCTTTCCACAAGCCAGTATCTAAGGTTCTAAGGGGTTAAACACCTAATTATCAAAAGAAATTAGTCCTGAATGAGTACTGTAAATGAGCTAAGTTACTTACAAATACTGATTTAGGTAAGATGCTACAAGTATGGTTCAAGGTAGACATGCTCTTACCACACCCCGGATGGCAGAAAAAATATTTATGTGCCTACATAGTGACACTATATTTTGATACCTTTTAAAAACCTGAAGTTTCTAGGAACTGCAGGTGGCAGAAGTTTCATAGACTCTTAAGTAGTTAAGTGCCTGAGAAAACTGCACCAAGCATTTAATCTGCGTTCCTAGGATCTACAGTTGGCCTTTTTACATTTGAAGATGAGAGTTGAACCGAAATTTTATCAGGAAAAGACATAGCAGTGAAAAACGTTTAGTATAAAATAAACAAGTAATAAAAAAATTTATAAAACTATCAATCCTAACCTCCAACTGGTCCATCTTACCACTTCTACATCAGTGCTTTTGGCTTTCTCACTTAGAAATAAATAAATCTTGTCTATGAAAATGATACCTTTCCTGTGACAGAAATCATATCTTCACAAAGAAGCTTCTGTTTACCTCTAAAATTATCTTCTTTAGAGAGGTTCTATAATTAGGAAATATAACCTTACAGCATATTATTAGGTAAAGCAGTTCCCTACCAGTAAGTAAGTGGCAATGGCAACATCTTCGTAAACAAATTTCTCAGGATCTGTCACTTCAGGCCACACCTCCAGGAAAAAAGAATAGATTAAAAAAATAGGTAAAAATTTACTTTCTGCATCATCTGAAATAACCTCAAAAATGCTCAGACACAGCAGTTTGGATACTTATTCACTTCAGTAGGTTTCTGGACTTCACAGATTTTGCATTTTCACCTCATTAAAATATACACAGAGAATATAAAGACTGTTTGATTTTGAGTCACACGAAAGAATGATGATGTAAAGAATGTCTGTTTTCAACCAAACAGTAAAGTTTCTAAGAACATTTTGGCTCCACATGTGCAGGTTACAAGTAAACTGCTGCATCTGTTCTGTAACAGACCATGGATCTTTTGCTTAACTTTCTCACAAGAAAAATCCGTATCTTATACCAGTGCAACACTGACAACATGAACATTTGTAAATTTCTTTTCACAAGGGAAAAGACCTAGAATTATCCTGGCACAACAGAACATGAAGAATCAAAATCTGAAG
This sequence comes from Falcunculus frontatus, assembly GCA_013398115.1. Classification (NCBI taxonomy): domain Eukaryota; kingdom Metazoa; phylum Chordata; class Aves; order Passeriformes; genus Falcunculus; species Falcunculus frontatus. Next base: position 758,788 of record VZRV01008644.1, read on the forward strand.
TAGGAAGACAGAAAGTGCAAGTATTATCCCAAAGTGTTACTTTGTCAATGAAGAATTGAAACAAAGACTAAAATGCTCAACACCACCAAGTCTACTGCAGAACTAAAGACTGAATTGCTGCTTTACCCAAAAGTCTAATTCTTCTCTCCTATGCATCTGTTAGTACAGAAATATTAACAGTAAAACCTTTCAGCGTTTTCACTGTATGTTTTACAAAAGCATTTACCAATTTTTTTGCTTGCAGCTAGAGCTACGTTTGCAAGAACGCAGACATTACTTCATACAGCACTTTGTTGCTCTTCAGGATCTCCGGGATAAGAAAAAAAAGATGACAACACTGCTCCTCCAACTCAAACACATATTAAGATAGTGTCCAAAGGTTTTGGAGAAGGAGGTGTTTTATTTGTGCCTTCTAAAATGTGGATGACTATTTATTCCACTGACCTCCTCCTTCCTTTTCATCAAGTGATACATCCCGGAAAACGCCTAACTCCTCCAAATATTTATTGTGAATTTGGCTCTAAATCCTGCTTTTCCAATTAAGTTGTTGCAAGTGCTAAACTGTTTCATTCTCCGTATATACAAAAAAAAAAACCAACCCCAAAACATGAAACCAAAAACCATACATTATAATTCAATTGCTTCTTTTATTAAAAAAAAAAAAAAGAATTTAGTGAAAGAAGCAGCTTCATTACACAAAGTAAAAAAAAAATGGAAGGATAATCTTACTGCATTTACTGCTAAACTTACCTTTACCATCTCTTTGTACTTTTCTTTGAGGTCCTGATAAACCTTGCTGTATTTTGCTACCGAAATGAGTGACAGTGTACTTTTAAACTCACTGGGCTTTTGCTCCACAGACCATTTAGCCAGTTTGGACAAAAGTTCATTTCCAAGCCATGTTAGTTTGGGGTACACAATTCCATCTGAAATCCAATCTTCTGGAAATGGAGCTACAACAGATACACACCTTAAAAACAAACAAACAAAATAACTTAGTATAAATACATTATTTCATTATTTCAGCTATCTCAAGGACAGAGAAAACAAGGATTAAGTGGAGAAAATCAGCAGATCAGAGATATAAAGCTAGACAGGAGAGTAAGTAAATATGCAGAGAAACAAAAGGAAAATAAATCAGTGAAGCTACTGAATAATGAAACAGTCTCCCCTGAATTTGGTAGCTCATTATCTCTCAATTCAAACACAGTACATAAGAGTCCATGCTGCATTTAACACAATGAATGAGGACTCACATACGATGAGCAACCTGATTTCACAAGACAGCCAAACACTAAACAGCAAAACTCAACTTAGGAAATTCCTGAAAAATAACAGGAAAATTTATGAGAAAAATATATCCATTGTCACAACTCATTATTTCATCACCTCTAACTTCATTCAGATTTTATTAGAGCTACATTCCCAGATGCTCAGGACCAAACTGAATGGTCTACATTTCAGTGACTGAAGCTCACCGGGTTTACAGCAACTCCAGTTTGACTCTCACCCTTACAACCAACCACAGAACCTTTCTCACAGACACTACTACATCCTTGTGATCACAAGAGGCATATTTTTTGTAGACCACACACAGGTACAGTCAATGTATACATTCAAAGGTGAAACAAGTTTGTTTTACGTTATTCTGGGTAGTGTAGATGTTTCTTTTTAGAGAACACTATGCACTCATATCACACCACCACTGTAATTTACTAATCAAGCAGAAAATTATAAAATTTAAATTGCCTACATACTAATACTAAACCATTGTGTGACTCTTGCAATAACTTACTGTTTGCTTCCTCTCTCACTCCCACACTTACCATTCCTCATCTTTTATGTGTTTAAGTTGAATTTGATAAATATTGCATTTTTTAACCAGGTATTTTCCTTCACTGTTTTCCTCCAAAGGCAGAAAGGTCACAGTTCCATTGTAAACATCTGAAAAGATATGCAAACAGGAGTTTATTATTCCATGGTACAGCCCACCCTGGTTAGCACCAAAATTATCTTCTGCCCACAAACCAGTGAGGCAAGATCTAAGACAAAAGAGAAAGAACCACAATGCTAGGAATAGACCTGCTTCTTGGTGTTCCTGACATCTGAAACTACTGGACCCTTTGAATTCTCAAAATTTAGCATTCTATTGCACGATTTTTCCAAAATATCTAAGGCTGACCAGGAGTATTCATTTTCATCAAACCTAACTATTTTAATAAAGTAAAAACTAAACAATAAGATTTTTCCAGCATACGACCGCTGCTTTTCCATATCCCACAGTAAATCCAGAATCCTGGGAAGCAGGTGTGTATGCAGTATTACTTCACAAAAAAATTTTTAAATCTTTTTAGCTATTGTTTACCTCTGGGCAATTTCTTCAGAATAACATATTAAGTTCTCAGTTTTGAAAAAGGTTTTTCAATTACCATCAAAACAAACATTTTTGCAACTAAAAATGCTATACTGGCTACATAATCAGTTTTCAATGGACTCCAAAATTTTCTGAGTGAGACAAGAAAGAATAATTAGCAATAGAGCAAATGTTAAGTCTTGCTGTCTTGTCCCATCCTTAGTAATTCCATCTCTAACATTTTTTAACTGTAAACAAACTAATTAAAAAAAATCTCCCAGGCTTCTTCTTACAGATAGGCTCTCTAGATGCAGCTCAGGAGCATCTTCTCTTAACGTCAAAAGAAAAAATAAAACTGCAATATATACTTTTTTTTTGAAGGCATTGATTTTTTTGAAGTCAACAAATAAGATTCCTAGGCCACAAGAACATCCCAAGTCAGCCCCATAAATGACTATATGTCTTTCTGAATTATAAATTGAATTGTTTCTAGAACTGACTCTTTCCAAAACATGACTGCTAGCATTTAATCCATATCAACATTTTTTCCAAAACTTATCTTGAAAACGGTGTCAAGTTCTACCCTATGTAAGTTTCTTTATATTAGCAGGATTTATTGCAGTGTATTACCACCATACAGTGTAAAAAACCACCCCAAACCAAAACAAAAACAAAAAAACAACAAAACAAGTTGAGCTTCTTTCTTAAGCAATACTAAACATTAAGAAAGTCCATACAAACACTTCCATCTGGCCAGGCAGGAGCCACAGCTGCCTACTCTTACCAGTAATTCTGCATTTCCAAACGCTAATGTCACTCCTTACAAGCCCGTAATTAGGTCTGCTCTATGAGCAGCGTTTGTGCGTGGGCAGCTTACTCGTGACAGGAGCTCCTGAGTACCACAGGAATTTGACCTCTGTAATTTGTTATTTCAACTGATGAAACTTCAATGCTTCCTAGCGCAACAACGAAAGGTAAAAATAAATCCTAAGCACACGATCAGGACAAAAACCCATCTTCGTTCCCACAATAGGGGAGAAAAAAGAAGCATTTCTCTGATCTGCGAGACAGTCTCCGAGGGGACAGGTCTGCGACAGCCCCGGCCCCTCACACGGTGCGCTGCGGGCCGGGCCTCCCGCCGCCCTCAGCGCCGTCCCCGCTCACCTTGCACCGCCAGCTCCCGGGCCGGGGGCCCGGCGGGGCGGCCCCGGGGCAGCAGCGTCCTCAGCACGGCGCGGAGCTCGCCGGGCCCGCTCCAGGCCGTGAGCGGGGGCGGCAGAGGCAGCTGGCTCCGCACCTCCCTCCAGAGCAGGCACAGCTCCGCGGCCCCCGCCGCTCGCCCCTCCTGCCCGCCGCCGCCCCTGCCTGCCCCCGCGGCGAAGAAGGATGAAGATATCTCCCCGCCCTCGCCGAGCGGCACCGTCCCCTCCGCCTGGACAGCGGCGCCGCTCAGCCTCCTGTTGGCCACGTGCGGCTTCTCCAGCCACACTCGCACGGCCGCCCAGAAGCCGCGGGGCAGTGCGGCACCGCCGAGGTCCCGCACGGCCGCCGTCCCCACCAGCCCCATCCACCGCCCGCTGCCGCCGCGCCGCGCTAGGAGGCGGAGCGCGTCGCAGGCTGCTCCCGTCAGTTCCCGAGGCGGAGACGGCGGCGGCCGCAGGTACGTACTGAGGCCCCTCGGCCCGGCCTGCGGCTCTGAGGTTCCAAGTGCCGCAAGAGACCGCTGAGGTGCCGTCCTGCGGCTGAAAACACGGGGAGCCGCGAGCTCCCAGCAGGGCGTGAGGCTGGAGGGTCGTCACCGCATGTGCAGCTCTGTTTGGGGAAGGTCTGTGCCGCTGTTACAGCAGCGTGAAAACTTCTGAGAGCAAACTCCAGACCGGGACGGCTGACTGACACCGGACAGTCAGCCCGGCCCATCAGGGAGACGTCTCGGTACATTTTTTTTAGCCAATAACAGTACGTTATGTAGTCTGTGTGAGCAGAAGCGAAGCCCCGCTGTGAATTTGGGCCGCTCGAGCAGCGGTGGTGCGATGAACCCTCACAGGGCTCCTGCAGAAGCGGTTCGTGCCCTGCCTTTACCCTGCCCGGGGTTGTCCTGCTCTGGGCGACTGCCAGCAGCAGATTGCTCGGAAATGCAGAGCCGCTAGAAAATAAAATAAAATAAAACACTGGTTATGTCATCTCGCAGATTAAGGGTACGGTATCATTATTCTTGACGGGTACCAAGTGTCTGAGCTGCGTCATTGTTACGCAAGATAATTGACGATGCTACCTTGCAAACTGACCTTTGCCTTCGTGACTTGTGACCCGTTTTTGGTGTCCAGGTATGAATTTGAATTACTAGCAGGAGCACTTTCCACGGAAAAAGGTTTCCAACTTAACATTTCGCAGTGAAACTGCAGCAGTTCTTTGCAAATTAAAAATAGCGTGGTTTTCACTGCCACCTTCACACACGTTTCAAAATTCCAGAGCAAGGCTGAAATTAACACTGAAGTTATTCCCTAGGGCAGCCTGTTGTTACTTTCGTATTGTGATCACCTGTTTTGATTTATTTATTAGTTTTGAAGCTGTTGACTTGGAGCCAAATTATATTAAAACATTGTGTGAAGTCAGAGAAGTTGTAATATATTTTAAGTACAGAACGCTTTTTTAATGAATGCTTAGGCTTTCTCATTTGGGTAGTATCACTGATTTGCAATGTAAATAAAGTTAGATGCAATATTACAATGTAATTTTTTCTCTTTTATCAGTAAAAAGCCTTCAACTGCTGCCTGATTTACCTATTTTCCAGTTAGAAGTGTAGTATCTGTTTATTTGGCTGGAGGTTGAAACACTTTCTCAATGTCTTTTTTTTTTCTCTCTCTTTCCAAATTTGTTGCTCAGTACTGGAGCTGCATCTTCCTAGAACTGATTTGGAAGTCACATGCAGAAATACTATCCTACTGTTCTCTTCTACTATGTCTGTACTGTTCAGAACTAGAGAATGACCTCCGTAAAAGGATAAGGTTGAAAGAAAAGAGAGGTATCAAGGAGATATATCAAGATGATGAGGAGGAAAAAGAGGGTGGTAAAAGCAGACTGCTGAAGTAGTAGTTTCTGTACTTCATTATGTTCAAAGTCTATACTGAGCTCTCGGCCAGCCCTGGGCCAGGATCTCCTCCCTCTACCTTTGAGTTGCTTCTTTCAGCCAGTCCCGTTAAATCGTGGCCACCTTCTACTGACCTGCCCGATGGTTTTTGCACCTTCCCGGCATAGCCGAGCTCTCTGCCGTCTGTGTGGTGGCAGGGATCGCTGGGCGTGTCGTGAGCAGCAGAGGGCCCTCCAACACCAGCTTCTGGAAGCAGCAGAGGATCAGCCTCTACTTCTTTGGGCCAAGTTCTAATAAAAAGCAAGATTCTCCTTCTGTCCTGAACCAGTGCAGTTGTACCTACTGACAGGGAAATCCTGCAGGGTCTGTGCAGTTTCATAGTGCTCTTGCCTGACCCATAGATGCACACAACAAGTTGCCAGCAGACTTCCTGGCAGACTTAATCCATTTGTTGTTTAAGATATCGTGTTTTCTCGCCTGGATCTTTTATCACCCCCTTTCTTATTACATGATATGGTGATAATCAGTGGTGTCCGTGTTTCATATTTAGTTCATGTTTTAATAGCAAAGACCATATAATTCATTTACATTGAATCAAACACATTTTTTCTTACTTTGTATCCAATCAATTGAATTAGAAAAAGAGAAGGGCAAGCTTTTAGTTGGCTCTGCACTGCTGTACTCATACATTTAAATAAGTCCATGGATTTAATTAAAAACTCTTTAATTTCTTTTTATTATTAAAAAGCAGACATCTGTGGTGCTTCAGTTTGTGTTTTATCTTTTCTTGTTTGCTGCAGTTTAGCTTACAATGGCATCCACACTGAATCAGAAAGAAATGACTGGCAACCAAAATTCATGGGATATGTTGCTACCAGATTTCCCTAAAGGCCCACTTTCCAGATATCGTGAGAAAGCTTCCTTCAACTGGAAGGAGATGGCAGTGTTCATAGATGGTGAAGATATCATCCAGCTGAAGGTAAACTTTGCAAGAATTGTAAGCATGTTTTAATTGTGGATATATCACTAAAAGTATGGTTTTTTTAAAGGGAGTATAGTATAGTATAATAATACTCTGTAAATATAGAGCATGAAGAAATTTGATTTGCACAGCCAATTTTCAGAACAGAGCTCAGCTTTTAAGCAATCTACTCTGCTGTCTCATAAGACTCATTAAATTACTGAACATCAGTACAGGGGAGACCAGCAGGTGCTACATTTCAGAACTTGAGTGTTCATTTCAAACTGGGAAAGAACTATATTCTACCATATTTATTTACTGTTTGCATTAAATCATACATCCCATGGTTTTGCAAGGCACTTAAGCAGAGCTAGGTTCAAGCCATTGTCAAACAGTATTTCTGTCTTATTTTGCCCTAATTTCCTACAATCTTCTATGCTTGTATTAATGCTTATGTGGCACTGCAATTGGAGATAAGCATGTGTACCTCACTGAAAGCTAACCCTACCAAGAAAAGAGATTAGCTGCAGCACAAGAGATGGTGTTGAAATGCATGACTTGGAGGTGTAGGAGGAGAAAGAACTAGCTTTCTGAAGGTGGTGTATATTTACATGGATTTAAACTAATCTTGAATCTTCACCATAGTTATAAAAAACTTGGTGGGTAGATCAGAGAAATCAAAAAGGCCTGGTTCTGAATCTGACTGGTGTGTGTTAGAGCACAGCAAAACCACAAGGGCTCTGTGTCTGAAGGAGTTTCAAAGCTGTGTGTGCATGTAGTGTTGTTGACACAAAAAGAGGGAATGACTGCCTTTCAAAGGAAAACACGGGAAGTCTGGGTTTCTTGCTTCTTGTGTGAAAGACAAGAAGATGTGGATATCTTGAAGACACAGCTCTGAGATACAAAAATGCCGTAACATATTATCTAATACAAAAAGGATCCAAATTGAAACATTAAAAGATGCACAGTCCCACATTGAAGGGCTGCATATGATGGTTCCATTAAATGGAGCGTTTTTTTACTTTCATCTGGGAACAGAGTAGTTGTGGTAGCTTAATGGCTTTACCATCGTGGCATATTTCTAACTGAATGTAACCCCTGGAGTTTCACCTTTATCCTCAGACTGAGAATCTTTTGCCTGTTAGATTCTGCCCTCAGCTTCATATATTGAGATAATGAAGCTGCTATACAAAGCAAGTTTTACCATACTGTTCTTGTACATTCAGACTGAATCAGTGAATCACTTCATGGTGAAGGAGATTTCATAAAATTTAGCTGCATGAGCTGTATATATGACAGATCATTTAAATATATTTTCTAATTCTCTGAAATTTTTTGCTTTATAAGTTTATACCTTTCAGCAAATGACTGTAGTTTGAGACCCAGTGTTACTCTAGAAGAAAGTTAACTGTTTTTGTCAATGCTTTTAGGTTAACATTCTCATGTCAGTTTTTTCCCCTCCAAGAACAGAATCTTCTCTGCTCTGGAAAATGATCCTCTCTTTGCACGTCATCCTGGAGAAGATTTGTGCCGTGAGAAATATCAGGAGCTGACATTCCTGCGCTGTAAAAGGCTCTTTGAGTATGAATTTCTTACTCAGCAAGAGATCATAGAGAACCCATTAAGGAGTTTTATTATGGTGCTCTGTATAGGAATGTACGATTGGTCTTTGTCTCTCCAGTTTGCCTTACATTGTTTTGTAAGTACGGTTCAAGGGCTATAGTGGTATATGTTTGAATTTAAGTAACTTCTAATACCATAGTTATATTGCTTTATGCATATTTTATTAAAACTAGATCTTTTCCTCATCCTTTCTTTCCAAAAATGGAATTAAGTTTTAACTATTTAGACGATCAGACAGCTGTGGGTAATCTTTGTTGTTAAACACCTGTCTCCACTGGAATCCCACCTGGAAATTAAAGGTGAAACAGTACAGACAAAGATGCAGAAAAAAAAATTTTGATGCCTTCTTTTGTCTACTCCTCTGCCTCCTCTCTAGGGCAGTAGCAGCCAAAGAACTTGGTTGTTGGTGGCTATGTGCTTGCTAAAGATTTGCAGGTGTCAGAAACTTACCTGCTTAAGCCCCAGTGTCTTAATTAAGGACAGAATCCAGAAGGAATGGAAACCAGTGTAAAATTTCTCACTGACATCAGTGCCTGAATTCTGTTAATTGGTTGCTTCCCAGATGGATCTCTCACAAAGAATACTCAACATAGCTGGTCAAATAATATCAGTTGAACTAATTAATTATTACTATTCATGTGGCTGGGGAGCATCTAAGAATTAGAGTTTTGTTGTGTGAATATCCTTGAAGGAAAACTGAAAGTAGCTTTCAAATCAGCATTCTTGTTTGATCCTGAAGCAGCCACCTTCATTTCCCAATCCATTTGCAGTAAAATGAACTAAAATAGTCTTTTAAGTTTTCCTTTGCTCAAGGGAACATCACTAAGGACAAGTGGAAAGTATTTTTAAGCATTTGCAATGAAGGCTTGAGCAGGTTAGAGCTGGGACAAGTTCAGTCATCTGTAAAGGGGCCTTGACAAGATCAAATCCTGACTTACCTCCCCCAGCTATAGTCTAATTATAGTTTACTGTGCAGCCCACTTTCCCTGGTCTCTTTACTGGACATCACTATTAAAAATCATGTGTAATTTATGCTTTTCGTCACAGGGCACTGATTTCACTCATAATTCTGTTTTTACAGGTATTTGCATGTCCAGTTATGAGTGCTTCTAAGAGGTTTGCACACATTGTGAAACAAGTTTATAGCATGGAGGTAATTTTTTTAATAATTTGTGAGAAATGGACACTATCAGAACTGTGTCACTATTTGCACTTTTGTGTTATTTCTGATCTCTTTATGTACCTAGGTACTTCTAAATAGCAAAAGGAAAGACCATAGAGCAGATTCAAGCACTGAGCTCCGACTGTCCTCGCTACTAGCTCATAAACCACTTCCTGGATATGTTTTAGACTGTCCAAGTTAATATGCAGACAAAATTTAGGAACTTTTCCCAAAAGGCAATATAGATGACACTACACCAGTTTAAGGTCTGTCCAGAGTCATTTAAGAGTATCCTACTAGGATACTCTTAACCTTGATTTGTTGCCATAAAAATTCCATTCAAATGCTACAAAATGGAAAATAATAATGTCTTAATGCCAAAGAAACACCACATGGAGTTCAGTGGAGACTCAGGACCGAGTACTCTGCAGAATAAATGCAGCCTGCCTGATACAGAAGGTGCCAATCCCGAACAGTTTCTCCAGTCTAGGCCATGTGGGCAGCATTCACTGGCTGGCCAGACCGTCTTTGATTTTGCAAGATAAATATTCTGAGTGCACCTAAACTGAGCTTTGTGCTTCTTTTGTTGTTCTTTATCACTTCCTGTTTTGTTTTGGGGTTTTTTTTTTGCCAATTTACTTTCCAATAGCTGAATTTGCAATCATTTGAAAGTCTTGCAGTTTTAATTAATGTAAGAAAGTGGTCTTGAACTGTGCCCTCTATCTCCTTATTTAGATTTTTGGATGTTTTGCCCTGACTGAACTCAGCCACGGAACTAACACCAAAGGCATACGGACTACAGCCACATTTGATCCTAGCACTCAGGTTAGTCCTTAATGCACACTGTCAACCAGGATTCCTTGCCATACAAAACTGTGAGAAGGAGTTGGTCCCTGCCTAGGCTTCAGCTCTCACAGCTGAAACAGCCCTCTCAGTTCTTGAACTCACAGCTCAGTTTAACCTAAGGTCTAGGAAATGCTTCCCAGTCCATTAATCTGCTTTACTTTTTTTTAAACTGCTTAAATGAGCAATTAAAAGAGCTGAGTTTCAGGCTTTACAATGGTAAATGAGGTAATGAGATTTTTGAACTCTAAATTTTTTTCCTTACTACATGTGTTCTCTCCAAAATTGAACACAGTAAGAGACATCTCAGGTGTTGGAATGCAGTACAGAATAAAATCCTGGCAGATTTTATTAATGAATATTTTCAAAATATTGCCAGGGTAATGAAAAAAAAATAGCTGTGACCTGATTTTTATTATTTATATAATTTTGGTTTTTTTCCTGGCTACAGGAATTTGTCATCAATACACCAGACTTTGAAGCTGCAAAGTTCTGGGTTGGTAATATGGGGAAACATGCCACTCATGCAGTTTTGTATGCCCAGCTCTATACTCCTGATGGACAGTGCCAAGGATTACATTCCTTTATTGTACAGGTAGGGTGGAAATATTGCTAATCCTTTTTTTCTTTTGGGAGGGAGTGGCTTCAATTTAAAGACTTTGTTATGCTGTTATTTATACCTGACCAGCAGATTCTTTATTTAATGCCTTCACAGTTTGTTGTAGTTGTAACCAGTGTACTTTTTTTAAATGTTCACTGATTTCGTGAATGTTGTAGAGCTAGTTTTATACTGTCAGTTTTCTGCAAAAAATTCTGAAAAAACAGAAGAGCTGAAAAGTCTCCAGACGATCATGATACTTACATAGTTAGAACTCATCTGTGTTATATGAAGTCCTGAAAGTCTTATGTGGGGCTTAAGATGATTTATGTCTGCCAATGCTGCAGGCTGATATGCATGAAATCTGCAAACTTCTACCACAGAAATCATTTTATAAGATTAGAGGCATCAGAAAATATGTCAGTGCAATAGAAAACTTGTATGTAGTTAAATGAACTAGATGCAGACTGAACAGAGTTTGTTACAGAATCAGGGAATATCTCAAAGCTGATTTTTACATAAAAATTCAGTTATTTCCTGCTGTGTCTGTGTACACCTGAAAGAGGTTTCAGTGCTAATCTGATGAGAGCAGTCATCAGTGTTAGGGGATATTTAACACAGTGATGTGATTAGTGTCATCTTCCAAAGTAATTTTCATTGACGTATCTATGTCATGAATGAGAGGATGCAACAAGTTATATCCAGGATTTTATGGTTGAAAGAAACAGAGACATTTCTTTATCATTAATAACAGGGTACAAATTGGGAATATTTTCAACCTTTGAAAAATTCAGCCAATAACTTCCATTGTTCTACTACTGAAATGTTTTGTTTCACTTCTCTACAGATTCGAGATACAAAAACTCTCCTGCCAATGCCAGGTGTGATGGTAGGTGACATAGGAAAGAAAGTTGGGCAGAATGGGTTGGATAATGGGTAAGTCAATACATTTGAAAGAGAAAACATTCTAGGTTATGTCACAATGTAGTGGTGCAAAGATCTCCCTGTATCAGTTCTGTCTTTATTCCTGAAGTGTTCACTAGTGATTTTAAATGGTTGATATTTCTAAAAAAACCCCTAGACTGAAAGATCTTGAATTTCAGTATTTTCAACCTGAATAAATAGTCTTTCAGCCTTTCTCAGTTTTTAAAATGTGAAGTGCTCCTGATATTCTGTGAATATCCCCGGGCAGTCTTGTAGTTATAGACTCTGCAACAATAATAATGGAAAAAAAATCCATTAAGGTCTGAGTAAAGACTTTATCAGCCTCTGCACCCATCTGGGTGTAAGCCTTTAATTATTTTCTCTGTTGATTTCTAGCCCACAGGAAGGGTAGTGGTGGTCCATAGACAAGGTTTATTTTCAGTAAAGATGTAAGATTAATGAGACCCAAGAGAGAAACTATGTATCTTGTTTAAACCATGGGATTTCTAGACTACAGACAAGAAAGAGAAGGATAGTTATTTTTTTTCTGTATTGTGTGTGTGCAGTTAAATAAAAAAGTACCTGGCTCCCATTTCTTAGTCATGGACTACGATGGCCTTACTGTGTCTACTTTACTAAGCAAAGGTGTCTGATGGGGAGGAGATACAGTGAGGAAACAGAGGTAGATTTCTGCATTAAAATATCATTATGTAAAAATTATTTAAACTCTTGTATTAGTTGTATAGCTCTGTATAAAGACAGAAACTTAAAATGGAAAACAAGGGTTTCACTTCTTTATGCCTCAAATTTACTTCTTTCTGTTGATTCAGTTTATTACTGAGTATGTATTGTCCTTAAAAGCATGCCATTGCAGTAAACACAGTATAGACATCTTAAAGTATCCTGGTTTCAAATATAATGGCTTTGACTGTCTTTCCAGAAGATTGTAGGAATTTTATGGTTATGTAGCTCATTATCATTGATTCTCTGTTTTCAGAAGACACCAGAGAAATAAATTTTAAAAACTCAAAACAATCCAAAATTAATTTATAGAAGAAAACTGTGAGAAAGACTTGGAAAAGAGGGACGTTTAAGATTTTGTGGGTATTTTTTCCTGTTTCTGCATTACAGACTAGTAGCCACCAGATGGCACAGCAGCATGGCCCTGAGTAATCTAAATGTTATTCAACTTCATATTTCTGTGGAAGTGTTCAAATTCTGCTGTTCTTTCTTATATTGCAACATAGTTTTGAATGCAACACAGGAAAGAAGTGTCTGCTTGTTATGTGACTTTAAAATGTACATAATTTTAAATCCATTTCTCCATTATCTACTGGGAAGAAATAGCATTTCTTAAAATGTTGGTAATAACTGAATAATTTAAAATTATAATACAGAAAATACAGCATAAATGAGATACCACTGACTTCCTATCTTAATGTCAGATGGAGTCCCTTATCTTAGTTGACATCATGTGTCATTTAAAGCACTCATAGGGCATTCCTGTTTACTTTTTATATGTTGTTTTAAAAAAATTATTATTATGTTCAAACAGTACTGCCCAAAGAGTCCCAGTCATGGATCTAGATCTCTTAAGTATGCATAAAGGCAGTCTGTGCATTCGAAACCTTAAGATAGTACTTGCAGATTAAGACAGAAGAGTGAGGGAGCCCAAGGTTACCAACAGATACCCCTCATTTAGCTAAAAACTCCAGGGGCCTGTGTTCCTGAACTAGCTCAGCTAATTTTTTTTGGAGAGGTCTAAGTTTAGAGGCAGGCCGACATTGTTCTCACAAACCGGGGAACCAAGTTTTGTTCTGCAACCTTCCTGCTCACACTGAGATGTCAGAAGTGTCAGGGCTTGTAGATGTTGGCTCTCAGAGGTACACGAAGGTCTGAATGGGGACTGGAGGGGAAGTTCTGCATTTGTTTGCAGAGACAACAAGCCATGCCACCCTAGAAAATGGACTCTTGGTTACATGATCTGGGAAAAGCCAGGATCCACAGAGAGGTATTTCACCAGATACTGCCTTGTCAAGGTGTTCTCCTTGGCCATTTAGCAGTCTTACATCCTAGTTTATCCCAGAGAAAGCACAGACTTGTGTGTGGAGAGGAGAAAACCTTGCCTTATGCTGTGACTACAAGTATTCGTCTCCACTAGATGCATTGCCAGGTTTTTTGAATGTGTATGTGAAGTCTGGTTCAACTACCATGAACACTTAGTCAATCAGGTCTGTTTCCATGCAGTTACACTCAGGATATTTGGTCACAGTGAGGATCAGAGTCTGACATCTCTGACAGAGATGTTTGATTTTGTTCCTGTGCTTCAAGAAATTTATGCTAATAATTGTCAATATGGTTGCAGAGAGTTTAGTTCCTGAACACTAATGAGGGTCATGGGGAAGAAATTCCAGAGCCTCCTTGGAAAATGTACTTGATTTATGCTGTGTAAGAAGAGTAGTTGATTGTAGTTGTCCATTCTGGCTTTGAAAAACAGTTAATCTCTTGGGTTATTTGGCTGAAAGCTGGTTTCCTGCTAATGCGGAGTGTAGTCTTTTAAATAAGAGAAGGAATTTCAGAACTAATGTGGGAATTTTTGCAGTGTAAATCCATTTCTAAAATTATCTTTCCAAATAATTTTCATAGTTTCATAGTTTGAATGTCCAAAAATCACATGGTGTTTGCAAGTCTTTATAACTTTAGCTGCCCTGACAAAAAAGACAAAATCACTGTAAAATATTTTAAAATATTTTTCTTTCCCTAGGAAATTTACAAAAATTTGTGTAATCAATGCATGAAGGGGTAAAAATGGAACTCTGTTTTTTCTTATGGAGAGTTTAAACTGGTTTTGTGTTTTGTTGCCAAAATTAAATCAGACTGCCACTAGGGGATGCAAATGCTTCAGTCTTTATTTTATAATATTAAAATGTCCACCTGTTGCTAATGCTCTGGCAGTCTTTGAAATTTGCTGTTCGCTGAGGACCCAAAATGGTAGTAGCTGAGGGAAAAAAAATACTGAAAAAATCCCTGACTATTTGGGATTTCAGGAGCTTTTTTGATAAAATCCATGGCAGGCATAAGGAGTGTGGAGGGGTGACACACACATAAAGCAAGAGCAGGGCTAAGTGTTGGTGTGCATTTCTGTTTCCTTCCTTTGGTGTGGGGTTGTTTTGGTTGGTTTTTTCGGGGGGGAGGTGTACCTTGGATAATGGAACATTGCCAAAATTACCCATTACTTTAGTGCACATCAGTAAGTGATTGACACTGAATTGGTGGTGAACCAATTTCATGTCCCATTTTAACTAGCAGCAAATTCCTGCTTTCCCCTCTCCGGAGATGAAAATGATGCCCAACTGAATCTGCGTGGGGAAGAGTGAAAATCAGCTATAATTGTATTTCTGAAGTGGTGCTTACCATTCCTGTCTTTGTAAAACATATTCTGAGCTCGTTCAGCTGTGTCCACTGATAACGTATGTACAGTTTGTTGAGCAGATAAAACCTATGGTAAGGGAAGAACTAGAGAAATTAAGCTGTCATTTTACCTTAAGTCTTTGTAGGGGAGTGAAGGGTCTTTCTGGAGGAAGAATAAGCTGGATCTAATGATAGTGGTGGGTTTGGGAAAACTGATGGGGTTTATTAGCTGTTTAACAGCCTCTCATGTACAATTAAAATGTGGTCAATCTTTGCACACATACAACACACTAAGATGTTCAGCATGTTCTCTAGCTATCAGTGAGGCCAGATTCACTTTTCTGGATACTGAAAACAAAACAACCAAGAAGAAATGGGTAAAGGGGATTTATTGGACAGAAAAGCAATAAATTGTGCAAAAGAATCCCTTCTGGAAAGAGATTGCAGGCTCAGAAAGCCCTCACTACAATTCCTTGTATATTGGAAAAGATGGCAGACATCACATGACCTCCAAGCCTTTACAAATTGCTTTTAAATGGTTAATTCATCGTTTGTTTCTTTGTTACTATTTCAGTATCACTGGCAATAATACACTATGCTTCTGCTACTGCTAGTTTAAGGGCAGGAGAAATGAAAGTCTAGTCCTTTTTGTCTTCTACTATTTATCCTCTTCACTCTCATTTAGATTTTGCAGCTGTTGCAGTTATTTCACTAGGAAGATAGGAGCTACAATACACAGTTGAAGCCTAAATAGTCTTTGGAGCTTCATCTTTCAATCTGAAACAGCAGTTCAGTGAAGATAATATCCATAATCAGCTTCTTTGGTTATTTGCTTATACTCCCACACTGCCTTTTTCTTTCTGCTGTGATAAACATTTATGTAGCTGTGTAGGGCACTCAGTCAGGGAACTGGAACTGCCTGAAAACTAATAAAAAAAAATCCACCAATTTTAGCTGTCTTCAGTCAGATAATTTGTCAGGTCTGGTTCACCGCAAGGCCTTAGGAGTGGCTGTTTCAGTACAGGAAAAAGAACAGAGATGTAAGAAATCAAGTGTAAAAATTGGTCCTGCTTCCCAAATAAACCAGCTAGGGCTTGTTTAATATTTTTGATTGACTTACAACCTGTAAGTCACAAACAGTTGCAATAGCAATAGCAATAAAGTGGCTGTAGAAGAAAAATGAATTTTAAAAATTCTTGTGCCTGTATTTACATTATCTGAATATACCATCAATACTTGGGTCCTTATGAAAAGTGCCACTTCCACAGTTAAAACTAGATACTTTGCGAACATATCTTGCATGTTTGCAGTTTAAGTTAAAGCCGTGATTTTTGCAGTGGGTTCATTGACATTTCCCTGCTTTGCCCTCCTGATGTAGTTTGTGCAGTCAAGGTTGGACACTATGCAGGTACATACAGTGCTGTGCATGTTACTAGGCTATGGTCACATTGCTGCAGAGTGCTGCCTTATCCCCTCATTTTTGTCATGTTCATGTGCCTCGAAACTCTACAGCCATAGCTACTTCACTCTGGAAAGCACTTGATGTGGGTGAAAATGGGGAAAGGTAGATTTAGATCTGGTCAAACATTTGTTTCTTGACCTGCAGAAACACAGCCTCACATCTGCAGTGAACTTCAACCAACCATTTTTGTTCCTTAGTAGAGTTCTGTCACCTCTCGACAGCTGTAGGAGTCTTCACATTCAGAGCTCCTCGCAACACTGACACTTGGGCTATAAGAACTTTGGTGTGAGTGGATCTTTGTGTGTCCATGAAGTCCGTTAGGTTAGGATTAGGAGGCCTATAAACTGCTGTGTTGTTTTATCACTACTATTGAGCATTATTGTACAGAGCTGCATTCTTAGATTAGAGCCTTGATTGTAGAAAATACAGATAAAATACTGCCATGCAGTTTTCCCCAGTTTCTCTGTAACTCTTTTCAGCTCTAACCTTTCTGTGCGATTCAGTCTAGAATATGTGGCAATTTTCTTTCCTTCTGCAAGTTTTTCATCAAACCTCCGAAGCGTTACTCTTCCCAAGGTTTACTGTATCCCATGAGCAGCCCTGATATCAATTGACTCGCAGCCTTCCAATACCATTCACCTGCTTTCTGTTTCTGGCTGGAAGTCTGGCTGGTGTCATTGCACCATCTCTAATGTAGTCAGTAACAACAGCTGGCAGAAAAGGCATTTTAGTGAGTCTGAAGTTCACCAAAGCATGTTTGAGCTATTTGTACTATAGGTAACAGTTTAGTACTGGCAAAAGGAGCTCATAGCTTTTCCAGCTGCTCCTCTTTTATCAGCATCACTGCACACCAGATGAATTACTATTGCATGATTTAAAGTCAGTGAGATTAACTTAGTTTGAAATATTCCCTAAACTACTGGCCAAAGAACCCAAACAAGAATGCTACTATTGGAATGGCACTTCACTCTGCACAGCTGCTCTTGGTAGAAATCTGTGTGATACAGTGTTTTTTTATCTGTTGTAAAAAATGTATCTACATGATGCAAAATTGCACACTGCTGTAGAGCCCTGTGATATCTATTTAAACTGACAGCTGTCGGTCTGTCTTGCTGAGAGGTCTTAATCTCAGTCACGCTATTTGCTGTGCTGAAGAGGCCCTAAGTAGGGCAGCTTTCAAACCTCTGGTCTTGTCATCACTGTGTGAAATTTAGCCATTTTCCAAACTTGCTGGTACATGATATCCCCATGACCATGTATACAGTTCCATTATTGTAAGATATTTCTTCAATTCTTTAAGGAGATTTTTCCCCTAAATGCGTTGACAGATGTGGGCCAAGTCTATGCTTTCTAGGCTAATAACCATTAAAAACGTGATCGTTGACTTCATTAAATCTTACTATTTATTTTTAATATGTTCCAATATCAAGTTCCAATTGGCCAGTATGTCTAACAATTCCCAACTGTGGCGTTCTTGGAGAAGGAGCATAACAGCAGTTGGCAGCAATCTCACAAGCTCGCTTAACCCACCAGTCCTGTGAGATTCTGCTTTTATTTTCAACACTGGTGCTTACAGGCAAAATATCTTATTTCTTTACATATGGAAATTTTCTGTTGAATTTTTAATTGCTAGTTCTGCCACTCTGCTTTGCTTCTTAAAGTCTTTTCCATCTGATAATGCATATCCACATATCTTATATAATGTATCTGTAATGGATAATATCAAGGGAAAAAATCTAAACTTTCAAAACCTGTTACTTGAATTCATTTTGATTTTAAGAAAATAGGCTATCGTATAATGATAGGAAATTTAGTATTCTGGTTCACTAGCTGTGAAAGAAGTCATTAAAGAAAGGTATGCATGTAGTTTTTAATCATAATAGTTCTAGGTCATCTTTTATGTGGTGTAGAATTAGCTTTTTTGTATTTGTGTCAGATTATAATAAAACTTTCTTGAAGGTTTTTCACTCTTTCCAACAAAAGACTTCCCTTAGATTTAACTGTTTGGATTGTATCACAGCAAGTGAAAGTGGATAAAACTGTTTAGGTCATTTTGGGAGCTGTTTCATTCAGCACAAATCTGTCATACGTTCATTATGAGTAGGCTTGGAATTCCTAAAAGTAGGTAATTGGTGTACATATATCTATATATATATATATATACACACATATGTATATATATATAAAGTAGTAGCTTTGAATTTGCTTTTTATAAACACTTGAGTCTCAAGCACAGGTCAATATAAAAACTTTCTACAACTGCACAACTTTGCTCAGTGAATTGAACTAATCACTGCAGTGTAAAACACAACACATAACAGAGGATAATTTGTCATTTTATTCACTGTCATTATCTCCCGGGTAACAAATGACAGACCAAAAGGGAATGCCCTCAAGTTGTACCAGGGGAGGTTTAGGTTAGATACTGGGAAAAATGTCTTCACTGAAAGAGTGTTCAGACATTGAGACAGGCTGCCCAGGGAAAATGGGTGGAATCATCATCCCTGGAAGCGTTCAGAAGATGTGTGGATGTCATACTTGGGGACATGGTTTAGTGGTGAACACGGTGCTACTGGGATAATGGTTGGACTCTGATATTGGAGGTGTTTTCCAGCCATAATGACTCTATGAATGCTGCCATGAATCTTATCATTTATCATATACAAGGCTAAGCGTGTTCCAGATATGTATTTGCAGAGAGAAGGCCCAAGAACTGGAGCCCTTTGCAATATCATCCTAATCTGTGCCCCAAAGATTGTATCATCTCTCTGTTAGGTCAGCTCTTCCTTTAGTCTGGTTTATAACTCCAGTTTTTATCACACATTCAATAGCTTTTTTAAATAATATTTCATTTCTTTCTTCCATGCATCCCTTCCTACTCGGGAGGGATCTTTATGAACATCCATGGAGCTCCCTTACTTTCATCACTCTGAGTCCTTCTTAAAATTCTCGTTTGCTCTAATGGCTTGTAAAAAACCTGCCATTGATTAACTGCTGATGTGCTACGACTGACAGGCATCCTGTCAGGAAAATATTCTTCAGCAATTAGTGTCTCCTTCACTCTTTGAGCATATTTGTAGCTTCCTGGCTTATGCTTGCATTGTGAGGTCCTAGGAGGAAGCACTCTCTTGGAGTTCTATGGATGTACAGCAACTGTGAAAAAAAGAGTGCTAAACTAGAAACATAAACCTTGCCACACACACTCTTCTGTAATTAAAGTAATGAATAATAATAATTAAAAAGCTCAAGTTCTTTCTACGATGCATGCTATTACTTAAAAATATTGGTTGTTGTACAGGTTTAGTTGTGATTCTGTTTGGGATATAGGGAGCAGAGAATGTGAATTTAGCCAAAAGATCTTTCTAGAATGAGATTTTTTATTTTCAGTGATACGAAAAAATTTTAATAGAGATGGAAATCAGATTTTTGGAAATTCTGAATTTGCTTCTGTTACAAAGTAGTGTTGTCTAACTGAAACTGGCGTTTAACAAAGCACTTCTTAGCATTGTTGAGGCAGCTGGTTCTTGGTTAGGATAGAATGCCTTTCTCTGTGTTTAAGTCCGAAAATACTATGTATCTCTAAGGCTGAATAAATTCAGTATTCAGATACGTTTCCTTGGAAACAACTCATAATTTAAAAGCGTATGCAGCAATGCAGCCCTTATGTAATTTATTAATGTGAAAGACCTGGCTCTCGTGAACCATATTAAATAGATCAGCCTTTATTGGCAGGAAAAAGGAATTTTCTTTGATTACAAATACAGCTTTTCAGGTGCTATTAGATAGTGAGATATTCATGAGTGGGGTTGATACTGCTGCTGTTGTGCCAAATTGTGTTGCCCATTTGGATGAAACATTTCTATCACTTTCTTCCTGAAGAATATGAATACTCAGGACATTCTCGCTATCTTAAGAACTTCCCTCTTTATTTCTGCTAGGGTGCTGCAATTTAGAAAGGGTTATCCTGCTCTTCCATTTTTAAGATGCTGCATTTCAGGGAACAGAATTCCTGATCTGAGTATAAACAAAGGAAAATTTTCCGTTCGGTTCCTTCTCAGGGCACTATTTCAGCTATGACCTTATTTGTACTGCAGTAGAATGAGTGATCCTCACAGATCTGCATTCTAGACTCGTAAAAACATATAGTGTTTCTATTCCAAAGCAGTCTCCAGACTGGGCTAAACAACACCTCAGTAAAGAATATAGTTCTGCAGAACTGTTTGGGGCAGGGAATTATTTGGAATGAGAATGGCCCAGTCACATTCTGGGTGGGAGAAGGAAATTGTTCATCTTCCCAAGCTTTTTGACAGCTGAGATACCAACCTAGGGAAACTAAGTCATGCAGCCTGAGAATTCATTTCAGCTTTCTGAGGTGTCAGTGAAAGTACCTGTCGAACTGCCTGTGTACAAGGTCTCTCATAAGTAACTTTACTTGTCCCTTCCCTCAACCAGAATACGTTGCTCATCCTTCCATTTCTTTTTTACTCCTTTCCTTACAAAGCTACTGAAATGGTCTCCTAGAGTCAATGAAGTGTTTTTTTTGGTTTTGTGAACATCATCTTTTTAAAACAAAAAACCAAAAATCAGAAGAGTTATAACAAATAATTTCTCTTCTTGAATTTATTGTGCTGCTCTGAGTCTGAAAGTCTTTGTTGTCCCAGGCACACTTCCCTAAAATTGCCTACCTGGCTTGAGGGGCACTGTTTTCAGTTCACTGACATGACTGAGATAATTTTGCAATACTGTCTTTCTTGTGACCTTTCTTCTGTAATATAAATACCTCAGACTATGTAGACATAGATTTTTTACTGTTTGTGTATTTGTTTAAACAGATTTGCCATGTTCCACAACGTCAGGATACCAAAAGAAAACATTTTGAATATAGCTGGAGATGTCACAGCTGAGGGGAAGTACTCAAGTTCAATCAAGGTATGAAACAAGGTCTTGTTTCATTAAATATACAAAAGTTTAAGTAGGTTAAGAGACAGAGCATTGGGCCTCTTATATTGGGAAGTACTGGATACCTGAACTTAAGTAAGGCTGTTGACAGTTTCACATGAGGTATAAATGTCATTTTTTTAATTACATTTCAGAGATGTCTCAACTCACCTTGCTGACTTTACTGAAGGTCGTGCTCTTTGCACGATCCTACTGATCCCAAAGAGTTTAGAGTTGGACTATGTTCAGGCAAGACTATTCTGACTCTTGCCTGAATACCTCATCTGAATGAGTCAAGAAACAAAATTGGCAAAATTGCTTCTGATCATGCTACCAAGTGACATCTTCATGGGAGTAAAGTGAATGTTAACCTCAGCATTCATTCTGTGCCTTCTGTTCATTCAGGATGCTAAAGAGCGTTTCAGTGCAGCTGTGGGGTCCTTGTCCTCTGGCAGAATTATGATCACAGGAATGTCCATGACCAATTTAAAGCTTTCCTTGGCAATAGCCATTCGCTTCTCAGCAGTTCGCCGTCAGTTTGGACCAACTGAGGATGAAGAAATACCTGTCCTTGAATACCAAACACAGGTAAATATTTTGGAACTCAACCTACAGACTTTTATGTAATGAAACTCACATTCAGTGCTACTGCAGATCACAATAGTGACTCTGGAGTTAGTGAAATCAAAGTTGTCTGTGTCACCTGAAGCATCATTCTAGTTCAGCTGTGGGGCTTCATTCCAACTCAAAACCTTCTCCTGGCCTGACTAGGCTTTTAACATAAGTTCTTGGAATAGCAAAACCAAAAAAAAATCATGTTTCTCTGAAGTACCTACAAACATTGGTTTTCTAAAATAGTAACCTTTTCAGAAAAAGGCTGTCTTGCATGCACATGTGAAAGTACTGCAGATGTAGAGTCTAGCATTTGTTTCAAAATATCAGTGTTTCTTTTGCTGCTACACTAATTTTCTCATTTGTAGCCTGTATGCTTTAAAAGTATAGAACTCAATGACATTCATTGTGGAGAAGTCTCAAGCTAGTACAGATTTGAGGAGGATTCTAACCAAGGTTTACCTGCAGTTTATGCGGATGAAAATCACTTTTTGCTCT
This sequence comes from Falcunculus frontatus, assembly GCA_013398115.1. Classification (NCBI taxonomy): domain Eukaryota; kingdom Metazoa; phylum Chordata; class Aves; order Passeriformes; genus Falcunculus; species Falcunculus frontatus. The sequence goes on from VZRV01008644.1 coordinate 781,261, forward strand.
GGAAAAAAATAGAAAAAGTATATGTGGAGTAACTGGGAAAAAGGGAAAACTCAGATCTGCTGAATGACAAAGGTTAATATATAAGAAGTGCTGAAAACAAACATGCCCAGTTTGTCCTTGCAGTGTGGGTGCCTTTTTCCAGGTTGACACTTGTCTTGCAATGTTGAAAGATTTCATGGGTTTCTACAAACTGGTGAAAGGTGCCTTCCTTCCACCATTTCTGAATAAGCCAGGATCTGCTTTCCACTGTTCTTTGAATCTGTTTTTCCCAGTTTTGGCTTGTTCTGTGGGTCCTGCTTGCTGAAACTCTCATTCCCTTCCTCCTTTCCACAAAGACTTTCAAGCAGTTTTTCTTTTCCTTCATGAGCCCCATGAAATGCTTACAACCTCTGTCATGTTCATACTGAAGAAACATGAATCATGACTGACCCTGGCATGCCAGACATTTTGTAAACACATGGCAAAAATATGTCTTTGGTCCCCAAAGTTTCAGTGAAGTTTTTCCCTGCTTTAACAGAATGCTTAGCACAAATTCTTCAAATGTGAGAACTAAAATAATATAACCATAACTTGTATAAAGAGAACAATAACCACCTATAAATGTAATTAAATTATGTTATAAGAGGTTATTGTTCTCTTCTCCATTAAGCAGTTTTCCATTTTCAACACAGTAAAAATTAATAGGTTGGTTCAATATAATGACTATTAAAAAATATATATCAATTTGTGATCAAATCAATTTAATTCTTTTTTTCCAGCAATGGCGTCTTTTTCCTTATCTGGCTGCTGCATATGCCTTAGATTATTTCTCAAAGTCCCTGTATGAGAACTTTGTAGAGTTTTTTGCAGGTGTACTGGCAAAGCAAAGGAGTCAGAGACAGGTGAGATATTTATACATTTCTTCTTCACTGAGTTCTTACTATAATAGACTATTAACTGTTAAATGGATGACCTGTTTAGAAGTCTTAGGCTCTCTTATGATCAAGAATGATAGAGCAATGTCTCAGAAATATGGGGCCTACAAAGTACTAATTAAAGTTGTATTTAGAAAAGCATTCAAATTAGTTTTGGTGGAGTGATTAAAGTTTTATTGATTTCTGTGGGATTGAAGGTTATGTTCTCTTGCAGAGTTTTTCATCATAAATATATTATGATGGTTTAAATCAGCTTATAACTGTTGTAAATGATTCTGCAGGGAGCATATATCAAAGATTTTCTGAAAATATACTAATCTTAATTCCTGCACAGACTCTGTGAGTCTGGCATGAGTTTGCAATTCAAATTCATGCATTAAAAGAAATATTTTTAGGGAAAAAAGTTGACTTTTGAGTTTTAGTGCTGAATTTTTTATCCACAATTAGCCCACTGGAAGTCATCCCTTTACAGAGGAAATAGTTTAACCTATCAGTCTCTGTTCAAGGACTGATTCTTAATCAAATTAACTGCAGTATTGTGTTTTTATGACATATAAATTGTATTTAGTTTTATAATTTTTGGCAATAAAAATTTTTAGGGCCTACATACTGGCTGTGTATTGCTCAGGTACCTCTTAAATCCTCAAGCTTTTCTCAGCTAAAGTAAAGCTCATTAAATACTTTTGTACTTATGGCAGGGTATTTTAATTTCTCCTCTTAGCACAAACCACGGAATAATCTATTTGATTTTTTTACCTGGTACTTCATCTCTGGAAGTCTGCAGTGCAGTCACTAATCTTACGGAAGACAATGGCTATGAGGAAAACAATCATGATAGGAAAGAATCTTATTGCTGAAAATTTTAAGGATGTAACCCTTATGGATTCCTTTTGTTCTACAGGAGATCTTAAACCAAAAAACACCAGCCAGGGAGGTGCTCTTAAACAAGCTTTGGTTGTATCAGGCCCCTATCTCCAGAAATCAGAATTCCAAATGCATTTTCAAAGGAAGGTCAACAGAGTTAGTGTAAATGCAGGCTACTGTGATTCTCTGGAATCTCTAAGGGTGTACATATAAGTTTTCCTGCTTTCTGCAAAACTGTTACTTGAAAGATCAGTGAAAACTGTGTAAGGCAATAAATAATATAAACATCCTATTGCTAGCTGGGGAGAGAGATACTGCTTATGTCACAGAGGGGATAGAAGCTTTTTCTGGGCAGACCACGCTCAGCTACCTGACTCTCCATTTTTGGAAGGGAAAGCTTGGCAAGTGATGAACTAACTCACTCAATGCTGTACCAGCTGGTACATCTGAGCTGAGATGCGCCCATGTGCCCATTACCTGACACAAATTATTGCTGTCCCATAGAAGAAAGTTGGTGCTGAAGGTTCCTCAGCTGTGGCAGGATTTTTCTGTGACACCAAAGAATATGCTTTGCACTTACGTAGATCTCAGAAAGTTTTATGCCTGTATTACCAGTTACTGTTCATTATAAAGCAGTACACGTATCTGTGGCTTTAGCTGGTCACCAGCTTACTTTCTGTAAAAGTTATTCCTCATTTGTAACTTGTTTTTCACACAGGCTGATTTGGGACGTGAGATTCATGCTTTATCTGCTGCCAGCAAACCACTGGCATCTTGGACTGCTCAGCAGGCAGCCCAGGAGTGCCGAGAAGCTTGTGGAGGACATGGTTACCTTGCCAGTAAGTTACAGACCACTACATGCACTGATCAGAAAAAGAATGCTTATTTTGGTGTGTTCTTCGACTGCTGTTGTGCCATGATGTCTGAATTTTAGCAATGTGTTTAGAAAGTATTTTACCCTCGTATCCATATTTTTAAATTTTATTTCATACCTGAAGTCACAAAAAAAAACCCCCCTAAACCCATACAGGATCTGCACCAGGATTTGGGCAGACTGTACAAGTAATTCAGTCTGAGTTTCAAAAATGAAGATGCAGACTTTATAGATGAAAATTCCTCATGTAAGTTAAATGCCACACTTTTCTAAAATCTTTACTGTACAAGGTAATCAGTGAATTTTCAAGCTCATCTGTTTGTAACAATAGTTTTACATACAGGAATATACAGCTCTCTTGCATTTTGTCACAGAATAATTATTTCATCTCTCTTAGCTTCTACTAATACATTGCAATATATTAAACTGTGCACTTGTTCTTATTAAGTGAATCGTCTGGGTGATATCCGAAATGACAATGATCCAAACTGCACATATGAGGGAGATAACAACGTCCTGCTTCAGCAAACCAGCAATTACTTAATGAGCTGGATGAATTGCATAAGAGGTATGTTTTCATTGTGGAAGCTTATGCTGAACTCAACAGTGTGTAGCTAATGGAATTAGAAGGTAATTTCATACTGAAAGCAATTGACAGTCATTTAATAATTTTGTGAAGCATAAATAATGTGCTTCAGACTCCATCATATGGTACATTCACAATACGGAAATATTTGCTGCAAGAAATATTCTTTCTCCTGTCTTGCAGAAGCTAGCTAGGTGTTTTGCCATCCCTAATCAGGTTAAGTCTTATCTTACTCCCTGAGAAGTGCAGTTTAGTTCAGTGGAATTACCTCAGCACAGCATCCAGGTCTGGGGTCCTAAGCACAAGAAAGATGGAGACTTGTTAGAGAGGGTCCAGAGGAGGCCACCAAGATGCTCAGAGGCCTGGAACAACTTTGCTATAAAGACAGGCTGAGAGAGTTGGGTATGTTCAGCTTAGAGAAGGTTCATTTTGGCCTTCCAGTACTTATAAAAACAAGGGAGAGCTACTTTTTACGTGGGCAGATAGTCGTGGGCCAAAGGGGAATGGTTTTAAACTAAAAGATGAGAGATTTAGATTAGATGTTAGGAAGACATTCTTCTCTGCAAGGGTGATGAGACACTGGCACAGGTTGCCTGGAGAAGTTGTGGATGCCTCATCCCTGAAACTGTTCAAGGCCAGGCTGGGTAGGGCTTGGAGCAACCTGGTCTAGTGGAAGGTGTCCCTGTCCAGGATGGGAGGGTTGGAACAAGGTGACGTTTAAGGTCAATTCCAGCCCAAACCATTCTATGATTCTGTGATTCTGTGTTGGTAAAGTCATTGTAAGTCTGTTTATTGTACTTGGGACAGTTCATATCACCTGACTTGGTAGCAATATCCATCATCACATCTTGTAGTTCTCTAGATTTTGTTTCAGTTTTCCAGCAATGAGTTTCACTAGCATCTTACAGAGCTGGAAAACTCAGCAGTTGGAGCTGAATCTTATGGGGAATAATTATAGGCAGTGATGTCAGGTTTTTCCACACTTGTCCACCAGTCCTCTTTTGGCTGGACTAGGCCATAATAAAATAAATATTATGGCCTAATTGCATCTGGCCTGTCAAGTGTGTGCATGGCTTTGTAATAGACTTTTAGTTCCAAAAAGTCTGATTTCTTTTCTCATAAATAATTTTTATTTTCTCTGGTATTTCAGATAAAGCTCCTTTTGAATCCCCTTTGGGAACAGTAAACTTTTTGCAAGACTACCATCATATCCTTGGCTGGAAATTCACAGCCATTAGTGTTGAAGATTGCATGGACTCCTCAGGTAAGCTTCTGCTTTTATTAAACTTATTCTAGAATTTTAAATTCCTTTCCAAAGGAAAGGATCCAGAGATTTGAGATTCAACCTCTGCTACTTATTAGATATTTGTCATATTTGCTGACATTTTTTGTATTACATGCATTTCAATTTACTAAGAACATAGTTTGCATTTCAAAATACATTCTCTTTTCCCCAACTTCATTTCTGGAATGGAAGATAGCATCAGATATTTTTCTTTCTCTTTTGTTCCTCTAAAATAACATCTCTGAGTTAGGTTTTTTTGCCAGTGTATTGCTGTTTTCCAGTTTGAAGGGGATTGATTGCCACTACCTTCTATCACTAAAGTATCTTCTCTTAAAAAACTGTACAAGGGATTTACAAGTATGTTGAAAAGGCATGAAGTTTGTCTGCTTTTGACAGTTGCTTTTGGTTGCATAGAGAAGAATGAGTAATAGTGGAAAAAGAGTTCCCTGCAGTTTTCCTGCTTTACTCTGCTGTAATCAAGTCAAGTATGACATTAGATGCTGTTCCCGTTTGTGTATCATTGTGAGGCCAGATTGGCCCTTGGAGGCAAAAATTAAAAGGAATGCCAACACATAATGAGAGAGCAACAGCACATGTTCTCTCCTCTCATGTAATACCTACTGAACCAGACCATAGTTTAAAAAATACCTGAATCTGTTTATTGATCCATTCTGTTAGAAACCAGACTGTTAATTTAGATGCCTAAATTTAGGCAGCGTGTAAACACTCCCAATACCCTAAGGTATACTCTACATTAAATCTTCAGCTAAGAAACAAGCAAGCAGGATTCATGAGAGGACTTCATGCTGAATAGCTTTTTACCTCAGTAGTTCTAGGCTGCTCTTAGATGTATGACACAATTATGTACAAAGCTAATAATTTAAATGTGATTACATTCAGCCCCCAGTGAAAACATTGTTGCAAGTCACATGCTTCCAGTAATTGTGGACTGTCTTCTCTTCTGGTATTCTCGGAAGAGATTTTGTACCTTGAAAGCCTAAGTCTTACTATGGCAAAAAAATAGCAAGCTACAAAATTTATTCAAGTGAGAAGTCTAAACTGAGCTGTGGATGTACCTTGTCTTCCAGTTTGGGGTCAGTTTGAAGTAGTGTATGGCCAGACATGGTTATGTCTTCACTGTACACTCACAATCTGACTGTCCTCCCCAGATACTTACTGTGTCTACATTAATGGACAAAGTGTCATGTCAATAGATTGATTAATTAATGCTTTCACTTTTCATCTCAAGTAGAAAAATCTGGGACTGCACTAGAATTTTCATGTGACTTCTTGCATCATAAATGTGAATGTTAAGAATTTTGGTTTTCTCTTTTTTGTAGTTCCTTTAGCAGCTTATAAATGGCTGGTCTGCTACCTGCTCCGAGAAAGTGGCCTAAAAATGAATAAGGAGAAGCGGGCTGGACAAAGTGATTTTGAGGCAAAGAACAACTGTCAGGTAATACTTATTAATATTTCTTATTTTATTTATTTATTTTCATCCAAGTCTGTCAGTTTCTGTTAGTTTTACCTTCTTGTGTCATAAAGTACAATTTCCTGAACCATAAAGCAGCAATTGAAATAACTAATAAAACCTAATACCTGACCATGTGCATTGCATAGAACATGATAGCAGGAGGACAGTTACCATCAGCAGAAGTCTTCCAGGATATATTTCCCTTCAGAAATTTGCAGGCGTAGGCTGTGTGATGTTGGCAATTTTGATAGCACAACTTCTGAAGACTAAATCTGTGAGTACTAAATACACTGCAGCATCTGATTATTACTTCTCCATCTGCGCTTGTGGCCAAATACATACTGTAGGAAAGAATCTTGCTCTGGCAGGTAGGTAAACTAGATGACCTAATAGGTCTTTTTCATCTCTAATTCCTATAGTGCAAAGTATTCGTGAAAGATACCAGACTGACAGCATTGGAACCTGAAAAGGAAACACTGACAATTTACGTATAGCAGATCCACTCTCTCACCAGAGAGTTTTAACAGTTAGGAATGGCTTAACTCCAAATTTCAGTATATATCCCCAAGCTCACCAGATTCCTCTGCTACCTCCGTGAGAAAAACTGGCTCACATCCAAAGAATGAACACTTGTTATTTGTCACCGAGAAAGATCAGTTCCCTGAAGATGATCGGTGTCCTTTACCTTATCTGCAAAGCTCATTAAAAATCAGCAGGAAGGAATATTCAGCATTCAACTCCGCACCTAGAAAGAGCCAGCCTGGCTTCAACAGGGGATGATCTGTGTGAAACCACTGGTAGAGTGGAGAAAATCTTTCCTGTTTTTACCCTAGGTGTGGCTTATTAGAGAAACTCTTTAGGGTCGAATCCAGAATGGGAATTGCCAGAAATTGCAGTCTGATTGCCTATAAGTTGGCCAGATTTTGGTGAAGCTGGTGCTGGAGTCAGTGCATTAGAGAGAGTGGCGTGCTCAGAAGTATGAAGATTGTCTTCTCTATTATATTTAAAATTCAAAGATACTCAGGCATACAACTGCTTTTGAGACAGGTGTTGATATACTTTAGGTCATTAGTTTTTCTTTTCTCCCTACAATTTATCCTCAGGACAGCAGGACTTTTTATTTTAATGTCATGCCTCAAAAACATCTGAAAGTGATTTACAAGCTGTGCTTTGAAGAGATGTACATATTTGATTTAAAACTTTCTGGGCATGAAGAAACACTTTTCTGACAGCCCAGTGGTTGACTAATGCAAAATATTTGTTCCTGCTATGGGGGATCTGGAAGAGATTCCTAGCCTAGCCCTAGGTTATTTTGGTTTTGGGGCAGCTTGATAGAAACAATACAGAAGTGCAAGCAAAGGTAAAAAGGAAAATAAAATTATAGGGGAGAATAACAGGAAAATAATTCTTAATGTTTCATTTGTTAAGACTTATTTCATTCTGACTAGGGAATTAACATTCATATCTCAAAAACCTCCATCTAGTAAGGGGGCAGTCCTCCGTAATCCTGCCGAGAATAAATGTGTATTTTGCTGTTCAAAAATGCATCTGAGCTTGGATGTAAGTGTGCCATTGGGCAGCTATTGAGACAGTGATCTTTGGACTGTGCCTTTTTTACATGCTGCAGTGGATTTAAATGCAAGGATAATGCAAGGATAATGCAAGTATTTAAAAGAAAAAAATTAAAACTTATCAACTAATTCTACATGAAGAAAACCCAAACCACCCAACCCTTAACAAATGAGCTAACACCAAACATGAGTTACATTATTGCAACAAGTCAGCCAGGACAGCAATGGCATCACATTCTCCTGCTGTTCACCAGCGAGAATGTTGTCAGTCAGCAATCTATTTCATGGTAGCACATATAGCAAAGGTGCAGTATATAAATGTAGACAAGTGTTCTTATGTAAGTACATACAATCACTTAAGGTTTTTTACTCTGTATTAACAGTAACTGGTGACTTGTCTTTCTCATCAGATTGTTGGCAAGGGCTAGTTGCATAGTTCCTTCAAAACATGTTGCAATCTATTGCAGTCCATCAACAGAATCCGCTCATGCTGACATGATCAGGTTTATGTTTATTATTTGAAGGGACTGTAATAATTTTTCAGTAGGAAGATTTTATCCTCTTTATAAAACTCTGGATCATATTAAATAAATATAAATCTACCTTTTACTTCTTAGAGTTATGTAGGTTTATTAACTATCCTACAATCAGCAAACCTGATTTTACATTGTCTTCTCTCTGATGTAGCTTCTTGATCCCATAAAGCCTGGGTGCAACTGCCAAATTACACTGGTAATAGGCACGCAGTCTTATTTCTAAGAGGCATTTCATGAGACATTTCATAACTAACCTTTGCATAGACATTGTGGAAAGTGTTTTCTCCTGCTGTTTCTTAGAATTTCTCAAGCTAGATCATCACACCTAAGTCAACAGAACTCCGCTAAGTTCACATCAATGCCATTCTGCACAGGCTGAGGACTGGTTCTTTGTATTTTGTTACTGAGTGTCCTTCTTGCCTGTCTCCTAAGGTGTACTACTGTCGGTCTCTGGCGATTGTTTTCATGGAGCAAACAGTCTTACAGAAGTACCACGACTACACTCACGATACCAGCGTCCCGGTGGCTCTGCAGCCAGTCCTTAGGAACCTCAGTGCTCTCTATGGGCTTTGGTCGTTGAGTAAACACCTGGCTGTGCTCTACCAAGGTGAGGTCAGCTCCCTGAATATGCTGTGCATGTCACTTTTATGAAATCCTGATTTGGCTAGAGCAGGGAATCCTAGCGATGATTTATGTTAGAGCATTTTCTTACTGCTTGTTCAATATAAAACAATCATTCTCCACCAAATTTTCAGGAGCAGGAATCTGCAGTGAAAAATTAACCCAAAAGGCTCTCTCTTACCTCAGAGATGATGGAGAGTTTACAAGTTTTGCTGTGATCCAGTGCTTGTGTGAGAGGATGAGGAGTAGGCAGCAAGATGCTGTAGTGTAGCTTGTCACTGCAAAAGGCTCTACATAGTTTACATGAACAATTTTGCAGTCAGCTCATTAATGAAAGCCTGTCAGTTCAATTACACAGGTGCAGCTACTTAGTCTTGACTACTGAACTCATGAACTTTGCAAAAAGTTTGTGTCAGTGTAATCTTAACTGGTATAAGCTTCTCTGTGAATGTTTTTAAGGTGGCTATGCTTCAGGTGAACAGCCTGGGAGATTTATTCAGAATGCTATTCTGGAGCTCTGCTACAGGGTAAGCCTGTTTATTGTGATTAAATAATAATATAGTATATAAACACTAAGAGATATATATAGTCGTCAGATTATTCTGTACTTCAAGGGGTAAATTAGCAGGACATTATGTTAATGGTTTCTGAATAATTTTCTATAAAGTTTAGCAACTCATTGACCCTGAATTTAGTCTTAATTTATTTACCAATAAATGAAAAACAAATGTCCTACAAAATAACAGCATAGCATTTGTGGCCTTGCAATCTGCATTGGAAAGCCAGTGAAATATTTCAATCCAGTTCTTTTTATTTCATTATTGATTTCGTTTGTGATTTTTTTTTTTTTGTTGTTAGTACAAAAGCTTTCCAAACTGCAACATATTCTTTGCGGGTCAGCAAAATTTCAAAGAAGAGTCTGGTCGTTATGTTTTTGAAGTCCAAAAATATATGTGTGTATATCTGTAAAAAGCACCATATTGGTTAAAATGTGTTTAAACATTTAAAAACATTTGAAATACAGTCTCTTTTAGCAGTTACTCTGGGAGTGAAAAAAATCAAAATAAAACTAGGCTCTTTATTGTGGATTTCTCTTAAATTTTGAAAGCTGGTACTTTATGAAAATAATTTTTATGCTGCTCTGTAGTTCAGCCATAGACAGCTACAGAAGTTGTCAAATGTATGTGGTTTGGTTTTAAACAGTTGAAAGATGATGCAGTTGCCCTGGTTGATGTCTTTGCTCCTCCTGACTTCATTCTCAATTCTCCCATTGGTAAAGCAAGTGGAGAGGTAAGAAAACCCATTGTAAAATTTGTAAGTTTAATCATGAAGATTATTGCCTTTAAATAGCCTTAACATATTCAAGACACTTCACAAGCCCAAAAGAAAAGAAAGACACTTTTATCAGTGGAAAATACTACCAGAGTTAAATTGATGTCAGCAGTACATGAGTTTTTGCATTTACTGGAGATAAGCTTCACTGGGAAACTTGTACAGTATTGCTGTAGTTTGCTGTTGTGGGCATCTGTGCACTGAACCAAAAAAGGGCTGAGAGAAATTTTTTTGTGTAGTTACACAAAACAAGAGTTGAGAGGATAAGAATGGCCATACTGGATTCAGTTCACAGAATACTCTGTGACTGACAGAGATGGATGGCCAAGGAGAACTCCGTGAAACAGATGAAACAGCGAGGTGTTCTTTCTCTGATGTCTCAGCTGTTGGCAGTTTAAGAGATCTCATGCCATAGGCTCTGTTTGTATCATTCTATTTAGTAGCCACAGATGTGTCTATTCTTCATTTTTTCCATCCATTTTCAAATTCAGCTGTCATTTGGCTTATATCACACCATCATTTCTACAATTTAATTATGAGTATTGTGAGAGAATACTTCCTAGTCCCAGTCCATATCTATTTACTGTCTGTGGGAGCCCTTTCTTTCCTCTGACAGATCTTGTTTTCCTTCTCTGTGTATTTTCTGCTTCTGCCATACCCTTTCTGAAGTGGCATAACCAGACCTACAAGCAGGACTCAGGATGTGGGTGCACCATGGAGTTGGCTACAACAGCTCTTGGTCCCTCCCTGCCTTTTTTTGACATATTTCAACATCTGCATTTTATTCCAAAGTCTCAGCAAACCAAAATTCTTGCTTACTGGGCCAAACCTACTCATCAGGGCCAAGCTGTGGGATAACTGTTCTGTAGAGACCAGTGTCACAGTACAGTAGTTTGGGTTGGTGTGGATGGACACTGTAGACAATCCCTGGAGCCTGGGTCCACTGCCAGGGTATTTGACAGGAATGCTGCATCAAACAGACTCCGTGATTTTCAGTATTCCCTGTGACTTCTTGTCTAAAGCTGCCCATTGTTCCCGTAGTCATCAAGTAATACAGAAGGCAGAACAGATGTTTCTAAGTTGCCCTAACACAATGATTACTTTGTTAACACAGTCTTTGCAAATAAAGCAGGAAAGTCTGGCTCTACCTATCCAGCCATCTCCTAGAGGGCTGTAATCGTCACTGGAAACTTTGTTTCCATTTCTATAGGTTTTTGAGGAGTAAATTAATGCAAGAGGTCATGGGAGGGAAGCTACAAAGGTGACTCTTCAGAAGAGGAACGTGGTTTGTAAGAATGTTAAGAGTATCTGTATTGGCCAAAAGCCCATTTTAACACATTTTTCTGTCTCTGGCCATAAAGTGAGCAGATGCTATAGGCAGAAATATAAAATATAAAATATGGTATAAGTTCACAGTGATCCATTCCTAGAATAGTATCCCCTTTCTAGCAGTCACCTGGAGGTTTCTTATCAGCAGCTGATAATGCTGTCATGTGATGGATTTGGCTGGCTCCTCATTGGGTAGCTCTTAGCTCTTGCAAATGCAGAAGCCACAGAGATTTATTAATATTAGGTATTAATATTAGGAGTATAATTTGTGAGAAATGCACATAGGAATCTTAAACACTTCCTCGTGTACTTATTTTTTTATAAATTCATTAAATCATTGAGAAAATAATTTCAATCAGTGCTATTCAATCTGTGTTCTGTAGCATTCAAGAAGGTTTTCTGAACTGCCTATAAGTATGTGGGTTTCCACTTGTGTAAATATTTTCAACTGAAATTTGAAAAAGGCTGCCAATCTCTCACTCAAAGAAAATACTTAATAAAGATCCTTGTCTCCTGGATGTCTATGTTTAATCCTTTATTCATTGCTGTTATTATGTTTATTCTTGCCTGTACATAATTATTCACATTTGTTATCTAGAAATTCAATCAAAATCTTATTTCAATCAATAAGTTAAATCATATATCATGCAGAAATTTTCTTTGTTTCTTCTGTATGCATTAATCCTTTTTTATTATTATTTTGCAGTTATATAAAAATTTGTGGGGAGAGATCCTTCAAGGCAACAAAGCTCTGAACAGACCTTCATGGTGGGCAGAATTCTGTATTAATAAGCCTGTTATAGGCAGGCTGAGGTCAACATTGTAAACCAAACAACTCGTAAGAGTCTGGATAGGCCTGAGATGGATACCTCATTTCAAACATCAGGAGGAAATGAGACCATATGTCAAACACTGAAAATGGAAGAGATTTTCATGAGAGGTGCCAAGTTTTAAAGTAACTTTGAAATCAAGTCCAACTTGATCTTAGGGACTGTTAACACAATAATGACAGAAGCAAGAGCAACACTCTACATATTTACTCAATTAAATTTTAAAAAATGATTCATTATGATTGCTGCTTTGCAAAGTTTATATAAAAGAAATTTTCCAATCAGTCTCTAGTCATTAATTTCGTATTATAAAAGGTAAATAATAAAAAACCATTTGCCACCAGGGATTATGAATAAGCTGATAAAAGCAAAAAAAAAAAAAATTTAGGGCAAGCTGGAAAAAAACCTGTATTAACTATGATTATAGTGAGAGAACATTGAGGGAGCATCTTTCCCTCTGCTTCCCATTCTCAAATTGCAGAGAGCCAACCTATATCACCTTTCAGAAACAAAGAAAGGCAGAGGTAAGGAGAAGCAATCATTTCAATGTTAACAAAGCCAGGTGTTCATCCCTGGAGGCACAGGATGCCTTTGGGAGCTTGCTAACTGCCCCAGTTCCAAGGAACCAAACAGTGAGTAACTTGGCAATATGAAAAGATGGCTCTGATTAGTGGCACACCCTGTGTTATCTTAGCTCAGAAGTGTGAAGTTGGGAACAATCACACTTAGCTGAAAGGAATGTTCTTTTAGTAAAGATAACTTCTTAGCCAGACCAAGAGCAGCCTTAAATATTAATAATTTTACCACTACAAGTTCAAGGTTAACTAAAAATGATCACCCTCAACACACTTCAGTTAAAAAAAAAATCAAACAAAAAGCCTGAAATTCTGTGACTGTTGTTTAGAGTCCCATTGGAAAAGTAGATAAAAACTATCTTGTTAAACTTTACCTGTATTCTTTCTTCCTTTCTAATGAGGTACCATAATTCGGTGTGTCCCAATAGGAGCTCTTTTTCTTGCTAGTGAGCTATAGGAAAGCTTAACCTTCTTTGCTGGAAATAAACAACTCAGCATATAGTATTTATTTTCTTGGAACTGTTTTGCCTCGTTCAAAAAAGTCCAATAGGTGGCATCATCCTATGGAAAAAAAAAATAGATCAATACAGCTAAACACCTATCATTAGATATTATGGAATCATGCAGTCTCATGATTATCTTTAGGAATTTTCCATATCAATAGGGAATCCAAGAAGTGTCTCCTGCCTGGATTTTTGCAGATCTGATGAAAACAGGCAGAGCTCATTATGCCCAATATCCAGTGTGAACACCAGGAACTCTGGCAGTGAAAAAGGCGAATCAGGAAGAGATGCCATGCTACGTGAAATGAAGTAGCGTTGATCTGTCAGTCCTCATTCTGTACTATCAATGCTGATCAGCAGCATTATTTCACTGTCATGCAAGTCTGTGATTTCACCATCACCTCTGAGCTCTTCATAAGTGACACGGTCTTCTCTTGCCTCCGTCCTCACATCTGGGAAGCAGCTGTGTGTAAATCTTGCATATAAACTGCAAGTCTATTTATGAGACTTTGGTAGCCCAGAGAAAAACACGAAGGTGTGTGGCATATAGCCTAAGGCACCTTCATCCCAACAAAAAAAAAGCACACAAAATTGTGTCACAGTAGCACAGACCTGAAGACCTGGTGATCCACAGGGATACTCACCAAACACAACAGGATGAACAGACACCCTGTAAAAATATATCCCTAAGATGTTCCGGTTAATCTTATTTATTATGACTATTCTGACAATAACCAAACTCATTGTAAAAGCTGAGCCCCTCTCTGCTGATAAGGACTGTACAAACTGGCAGGGAAAAGTGCTGTTTGTTCTGAAAAGCTTCTAACTTCAACTAAAGCAAGCACTGCAGAGGCTGTATCAGGAGGGACATGATTATGGGCAGGCAAAGTGGGATACTCAGTAAATAGCGTGGTTATGATCCCTAAATATGGAATGTCACACAGCCTGCAGTAAGCTTAGAGCTTTGTGGGACCCTTGGATACCTGGTTAATGGCAGGAGTCACAGACCTGAGCACCAACGCTGAAATGAAATAAGTAGAAGCACTGTGAGGCCTTGGGGATTTACTCTTTAAAAAATCCTGCATCCCCAGCCATGGAGTGCCGGTGCCTGCTCACCAGGGCTGTTTGCAAGCTCAGTGCAGGTGTTCAGCAGCTGCCAGGCTTTACATGCTGCAGCAAAGGCTGTCACTCTTTATTCTCACACCCAGTACAAAGCCATGGGGCAGCAAAGATAGGCTCATTCTATGGACCAGAGACACTCTGCACTGAACATTATCAAAAGTAGTATTTTCTGTATGAATAATGGGATAACTGTGATCAGGTTCTTTAATCGAGTATGACTATGAATTTCTGACCTGTATTTTTAGCCAGATCTGTGTAATCAAATGAGCAAAATATCCTTTTCCTCTAAAGTCAACAGTCAAAGGTTCCAGAGGTCTTCTACATCCAGCTTCTCAGAGCAGAAAAATTTGTAAATTTGAACTTGCAGAGCTGCAGCATGGAAAGAGAGAGATGTCATGAAATTTGGCATCCTGTTATCTACTAAATCATAGGGCAATAATTCAACAACTACCACAAGATGTCATTATTATATGCAGTTTCTTCCTCTTTGTAGAACATTAAATAAAAGAGGCCTCTGGCAGAACAGAGAAGTCATTTCCCTCCACTTCAAATGCCAAATAAAGTTGGATGTGGCATTCTATCTTGGTTGGGGATCTGGGTCAAAGTCAGTCAAATAGCTTCAGTCCAAAATAATTTGGCCACAGGAATCTGTCCTTTTAAGCTGCCATGTGAAGGCACCAGAAAGTTGAATCCAAGTGGGCCTGAAACAGCCCTAACGCTGCTTCCCCAGTGCCCTGTGCCCTGCTTCTCTCCTGAAGAATGGCAGTTTTCTGCTTTGTGACTGTCAAATCACCTACCTGCCCAGGGTATTTCAAACCAGGTGTTTCTTCTATGGTAAGATACTTCTGCTGATGTGACTCAAAGCAAAAAAGTTCTAACAGAAAGAATTAAATTGTTTATGTGCATTAGAACACTGAGTGCACACACCTCCCTTGCTGATGTGGCAAGATAAATGCATGAATATTTCACATCACGTTTTTAGGAGTGATAGTTTCAGGCGAAATACTTTATGGGTCAGGTGGAAGCCCTGCCATCCTTTACAGCTGCAGTTCTGTGCATGTGGATTCAGAGGTGTGTGTTTTTTGCAGGAATAAGTAGACTCATATGCTGCTGTTTCTGTCTGAAAGCCTCCTTCCCACTGTAATAAATGATTTATCATGTATTCTGCAGGGTTGCAAGTCCCTCTTCTGTTTGCCTTTGTTCATATATTTTCTTTACTGACTTAATGTGTTTTCAAACACTAGTGGTGATTTCATACCAGCCCGTGCTACCCACATGACCAGTCTCTCTCTCAGTTCCAGCCATATGGACATCACAGAGCCCTGTGTGTCCTCTGGTAGCACCATACCCTCACAGGCCTCAAGTGTTTTGTTATTCCCACTTCTCATTAGCCTGAGATCAGAGTAAGATCATTTCAACTCAGTTCAATGGCCCAAGGAGCAGCATAGACAAAGGGGAGCTCGCTGCATGAGACATCCATGTGATGGTATAATCTGAGCCCCACGCTCCAGCCAAGTGGGGGTCAGCTGGATCACAGCAGGCTGCCCACAACACTGTCAGTGGCAACAGAAGCAGAAAGCTTCGTTCTTCTCCAAGCAAGTCAAGTCACAGGTTTATAAAATACAAGCAGAGTGTTTCACATCGGTTCCTTTCGAGGCAAAGAGAGAGGTAAATGCTGAGAACAGCATTTCTGCTGACTAACTTGCCTTGTTTTTTTCTCGAGCGTTTGAAGCCCAGTTGCATTTGTTCAGCATTCCCACAGCATGAATCTCTATTGAATAAATTCAGGTTCCATCAGGAATTTCTTGACTTCTTTCAATGGTGTGATGTGTTCTTTTCGTAAAATGTAAGAATCAAAACAAGAATCTATAGACAGACATAATTTCCTATGGCAAAAACGTGAGCTTCAATGAAAAAATTGTTTATAAAGAGGCAGAAGAAGTATCCAGCAAGTAGTTCTGCACTGTATTTATGTGCTCTTATCACTGAGATGTGATCAAACACTTTCCAATCCCTCAGTAACCCAGGAAGCTGTTAAGCAATATGTACTATGGTAAACACTAAAATCAGCAGATCCACATAACAAAAGATGGTGAAGGCTTTACCAGGAAGACTTGACTGGCCTAAGCATACTCATTTCTCTTATATTTAAGAGTATCAAAGAAATTCCACCAGCTTAGAGACTGCTGTTCCACCAATATTTTAAATGGACAGAAAAGTGGTGAACTTGATTCTATGATAAAATAATGGAAAACTGAAGGATAATTCAACTAATAAAATAATTATAAGGAGAATTCAACTAATAATAAAATAAAATAAATAAAATACAGTAATAGAAAAAATATCAATCGGAAATTTTACAGAAAATACAGTTTTTCAGACAAACCTGATTTCATCCCAGGTATTCTCAGACTCTGGTTTTTGCATATATGTGACATGCAATATAGACATTTACCTCTAACACACCAAAATTAGTGTCATATGACACTGAGATGAAAAAAATCAGTGTTCTGTCTGTCAGCAAACACACTTGAATTGGGTTAAGAACTTCATGACTGACAGGATCTCGGGAAGCCATCAGAGGAGAAATCCTTCTGTGTGCTTTAAGGATGTTGTTAAGGATAATCCTAGACCTGCCACTGCTTATTATTTTCCTCAGCAAGCTGGAAATAATTTTAAAATCTCTTTCATTAAAATGTGCAGAATTGGTGGACTGGTAAATTAAGTGAAAACAGATATAATCTGAAATGCTTAATAAGTTTAAACCAGACTGGTTTTGCTGACCCAAGTATGCAACATCTCCTTCAAAAATGTAGGGGTAAAGAGTGATTTTGTCATCCTAGGTCAGACAGGGCTGAGAGAAGATGAGTGCTTTTCTCTCCACACTGGCTGATTGCTCTCATTAAAGATTGACCTCCACTGATGTATTTGGGAGAGCACTGAAATTTTTCTAAGTGCTACAGGAGTGTCACAAGGTAAGGAGGAGTAAGAAAATGCAGGATCATTATAGCCTTAATATGATCAGAGAATTTATTCTTGTCCCATCCTCCTGTTAAAAAGGCCACATCCAAATGCCAGCCTGCCTGGCAAATGGAAACTGTATTGTGAGTGCGTATTTATCTGTGCTTGTGGAAACCATATGCCAAACTCCTGCTTTCCTTACAGGGCATAAAGTAACAGAAAGGAGCAAAAATATTGAATTCAAAGCCAGAGAAAAGTGTGGTACAACAGGAAACTGAACAAACTCAATGTGTAGCACGTCAAAGAGGAGCTTAAAATATAAAGCAATTGCAGTGTTACAGGCTTCTCCAAAGTGGAGCAAAATGTATGTCAAAACAAGTATAATTAGTGTCTGATCACTGGGGAGAGATTTAAGGATATGGTTTCCTTTGAAGGAAGGTTTGTGCATATACACATTATTTGGGATGACCAAACCATGGTCTATGGTTTTGTTGCATGCTGTACCAAGATCCTTTAAATCAGAACAGCTGGTGCCATATAAACTGCCCTCCAAAAACATACTTGTCTGAGTGTCATTAAATAATGATTTTTTCTAAGCCCACACAAACACTTGGCTTTTTCATCTAGTTTATCAATGATGAGTGTTTGCAAAGTCCAGAACTCAGCACTGGCTGTGTTTCACTAGTGTGAGGGAGAAGCCAGGAAAAACATGTCTCCTGGGGAGTATTCCCAGTTGTAAATTTATTTTTGACACATATAGGATGGAATTGGGTTTCTGTGCTTGTTTTGATCTCTTTACAAATTCTTATTAAAGGGATGTCTTCCAGCTCTGCGGAACTGCATATCCCGTTCCAGTACTAAATCTGTGGGTGAGTCCCTCAGCCAGAAGTGTGGGGCAGTGGGACAAACACACAAGTGCCTCAGACACAGCAAGCAGCAGCCCAGTTCTTTGCTCAATATGTAAATATTTGCATGGTTGAATTATGCTCTACGGCAGATGAAAACTATGTATTTTTTTCACAGCCGTCACTTGCACTCAGTGTTGTTCATCCAAGGCACAGCCCGTGGGCACAGATCCAGCCAGAGCCACTCTTTGCTGTCGCTGCTGGGCTCTGTTCCTGGGTGGCCCTGTGACAGTCAGCAGGTGATGCCTTGGAGGTGCTGCAGGGCTGTCCTGCTCTACTCTACTGGAGCAGGAGGAACAGGTTCTTAGCCTGCACAGCCTATCATGGTTACAGTGAGAGCATGTTTTCAGAGATTTTCCCTCTATGTTTTTGGGTCACTTTTTGCTTTGGGTTTCTTTCGGTTCTTTTAGTGGGGAGGGAGAATCAAAGAAAATTTTATCTTTCTAATGACCGGGTTTTCTGTTTTGACAATAAGGAAGGACATAGGCATGGAATTTCTTAGCTATGTTATGGTTTCTCCTCCTCAGTGTCCAGATTTCTGGTATCTTCTCGTTACACTTCAGCTGTGAGGACAGTTCAACAGCAAAAGTTGGAGTATTTGCAGTTTATTTCTGTTGCCAGGCTCCCTGTTCATTGTGGGAGGATTCCATATGCAACCAGATATGATTTTCCTCTGTGTTAAGAAATAGTCCTGGCAGTAAACCGTTTGAGTCATCTTTCTGTTTGCTTGACTTCTCCCATAATAATATTATTCAAAACTTGATTCACCCGCTAATCTCACAAGGCAGGATTTTAGATGTTTAAAGAAAAAAAATCTTGGTTTGTTTGTTTGGTTTTTTTTGACCTAAGAAAGCTCAGAATTGAAAGGCTCATGCTGTATTTTGCTTCAATTGGGTAGAGAGCAAAACACTTCTATAGAAAGGCACATTCCTTAGAAGTTCAATCTGCAACATGATTGATTACAGCTTGTTTTAGTGGGGAGGAATATGGCATCATCATTAGTAGTGAGGTGTGTCTCACCACTTCTCAGAACCATCATTTCACCTCTGAACTAGAAGAGTGATTCTCTCATGTATGTTCAAATTCCCACTCAGGGACAAAACCAAGATAAACAATTAGGACATCCAGTACAGACTCACTCATAGATGTTCCCACATCATAGGAGCTGAGGTGACTCAAGTGTCATCTGGTCAAATGCTGTTCTTCGAGACAAGATTGACAGTAACTGTGTTGGTCCTGAAATGTCACCTTTTCTTCAATACAGATCCAGTGTTAAACTGTAATTAACATACTGGAACAGGCAGGTATAGGTCGTGTTTTCGAAGTATGGTATATTTTCATCACACATTTTTGTAGATTCTGGGAAGTGGGGGAGGGCTTGTAATGCATGGGAGAGGAAATCACAGCCCAGGGTCCCACCATCCTGAGTGCTGTACACAAATGTACTCTCACAAATAGACCTCTAAAGCACAGGAATTTAAAGAGAAGACAAGAAATTATGCACTTTGAACAAATCAATATGTCAGTACTAGCTAGCACTATGTGCAGCAATCTCAATGCTCCATTTGCCATTTTTAGCCAAAATTTTCTGAGGCCTTCCTAATTTGGGAAAGAGGCTTACACAAAAAATGGTAGTCAGTACTCAGCCTACAGAATGGCATAGTGGAGGCTGGAGTAAACATCCTTTCAGTGAATAAAAGATTTCAAAATTAGGATTACACTATGATGAGTCCTGAGAGTGAAGACCAAGAGTTTACACTTAATGTGAGGATGAAGTCAGTGGAGAGACAAAGAAAGTAGGGGACAGTGCCAAGTCCCGTGCTAAGAGAAAGTGCAGATAATGTCTTGTATTTGGCATGGAAGTGATAAGGACAGAGATGCCTTTTCCAAGGACAGAGAAAAGGAAATATTGGGTACATACTTCTGTAAGTACGTTTTACTGTTTGAGAGGGAAGTCAGTAGTTTTTACAGAGAACTCAAAGGAGTTTTAAAGTTTAGAGGTAGTTTGGACGTAAGAATGAGACCGGTTGATGGTGAGCTTTCATCCACACTGGAAGTCTCTCCTTAAACCACTGCTTTAAGTAATTACATCTGTTAAAATTTTTGTTCAGTTATTTTTTGCTTCCATATGTATCTAGGCAACACCTGGAATAATATTGTTTTCTAAAAACTTCTAAAATCCAGCAGTTCACTGCAATATGTTGCAACATTTCCATATACAGATTTCTTACACACACAGACACACACTAATTTACAAAACTCAACCCACGCATGTGTTTTCAGAAGCAAAAATAAACAATTTTTAAGCAGGCCTATTCAAATCAATCTCCTTCTGGCTGATACTTCTTTTTGTCAGAATTCAGCCAGAAATAAATGTCTAAAGCTAGGTTAGCATGTATATTTTTTTAACAGAGTCATAACATTATCACAGTAATCATCTCCTTATGAAAGCATTATGAATGGCAAAGAGATAATAAGGAGCTATTTGTAATATGGTATATTAATTAGAATCATAATAAAAGTTAATAAGATCATTATATCAAGAGTTACACTGTAAAATGTGGAGAGGGAATTCTCTTATTACATTCAAGAATTACAGCAGAACTGTTAGCATAATTTACATTTTAAGTTCATAAAAAAATTGATAAATCTAATTTTTGTAATGAAGTTGCAGTTATGTTTTTGAGTCTCATAGGGGAATTGCTGTTATTTTAACAAATGCATCAAACAGAAGATATTACCACTTTAATTACCTCAAGATGTTTAGAGACATTTCCTCTTAATTAAAAATCAGAGGACCTAATGGCAGTGGTATGCCTGAGAGCCCAGGGAAATCATTTGTTGATCCGTGGTTGCTATGAGGCTATTGAGAGCTATAGATTGTCTGTGGATTAACGTATAGCTATGTAAACTATAAATGGTTTGAAAAGCTTGAAGGTTTCATGCAAACTCCATTTCAACACATACACCCTCTCCGATTACTGAGGCACTGTGTTTTAAATGATTTCATTGTACTGTTTCCACACTTCAAAGGCAAACTCTATCTAAACCCGTTCCTTGAATTTGTGCACCTATGCAAACTCTGCCATGCCTCATGCAGGTTTTGGGGTGTGTCTATGGCACAGCAAGCAAGTCAGGGATTAAACCACACCAAAAAACCCCAAAACCAGTACTGAATAGTCTACAGTAAGCAGTGGTCTCTGAGCCAAAGGGTTTTGGCTCATGAAGCTGAAAGAAGAAGCAGCAGGCAGTGCCCTGTGCATAGGAAGCTGCCTTCACAGCACCAGGGCTTTGCACAGGCTGACCCAGTGCCACAGGAATCTGCAGGCAGAAGACCCAGGCCAACAGCTCCACCAAAGTGTCCTCTAGCTGGGCCATGGCATAGGACAGGCCACGCTGGTGAGTCACCTGGACTTACAGTTTGGGAAATGTCTTGTGGCTTTGTCTTGAAATGTCGTGAGGTATCTGAGTAAAACTGGCTAATTCTGTCAAAGATCACAGGTGTGGGTCAAACCTGAGCAGCATTTTGCCAGAGTGACGAGGGGAGCACTGAGAAGATGGGCTGTGGTCTAGCCTGGCACTAAGCCCAAGTGTAAGGCACAGCCTGAACCCAGCTCCCCAGCCCCGTGGTTTGACAGCACCTGCCCATCCCCAGCCGTGCAGAGAAGCAGAGCATCTGCAGAGGCTCAGGCTGAAACATCTGTGTTACTCCACAAACACAGCTTACCATGCACTACCAAACTGCCAAGGCAGCCTGTGATTCAAGAGCAGGACTTCCGCTGAAAGCAGAGTAAGAGTGCATGTGAAAAACCTTCTTATTTACAGCACAGCGTGACCAGAAGCAGATTTATAATTGCGTTAAATTGTTTACACAGCAAAGTAACTACTGACGCAGCTGTTTCCTCCTCCCACTTGTCAAATGCCTTTTTTTTTTTTTTCTATTTCAACATTTGGTTATTTTGATGAAATACATTTTACCATATTGCTTTACTGCCTTCCTTGGTTTGCCTCGAGATGTAAAGATACTGTGCAATGACTTAAGCCCCAAATATGGATGAATTGACATGTTTACCATTACATCTTCCTCAGCAATGAAAGAAGCAGGGATTTATAGACAGAATCTGTCCTTTTCAGGAAGTTCTGCAGAGCACAGGAAGAAAGCTCTGTTTAGAGCTGCTGCTCTGCAAAACTCAGTAATGTCCAACAACATTACACCAGAGGCTCTGTATGATGAAGCAAAGTCCTGCCTTGCCTATCGACTCTCTTAAAAATATTCCTATCTCCAGGAAACAACATCTCAGAAAGCACCATCCATCTGTTGCCAGCTGGCATTTTTGACTCAGTAAAGAGCCAGAAGACAAACACAAAGGCTGAAAATCAAGATTTTTGATTTGTACGCAATTTAAGTCCAATTTGAGCAGTTACTGTGGGTTTGTTTCTTTTTTAATTTCTCACAAAAAATTCCTCAGAAAATCAGCTGCAGAAACAGTGCCACATGCTATTCCAGAAACTGTCCCAGAATCCTCCTACTCGTTTGAAACTGCCTTACTGCTGTGTCAGAGGATCTCAAAGGTTTTGCATCCAGGTGAAATGTGGGCATGAGAGGATGTTGCTCAGCCCATTTTTTCTCTCTTCCCTTCGTCACTTGTATACTCCCATCTTTCTGTGAGCTCATCTTTCTGTCCTACAGCAATGTAGAGGACAGAGTCATATCCATCACTGTCAGTGGGACCACTGGTGGGCCACGGGCTCATGCAGCTTGGCTCTAGTCTTTGGGTTAACCAAACTACACAGATGCCACAAAACCACTGAGAGGCAGGTAGCCACGCTGTTCAGCTGCTGGCCCAGAGACTTGAGCATGTGACAATAAGTACCAGACACTTGACATCTTGTCTTGCTTTGTTTTCCATCAAAAAAAATCCTCTCCTCAAACTGATGCTCTCAGCCTCTGCTCTGTGCTTCCAAGCCAAGCCCAATGTGCCCATAGCTCCCCTCTACCATCTCACAGCACTCTACCTGTTTCCCCTATTTCCCTCTGCTCCACTATGTCCCCATAAACACTGATGTCTGACATTCACTCTGTTCTCGTGCCACTCCGAGTGCCACCGTAGTTTTTGACGCAGTCAATTTAACATACTGAAAATCCTCCTTTGACTCAAGTGCATTTACAGCCAGAGGCTCCTTATTTTGCTTTCCTGGCTCTGGGGCTTTGCCAGTGGGACAATTTACATTGACAGAGGTGTGCCATTATCCCCTTCAGTCAGAGGGTATGAGGTGGCCTGTGCCCTTCTCCCCTGCCTGGCAGGTGAGCACTGATCTGTCTGCAGCTTAACTCTTCCCTGGGCACCACATTTGATACCCCTTGCCCGAAGAGCCAAAGGCAGCAGTTGCACAACCCGGTACACATAAATAAATAATAATGCAACCTCTGAAGAAGCCATTGCCATTTTTCTTTCTACTTCTACCCCTGTGAGTAGCTAGGCAAGGAAGGACATCCTGAATGTCCCTGGGCAAGCACTGAACAACCCTTATCCTGTTACAGTTCTTCCTCATATCAGAAGTTCTAGAGGCACATTGAGCTAAATCATGTATTCACGTTTGAAAAATCTAAGCACTCACAAGTTAGGTGTCTTTACTGAATGGCAGTGGAAGCACTACCATCACAAGAGGGATTTTTCAGCATCTTAAAGGAGCTGATGACTCAGGCTAAGAGTATATAAATTGATATTTTCTATGGCAAGATGCTTTTTTATCCAAGATAAAGGTCAAGCACATCTGGAAGATATAATAGCTGCGTCCTATAGAGAATACATCAACTATCTTGCTGCCAAAATCTACTACAAACAGGCACAAAGGGCCAATCTGCTGATTTTCTCAGCTGTCACTGGTTTATTTAAGGGGCTAAGTCAGTTTTCAATTATTGTTCTGTTAAGAAAAAATGAAATCTATTGTGTAAGCTCTGCATCAAATTACCGTTGCTGCATGCTATGGTTCCTTGAGTTTTGAAAAGCCCAGTTTCTGTTCTACTTATCTGCTTGGACTGTACATAATTATTAAATGGTCCCTAAAATCTTTTTGCCATTTTGCACAACAAATTAAACTTATTTCCATGTAATAGTTATAACGAGAAATCTGCTTTAAGCTGGACAACAGTTTGCTGTCCCAATCTAAACTGTCCAATGCACCTTTTAAAAGTACCAATATTCATTTTTACTTTATTTTTGAAGTGCTAAACAAACTCACTGTAACCACATTACTCAAAACTGTATGGCATAACTCTGGGTGGAAAATGCAAGAGCACAAGCATGAGCAGGTGTATATACTGTGAACAAAAGAGCTGCAGGACTTGGTGATGGGAGGCACCCTGCAGACAGGTGCATCTAAAGCCCTGCTCCTCTCTGCAGCTACAGAGTCCAAGTCAGGGTGGCGATGAACACCCAGGAGAGTGCAGAGCCCACAGCCCCCCTCTGTGGGCAAGACTTAGCCTTTATAACCTGCTGCCAGCACGGAGGTGACTGATTCAGAGAAGGCAAGGACAGCACCCAGCTCCTTCCTCAGCATGACCTGCACTTTCCTGGGAGGCACCTTCACCACTTCCTTCTGACTGAAGCAAGTTGAAACCAGGCCTGGATGCATCTCAGGGTGTCAGAAGCAAAGCTACAGCTCAAGAGTAAAAATTTAGACTTGGTATGTGGGTCCCAGCTCCTTCTGTGCTCCACAAAGCCCCCAGCACAAAACCTTCACTGATGTCCTCGGCTGAAGCTGAGAAGAAGGAGTGGGGTCAACTGCACAATTGCACCACATCCTCAGTGACCAGGGCTTCTGATCACGGCCTCCACCAGTTACTGCAATGGCAACTGCTATCATCTTATATTTAACAAACTTTCTGTGTTTAAAGGGAAAGTTAGTCTGATATTGGTTTGTCCATTTCAATAATCACCTCAATCTCTGCTTGAGAGCTTAAAAATTAGCAAACAGGTATTAAATGCAGAGAAGTATTAAAATGGCTAGACTTGTAGCAGCTGGTTTGAATGGACAGGAAGGAGGTGAAACATCAAATGCTGTTTTTGTCTTTATTCCTGGAATAAGAGCAAGTGAGAAGCTGTTATGGCACTTGCTTCTTTTGCACAAGAAATTTTATTTTTTAGAGAGTTAAAGTAAAGAAATAGAGATAAAGAAGTAGAGAAATGAAGAGTCAAATAAACTCTTACCTGTAATTTATTCCACTAATCACATGAAGGCATAACATTTGGTGACAAAGCTACACCACAGAGAGTTTTTTAAGAATTTTTGCTAGGGATTTACAGCACTTGGCTGTGCAGTAGCTTCCTTCAAACCTACTTGCTCATGGTCTCAACTAAATTTTAGACTGCTGCCTCCTTAATTTAGGCCTTAATGGACTTTTCTTTATTCCCAAATTTAATTGCTTGACCAGCCTTGAAGATATAAAGAAAGCATGAACACACTGAGATAGATAGATAGATAGATAGATAGATAGATAGATAGATAGATAGATAGATAGATAGATAGATAGATGGATGGAACAAGTTTTCTACCAAGTACTGGTCAACACATCTCTAGTTTTTGGCTACACTTGCTAAAGCAGGACAAATTGGACATGTACAGTATGTTTATAAAAATCTTTTTCTACTCTTATCCTTTTTCTACAGACTGGGTCAAGTTAAACATTTGTGAAAAAGATGATTCAGCTCCTTTATTTACAGAGAACCTCTGTAGATCACCAGATGTGGAGGACAATTAAATGCTTGTCTTATGACGTCATTCATGAAGGGTGATTTGTTTTCCTGGGAACCCTGTGCTATTAGTGGTGATAAGGCCTGGAGAAGTTCCAGGAGAAAGGGGGAGACTGCTCCAGCATATAAGGGGAGAGGCTCTGATTAGTCAGCACTTCTGAGACAACAGAAAACCCAGACCACAACGAGGATATTGACTGCGACCTGTTTGAGCAGCAGGTGCACATTAGTCAGCATCTACCAGGAATATTCACAAATGCAGTCCCCAGTGTACTTCTCTGGGAACAACCCCAGCTCTTGAAAAACTTGAAAATGCTGATTCTGAGACTGTAACATGTAGGTCATCTTCAAATACAAGTCAGGCTGGAAGGAAAACTTGGGCTCAGTCTGCAAGATGGGTATTGGCCAAAAGGCGTTGAATATATTGGGGTGGAGAGAGATGTCGGAAAAACAGAAGATTTGATCTCAGATTTTTGCTCTGCAGATAGTATCTGTGTGAGAAAATCACAATCTGTGATACTAGATCAAGCTGTGAGGTGAGCATCCCCCCACCTAGACCTACATTCAGCAGGGGATTGGTGCCTGAACCAGCCTCTCCTGGCCTTAGATATCTACTGAATGGTGCAGCCGAAGTGATCGTCTAGAATGCCTTTATAACCACTGAATAGAAACAGGCTCTTGTAGGGTACAGTCCATAACAGCTCTTTCAGAGGTCTGTGGTGGGATGAGATGAACCACATTTTCTGCAGACACTAAAAAGTTATTCATTTCCAGACTGGAATATTTGTTAGGGCACATAGCTGTAGGTCTGTTTCACATGTCCCCAGATCTGCTGCACTTGCACCCAGCCAGCTCTGGTGAGATCTAGAAACAAGACTGTGAGCGTCTACATACAGCCTCTGCCATTTCCAGCCATCATGGGGAGAAGGAAGAGTACCCTACTGATGGAGTGGTGGTCCCTCTTCTCCTGAAACACTGTTACTGAGAAAAAGTATGACCATGAGTAAGAGAGAGAGAAAGAGGACGAGAGCCATAACATTTCAGATTATGTAACTTCTTGTGTCTTAAGAAACGAAGCTCCAGCCAACAACTAAGATTGTTTGGATGGGGGATATTTATTTACTTAAGTACTACACTGGCTATTAGACAAATCAGTCAAACTGCAAGTTCTGTAGGACACATCCTGTTTATCCAGAGTCTAACACAAGAAGGATGAAGCAACACCATTCCTCCTTAGGTGGTGTTAGAGACAAAAGTGAAGGAAGACCGTGGTATGTACCTGCCAGGTGCCTCGGCAGACTCCGAGACTGAGCCTCTGCTGGTAAATTCAGCAGGTTCAGAAAGGCTGTCAGTCACTCAGGCCAGCTGGCACAGGGCAAGTTCTGCCACTGAGCTCACCTCTCGACCACGACATGGCAGCAGCACGAGGACACCACCGTGGGGAATGGCCCTGGGAGTTGCAGGGGAGAGCTGGCTGTCCCTGTCACCCCAGCCCAGCCACTGCTCTGGTGGCTCAGCCCCACTCAGCTGGGAGCCATGCCCAGCAATGTCTCATTATTTGTAGGAATTTAACTGGGAGGTGAAAATAGGTGACAAAAAATCAGGAAGAATGAATAAAAATCAAAATCATACTTTGATATTTCTCTTAGACAACAACAAAAAAAGATTTAAGCAGGAATTTTCAAAAATTTAGCAATGCATGGCATATAGGCTTATTCTTTAGAAGTGCTGAAAAGGTAAATCTCTAATCTACAGAAATGCTCTTAAATTCACTGAGGTCATCAGAGATGGCAAAAGGTAAAGAGGACTGTCTATAATAAAGTGCAAATGTTCCTCAGTTTAAGAGCTGGAAAAATAGCGAGTACTCCAGATAGGAAGCAAATTGAAAAACATTCTTTGTTTATATTTATTTATTCAATTTCATGGTGTCCTCGGTTGCCCAGAGGAGCTACTGAGAGTAGTTTCTACTGTGTTGTTGGTTAGAGTTGGGTTACACACACTTTAGAAATTCAGCTGTCTGCCACTAATGAATTGTTCAGTGTAGCTTGAGAGTAGTGACGCAATAAGCAAAAGTAAGCCAAATCTGTCCCAGGTGAAACTTCACTGATGTCAGTGGCTTTATTTGGGATGATGTGCTTATTCCAGTGTGTGTAGGGAC
Source organism: Falcunculus frontatus (assembly GCA_013398115.1). Classification (NCBI taxonomy): domain Eukaryota; kingdom Metazoa; phylum Chordata; class Aves; order Passeriformes; genus Falcunculus; species Falcunculus frontatus. Next base: position 809,455 of record VZRV01008644.1, read on the forward strand.
AGTATGTAGAGAGTCTTGGAAAAGGACTTACATGGATTTCATTTGTCTTTTCCCTCACTAATCCTGCATTACATTGAATAAAATGTCAAAACTCAACATTTGCATTGACGCAGCAGTGCATTTCTGTGGGCCGACTCACAGACTCAGGGCATTAATGCAGAAACCTGATCCAGTGGGTGACATCGCTGCCCATGGCAGGGGGGTTGGGACAAGATGATCTTTAAGGTCCCTCCCAAACTAAACCATTCTATGATTTATGATTCTGTGATTCTAAGTTTAGTAATTATTTTATATTTTTAATAGTGTTCTTTACAATTCTACCCATAAGCATGTAAAATAACAGTTTTTCCACTCCCTGATGACACTGACTTTGCAAAAGTAAAATAAGTACTTGAAGTCTTTATTCCTAGCTGTTCAGAAATGGATTTGCTTCAGAGACCACAGTAAGTGCATGGCAGACAAAAAGAAGGGTGAATTTTGGCTTCACTTCCCTCCTGAATAGGGCACTGTGAAACACAAATAGGCTTTCCTCGGCCAAAAGGCTTTTAAAGTCTGCTCCATCTGTTAAAGATAAATTGTATTTCAATGAAGTTACCAGGGCTTCATTACTGCTGCCCTGATAACTAAGAAATGAAATAAAGATCAACACTAAAAGAACAAACCAGCCATTTCACCCAGGTTGTACAGGAAGTCAGTGTCAGAGATCCCAAATTATTCTGATTCAGGGTTACTCAATTATTTTTTCTGGACTCTGCTGGAAAATTGTCTTACTGTCCCTTTGGTAGAAAGCAAAACCTTGATGCAGGTCTCCTGGCCAGAAAGTCTCTCCAAGCTGCCCGAAGCACTGGCCTGAATTAGCATGGGAGACATCAACATCTGTGACTGACAAAATCCGAGTGAATCATGTTCCTGGTCAAGATTTTGTCCAGAAATCATCAGTCTTGGTTGGTGTCTTAAATAAAGAGTCATCCTTCCTCCTATTGCTTTCTAAACGATGAGGGCAAATTTATGACTAGGGGGGTAGTCCACTTGATAGTAACAAAAAGAGTACAACCTACAGTCCTCAGTTTTAGTAGCACTGAAAAAAGGTGGTTTTTTAATGGATCTGCTTAAGTGTGACCTCTTAAATGATCTATGCTAGTTGTAGCAACAGCTCCCCAGCTGTGCTGTTATTCATAAGTAACCATAGAAATTAAAATGCTGCCAAGTATGTGCTCTTTGTTTTTTTCGAAGGGCTGAAAGATGATGCGGTGATGTCTTTGCCCCTCCTGACTTAATTCTGAACTCACCTCCTGGCAGACCTGATGGAGAGGTGAAGATGGGACTTGCTGTTTTTGGAAAGCTCTGTCACCAGAGAGCTCAGTCAACAATGCCACTTCTGCCACTGGGATGCTGGTGCATTTTCAAAAGGTCTGCAGCTAGAAATAGGATGTGGTGGAAAGTTATATCTTGTTATTCAGAAATTACTGTTTTTAATGAAAAATATTTTTTGTTTATTGCCATTGAGATTGAACTGAAGCAGTGTTGGTATCTTTAGCCAAATAATTTGTTTTGGAAAGAAAAGTTTTATAAAATCTCTTCTACAGGAACACTTTCATGTTATTTATTGGCCCACATTGATCATAGAGTTTTTCTGGGTAATTCTGTTCTTGGAATAGGGTTCTCTGACTCTGAACTGGTATCCAGGCTTTTTCAGTATCCGCTAGAGAGGCACACTTCCAATGGGTAGTACTCATCCCGTGTTAGGATGGGGTGGATCCTCTTTCTCTCCGGTCTTAGAGGGAGACAATTAGCTGAGACCCTACTCCTGTCTCATAGGCAGCTACAGTTAGGTGAGAGGACTACTCATGATGTTTTACTGCCCATTTACTGGACAATTCAAGGCCTAGGAAACCTCAGTGGTTTGCTTTTTCTTACCCTGGTTTCTTTCCTCCCGCACCCTGTACTGCCCACAACAGCCAGGCGTCCACGGGCAATGACAACCCAATGTGCTTTTGCTTTTTATTGACTAGGCAACATCTGCCCTACAGGAAAGGAGACTGATTCCCACGTGCCCAGGAGAATTTAGAGGACACCCACAATATCTGGGGAAGTGTGGGGCAATGATATCTGCAGGAGTTTTCCAAAGGAGAAATCACAGAAATCACTTTCCAACTTGGCATGGCAGCAATTAAAAGTGCACAGCAGACTCAGTTGTCTCTGAGCACTTCTGGCTTGGGATCAGTGTGGGAGGAAGTAACTCATGTATCTCTACAACCAGAGTGAAAGTATCACTACCCCAGACCTGTTAACCAAAATTAAACAAAAATAATAGATTTTGCAAAAATTTATTCCTTCTCTCTATCACCCTTTGAGGGTTCATTACTGCCCAGTTTGATTTCTTCACAGGAACTTTGTCTAAAGGGGAAAAAAATCTGATATTAGAATTTGACTTGTATTTGCCAGATATTCCACACAGATCTGTACCAAAAATGTTGGATCACTGAAATGTTTGCAGTCTGAAAAAAAAAAAAAAGCACTTCATGTTGGATGTTGGTTCAAATAAGGAAATCATACAAATGCCATAAAGACAAAACTGCCAACTCCAGAGTCCAAATGAATTTAGAAGTCTATATTTAGCTCCTACTATTTCTGTTTCAATTATAAAACAGTTCTTGTTAAATACACACCATCATTTAAAATGCTACACTCAGGGTACTTACTTGGAGCCCCATAATTCATCTCTATTTTTGGATTGCTCACAGATAAAGGAATGGCAAAGGACAGCAAGTAAATGATTCAAGCTGGTGTTTTGACAGGACCCTCACAGCTGCTGCACTAGGAGTTGCTCTGGAAAAAATCCAAACATGCCCAGCTCCTGTTAAACAACTTCTCTTACAAAGATAAGTGTCAGTTCTTAAGCAACCCTTTCCCTACTTTTTGGAAGGGTAGGAGAAAAGGGTACTTGAATCCTTAACAGAGCAGAAAGAGTGGATTTTCTAAGTGTGCAAATGACATTAAATGTTGCTTTGCAGCCATGGAGGTGAGAACAAAAAGGATCACACCTTGAAAGAGAGAGATGTTTAATTTAAATGCCAGGCCTGGATGTTACTAGGGGTATTAGGCTCTTGGAATTTTTTATCCCAACAGTTTGGATTTTCTTGAAAGATTTGCAATTCCCTAATTGCACATTAGAAACAAGAGTGTTTCCATCTTCTAATAAACTCTAAATTTCTTTCCAGAATCCCTTCAAAATGTTCAGCATATGTTGCATGTGCCCTGCTGTCTGCCACAGAGCATTTTAAATTTGCCTGTAGCCTGGATTCAGGAAGTGAAACAGGGAGGGGAAATGTAGAAACATGATTCAGTTCCACTTGTGGTAAATAACAATGGGATGAAAAAAAGAGGGGTTTATTTTATTTTAAATAGAAAAATCAATATTTCTAGCAGGTTGTAGAAAAAGAAATCAAATTGATGGAAAATCTAGATGGATAGTGGAGATGTGGGCCCAGGCTGTCTGCTTTCCCTCAGGCTTGTGCCAAGATGTGAGGGGTCAGGTCTCAACAAACCCACTGGACACTATTAAGAGAATGTCTTTGCTTTACCACTCTGTCACTTGCATGGTGCTTTTCCAAGCTCATGGGGCTTAAACTTAGCCAGCGCCAATTTGGCTGAATGAGAATTGGCTTAGCTGCCTGGTATAATTAAACAGGCTCTCACAGGACAATGTTAGGAAAAAGGAAAATTAAAAATGGAATGCAATTTCTACCATTTAAATGAAGTAGGATGTGAAGCCGTGCTATAAGGAAAGAGGCTGTTTCTTGCATCCAAAGTCTTTCAAAACTAGACCACACAAAATCCTAAGTACTTCTCCCAGGAGCAATCACATACTGGTGGGAAGATGGAAGGGATGAGGTAATATAAGACAGATATTAAACCCCTCTTTGAGGTACAAGGAGGGAGGTATACATCCTCAGAGAGAAAAAGGCAGGCGAAGAGGTTAAAGGCTAACTCCAAAAAAGTCAGCTGTAATTGACTAGTAATCTGAGTTTTTAAGTGTGATGTAGAAAACTCTCTTTCAGCTGCTGTTAATCCTGGAAGCAGCTAAGTTTTACTGGTAGCTCCCTTTCTCTGTAAAGCATTCCATTTTGCACATCCATGCTCGCCTCAACACAACAGCATGAGGCAAAGCCCAGCCAGGAGCCCTCTTAGGCTGCAGGAATAATTGAAAAACATCAAGCAAATTTTTTAAAAAGAAAAAAAGAGAAACAAACAAACAAAAAAAGGGGTAAAATCACCAGATTTTTCTCATTTCCTAGCCCAATTTTTAACCAATAGGATATGACCTAAAAGGCCAGTTTTGCTTTAACCTTCTTTCCCTCCAACTATTCTTTAAATGTCATCTCTGAGTTGAGCCTTTGAAAAGTGAGTGTCTGTGCTCAGGACACAAGTCCAGATGATGCACCTGAACAGGATGACAGCTGACCCTTGGTGCAGCTGCCAGGAAAGGCTGTGTGTGAGGACCCCAGTGCTCAGTGATTGCCAGTGCCTGGCTGTAGCACTGGGCACATGTCACCCACCATGAGCCCCCCTCTGTGGTGCCAGCCCAACGTTCACCATCTCCAGCCTTGGCCTGGACACAAGGGCTTGAAAAGGCAGGGTGATGCCTGCACAGCCAGAGTCCCCAGAGGCTGGGCTCCAGACCCTCAGAGACAGGCAATGCCACACTTCCCTCCTTGCTATGGCCAAAGTTTGGTAAATTCATTAGGAAGTCTGCAATTTCAGCCTCAATTTAGCTACTCTATTAAGAGCTACTGACAGGAGCAGACACAGCACTGTCACATGTTCAAATCAGTCCCAAATACTAAACTAGTTAATTATACTGAAGCATATTCACACAAGCTGACTAGAAGGCAGAAGATAAATCTTAGTGTCTTCGTGTTTATATGAGAGCAACATCAGATTCTTCACGCGTGGAAGAACAGTTTGAAAGTTACAACACAGAATAAAAATTATCACATGTGTGAGGATTTTTAAAATTAAATATTTATATCAGGAGGTTATCCAATTTGATTAGAAGGATTTTAGAAAGTAGAACCATCTTGAAATAGCTGCACATCAAACAGCTACTCTCTCAAACTAAATTAATAAATAAAATATGAAATCCTATCCAGCACTGTGTCACATTCATATGGTTCAATATGAACCATAAAGAAAATGGCTCAGTGCTTCTATGCTAGAGAATATTTAAATATGGAACTATTTTTAAAACATTGAAAACAAAGAGAAGTTTGACACTGCAGGAGATCTCTTTGCACAGCAATACTTTTGCAGCAGCATATCTCTTAAAAATAGCAAGAAAATGAGAAGAGTTTCTAGGAAACACCAAAGACCATTTTAATAAAAGCAACTCACAAGAAAAAAGAAGGAACAAGGGAAAAACAAACCTGACAACTTTCTTGTGACCACAAGCTTTGATTAAATGCTGAATTTGCACTTGCAAAGACATTTGTTTTGCAAGGTATAAAATTCACTGCCTGTTGTGAACTGCCTTTGTCTTGTTTTATCAGAGTTCAAATAGCATCTGATGTTACTGATCCCTTGGAAGATACTTGTTTCACACACCCGGTGATGTCTAGTAGTCTCCTTCTCCTCCTAGGAGAAACTGAGTATTCATTTGTTGCAGCAAATTCCCAAAAACCTACAGTGAACTGGAAATCATCCTAACTCAGCTGCATCTTCTCGGAATGACACGTACTGACTGGCTGCAGTAAGAGGAACTGAGAATACATAACCTCATTTAATGCTAGGTGGTCCTAAATGTCCTTGGAACAATTCTCTAGTGATTTTTATTCTCCTTAAACTGATATCACAATTCATTCCCTCTCAGAGTGTGAAGTTTGAGCAATATAATGATTCATGGGAGCAGAGGCATTGCAAATACAGACTTACTGACAGGCTGGAGAAACAGCCCATGAAAAACAGCAGAGAAACCTCTACAGACTTCAATGAACTTTGGGTCAGGCCTTGAAAAGCAGTGCCTTTTTGTCTTCCTCAATGACCAGCAAATTAAAAAACAATTAATTGGATTTACATCTAACTTATGTCTACTTCTGAGAAGTAAGAGCATTTTCTATATTAAAATTCCCACTGCTTTAGAAGATGTATTTCTTCACCAGTAAATGCATTCAAGCAAACTTCCCCTAACTATTAGTGGATCATCTGAGTTGAGAGTAATGCCATGGATGGACAGGCAATCAGCTAAATCAACAGATTGTCCAGAAATGTCTCTATGTTGCATCTCTTCCCGGCGTATCTTTAATAATTTGGACATGAAACTGTCACTTCTGGTCCTTAATTAACTCCATGTATTAGTACAGAAGTACTACTGGGTTAACAATGCTCTCTTGTAGGATGGTGCTCACCGAGAGCCCAGGTGTGAGGTAGCCAGTCCATGTCCAGGTTGTGATCAGAGGGCTGGAGCACCTCTACTATGAAGACAGTCTGAGAGAGTTGGGGTTGTTCAGCCCAGAGAAGAGAAGGTTCCAGGTAGACCTTAGAGCAGCTTCCAGTGCCTAAAGGGGATGCAAGAGAGATGGAGAGGGGCTTTTGACAAGGGCATGTAGTGATAGGACAAATGGGGATGGCTTTAAACTGAAAGAGGGGATTGGATTGGATTGGATTGGATTGGATTGGATTGGATTGGATTGGATTGGATTGGATTGGATTGGATTGGATTGGATTGGATTGGATTGGATTGGATTGGATTGGATTGGATTGGATTGGATAAAAGGAAGAAATTCTTCACTGTGCGGGTGCTGAGACACTGGGACAGGCTGCCCAGAGAGGTTGTGGACTCCCTGTCCCTGGATATGTTAAAGTCCAGGCTGGATGGAGCTCTGAATAACCTGATTTAGTAGAAGGTGTCCCTGCCCATGACAGGGGGATTGGAACGAGATGATCTTTAAGGTGCCTTCCCACCCACACCGTTCTAGGAGTCTATGATTATGTTGCAGCTAGATTTCTGACTACATATAACTGAAATATAATAGAAGGTCCTTGACTGAAGTTTGATGTTGTTGTCATCTCTCCTCTAAAACACTATAACATCAAGGATTCATCAGAGCATGGAAACGTTTGTGTTACCCAAAATCAGCCCAAACAATACATTTCTAAGTTCTCCTGTCAGAAAACCAACATCAAACACTTGGCACGCTTGACACAACTGGTTTTTGAAAGACACGGCAAAAAAAAAAAATCAAATGTTTCCAATGCCTCAGTTGGAAGCACGACATCTCTTTAAACACGCTCATTTAAGGACTATTCCCCAAACACAGAGGAGTAAAGTGATGTATAATTTGTTCACAGAAGAGGGTCAAATCTCTAAACATTAAGGCTGGTGCCATTTTGGTGTATTCTGAAGAGTTGAAGGGCTTGGGTTTGCCTATACAAGAGGCTTCAACTGCAGCTGGTAATGGTATAAACACAGTTGTGCTTACATACATATGCTTATACTTGTGTAGCTGATTTTGGCCAGGGAAGGAATTATACTGGTAAAAAAGTTTTTATTAATATACATTCATAACTGTATCCAAAACAGCATTATGCCAGCATATATACACTGGAAAAACAATAACACTCTTAAACAATCCCAGCTACATGATTATAAGCACTGCCTCTCTTCTCAAATGGCTTTTTATCCTTCTTCTGAACACTTACTGTAAGGATGAAACATATAAAAGTGGATTGCAGTCTATCTTTCCTGCAGAAAACAACGTAGTGTATGGTCCATTTGACATCTTGAAATAATATTAAGCGAACCAAGAAACCTGAAAGTTGGATTTGGCATGTGACATATTTGTAAATCAGCTCTCCATTGCATCAAATCCTCCATTATTTTTAATAATGAACTTGGTGTTGCAGCCTTTAGCTAAGTAAAACATTCACTTAACATCACTGAATCTTTCAAATGATTATTCAAGGCAGGAGCTGGTCTGTTATGCTCTTTATGCTACGCTTAGAAGCCAAGGAAAGTCTCAGTTGAGGGAAATTCAGTAAGAGACTTCCCAGAGGACTTTGGAGGTTTTAGCAGCTATTCTGCAGAGTAGGTGCCATCAGGTCTATGCATCTAGGAGAATTCCCAGGGGCAGAGCAGACAGAAAGGTCCATCTCACTCTTGCTTGCTTGTTCCACCCTCAAGAGCATTTTTGCAAATGAAGATGATACAATTATTTTTAATTGTTTGCAAGGACTATTTAAAATTGTATAAAAATCAAGTGCACACGAATAGTCTAAACCTTTACTTACCATTTTGGAGGGTTATTTTCTAAGAGTTTTTGGCAAATTAGGAAATTCCTGCTGCAGCTGTGAGTACTTTTATTTAAACATCTGAAATTCCACAGCTATCAGCACATTAGTTTGAGCTTCAGTGACTCATAAATCTTTCTCAGCATCTTATTTCATGAGGTCTAGTTCAAGCATTAGATGGAAATTGCATTTTGCAGAGCCCATATTTGAGTGCATTACTTAAAGAGAAGCAAATGGATTTTTGTTTTAGCAGTAGTCCAGGTAGATACTAGCGAGTGTTCAAAAAAATCAGGGATCTGGTTTGAGCTAGACAGCAGGTCTTTAATAGAAATAAAAGACAGAGATATTTTTTACCATTAGTAATGACATGAAACTTCAGGGATATCTGAAGATCTGAGAAAGAACAGAGTGTCTCAAAATGCAGACTTGAGTGCAGCCTTGACACAGCACCTACCTTGCCAAAAGCTGGTGACAAGGGATCCACCCAGCCCAAGAATGCTTTTTCAATTCCCGCTTCTTTGGCCTCACTTTCAACTCACCCTGAAGACAATGACAGGGCTGCTTGCAGCGTTTTGAAGCTATCAAGTGCAATCTGAGCCTGCACAAGAACTTTTTAAACATCCATCTTGGACTGATCTATGATACAGGTAACAGTATACCTAGTTAAGAAACAAGAAGACTCTTTTGATGACGTTCCAGATGATTTTCTTGTGTTTGCCACCCAGGCATCCTTTTTCCCTGATCCTTAAAAACCGTGGCCTCCTGGTGTCTGTTGAGAGACTCAATATTTTTCTGCATGACAAGATATTGTGTGGGTATTTTAACTCGGCCTAGCGTAGCACATGTACTGGTGGTTAGGGGCTCCTGCTCAGTCCCATGATCAGAAACTTCCCAAATTTTAGACAACCTAGACCAGATCTTCTGCTTTCCATTCCATCACTATCCTATGGATTGCTTGTCACATCTCTGAAAATTCAAGGGTTTGATGAGGCCCCAGCTTAGCCCAGCAGTTTTCTCACGAAGAGAAGATGCAGATCTCCCTCACTGCCAAACATCCACGATTGCAATGCCCATGTAGGCAGAGGAGCCAGGTTTGTATTGCCCATAAAGTGGGCACAGTGTCTTACCAGTGATAACAGAGAGACTTTTCACCACTTTCCTCCACAACCCAGTGATTATTCAACAGCTTCTGAACAGTGAAATTATACATTGAGAAACCTCAAGAGAACAAAAGTCAGTCTATCCACCAACAACCCCATGGTTTGGATTCCCTCCTGACAGACTGTTGGGCACTTAGACATGTATTTATTCTTCTGTGGAAGGTGTTCACTAGAGATTGAGGGGAGCTACAGAAAGGAGAGGCTTCACTGATCTATATGAAAAAATGGTCTCAGCAAAATCATCTGGGCCGAACTAGACACTGGAAAAATTTTCATGCATGGAGTGTCTTCATCATTGCATTGTCAGAGACTAGGGATTTTACCTCCTTCTCCTGGCTTTTCTCCAGGCAGAATTGGAACAAGTCCTGAGAGCATGCCCTAGGGGACAGGGACGTCATGAGGAAGACACAAAATGTGTGAAGTTTAGGAACCCTGAGAGGACTTAGATACTGATCTGCTATCAGGATTTTGAAAGAAATCCATATTTCGGACACCAGAAAGGCAGACATCTAGACTTGTTCACTGATGGGAATTCCACTTCTTCGAAAGGTATGAAAAAATCCAAGGATCTATGTTTTGGATTTAAGTACCTTAAGCTCCTTTGCAGACCTTGGCCTTTCCTTTTTATCTCTGACACTGACATTATTCATGGCTTGTGCATTTTTACAGGGAAAGTGACATAAGAGTCTACTACAGTCAGTCAATAAAAATCCAAATAGAGCCACAAAAAGCAAAAGACTATTTTTTTTAAACCCCAAACAGGAATTGTGTGTTGTTTAATGGACTACCTGCAGTGTAGGGAATTGCTTTGGGCCAGGTAGAAATGGGGTTGGGAACTCCTGAATATAGTCAAAGCAAATAGTTTCCAGACAGTGACAAGGTTTTCAGGATTAATAACACAGGTGATGTAGTGCAAATAGGCAGCCTGCAGAGACACCAATCCTCCACTCCTGCTTCCTGAAAATCAGCTCTGGAGATTTTATTGTCTGTGTGACCGTTCTTTTCCAGCAAATTCCCAGGCAGATGCTGCTGTCAGCACATTATGTTTTTTCAGAATCGCCAATAAATAGTCAGATGTGTGACACAGGCTGTGTAACTGCAAAATGGCAGCCCCTCAATGTCTCCATTTTCACCAGTAACTTATGCACCCAGTCAGCACCAGCCATGTAAGCTCTAGCATTGTCAACACAGAAAAGCCCAGCACATCAGTTACATCAGAAGACTATAACTGTTCTCCTACCTCTCTTATATATTACAGGTTTTTTCAGTATGTCTACTGAGTAAGATTCTTCATGGAAATGCCAGAAAAAGTTTTGGCAGTTGTAGTGTTGTTTTGTCATCTCTTAACAAAGTGGGCAGAGCACTCACGCAGCCTGTGAAACACCTATTTCCAGTTGTTTTCTTAGCCTAAGGAATATCGAATTCACATGTCCTACGAATGGGATCTAAACATTGAACTGTTGGAAGATGACTTCATGCACCCTTCTAGACAGCCAGCTTACCCCGGAGTTGTAAAAGATTCACTAGGCCAAGAGATAATCCTTCTTTTTTCAGTTTAAACTATTCCTTTATGAGAGCAGACTCATGTTCCAGTCCTTGCTGTAAGACCTGTTTAAATGTCTTGCCCAATTACTATGGATACTGTAGAAAGAGGACACAAAACTCCTAAATGCAATAAAATTAGAAGAGCATGTTTGCATCTTTCAGGGAAACGACCCAACCACTAAATTAGACTGTTGATTTCATTGCTTCTTCTGTCTCATTCATTTTTCCTTGGGTGTGATCAAAACTTAATAGTATCATAGATAGAAAATCTTTTATTCTGACTTTAGTGGGCCACATCCGTATTTCACTTCACTTCTGATTTGCCCACGACATCGGTAGCATAAGAACACACTCCACAATGTTCACTCATCGTTTTGTAAAACCAGTGAAAAATAACCAAACCAACAACTTTAAAAGCACAACTCTGATGTTACTTGGCTTCCATCTTCTTTCTGGCAAAACCAAATTCTGAGCCTGAAGAAATTTAGTATCAAGCAATAATTTTAATGTTGAGCTTAAAGTTACACTGAGTTCATCCTCCTAACTCATGCCCCTTGGGCTATCACTCCTCTTGCTGTTTTCATCTTTAACAAATACTTTTAGCAGATTTTGTTCTCCTTCTTAGTCATAATTTGGCAAAAGATTATTTTTTTTGAACTTTCAATGCTTTGTTAAACTAACTCATTAACTTTTCACTGAATACTGTTACTCTTCAAATTCAACATACATTTCTTTATTGTAATTAAATTATTTAATACCTATCTGAACTTTTCAATTGAAGCATAAAAACCCACTTGATTCTGGAACTATTTAGTGCTAAAAGCTAGTTTTCACTTCTCCATCTGTGTTAAAACTTCTTCATTGACACCAAGATTTCAAAATATCTTTCTACATCTATATGTCTAATTCCAAAGAAAATCTGGTGGAGAATATAATTTAACCTTTATTCCATATTTAATATCATTTATTCGTCCTGAAATTACTTCAATGATGTGACTACTATACTCATCTGGACTTTTCCTAAATCTGTGGAAAGATGCTTCTAGCCAGTACGTCTTTCCTCTTAGCCTTGTCGCTTTTTGAGGCACATTTTTACATTCTTTTTTTTTCAAGAAAATTTAGAAAACTAAAATGTTCTCGGCAAGTAGGACTTAGCTGAAGCTAGGCACGATGTCTTCTCCATCTTCTGTAGATTTTGGCAACTGGTCTGACTTCAGTGTTCTTTAGTTTCCATTAATATAATAAATAATGGCTTTTAGTGAAGTTGGACCTAGCCTCAATTCTTGTAATACTCCTTATGTTCATCTTCCCTTCCAAACTGGAACATTGCCATTATCATTAACCTTGATTTATGGTCCCCTGTCTGCTTGCCAGCCTACTTGAAAGTGTAGTTATCCTGCTCCTTTTTAATTCATTTTTGAAATGAGACTCCATGCCATGCTATTATAAAGTTCAGATTCAGCAAATATTCCAAATTCCTATTGTGTATTAATCCTGCCACTCCATTTAACCAGAGCTGTCACTTCAAGGAGAGCACAAAGCCCAAGGAGCGTTAAGAAAGAGCATTCCCAGCACAGCAAGAATAGGGAAAATAGGTCTGACAGGTTGAAGAGATGACTCTGGATTTCAGCAACAGTCATACCCCTTCTCAGTACAGCAGTACAGACCTTCTGTTTTATCATTATGCCAAGGAGCCAGCATGAAATTGTCTTTGTTCATCTTCCTCAAGCATTCATAAGCATGGACTCCATTCATCTGCATTATTAGAAAAATAGTTCATTTCTTTTTTTATTTGTCTTCTAAATACTCTCAGGAAAGTTGGCATTCTGAGGGGAAATTAGTTTAGTATGATCATCCTTGATGTATTCAAAACAGTCCTACTGTATTCTAAGGACTAAAATGTGCTTTTCCAGAAGTTTTTTTAAAATAGTGTTTGTTCTCAGAAGTGTCACTCTGTAATCATCAGTCCAAGAGGTAGTTAAGCTTCTTCATTGCTGAAAATTCTTTCTCCTTGATTTCTTTCAACCTTTTTCTTTACTGATAAGAGGAAAGGGGGCAATTGAAAATCTGATTCATACAGGTAGAAATTCTGAATCTAGATAAGGAAAAACCTCCTGTGCAGTGGTGCAAACAATCCATTACCCCACAAAAGAGCATCTGAAGAGTATTGCAGGGGCAGAAATAATTTCCGTCAAATGCAATTAGAAATCTCTCACAATTTCTTAAAGAGAATAAGGAATATGAGTAAGAGTAACAATGAATTATCTAGCAAACCTTTTATTTAATGGTATTCATTTCTTCTTCCCTCTGTTCCTGCCAGCATTGTTGCATAGGATAAGAACAGTGACAGACTTTCATGTGGTGTAAAATACAGTGTACAACTTCTTCAGGAAGGAAAATAAGTACCAGCAAAGGTTGGGGCTGGAGAGTTCATTCATTTTCTAACTCCAATTCAGCAGAATAAACCCCCAACACTGGCAAGAAGTAAAGGGCAACAGTCTCAGTTGCTAACCCCTATTTTCCATCTCCCTCCAGGGCATCTCAAGCTCAAAGTCTCATCAGACACACTCTGATCCAATAAACTGATGCTTCTGCTGTGACCCTGTAGCTGATGCTTACAGCTGTCTCTGTGCAGTAAGATAACAGAAGCAATACAGGAGCCTGAGGCAGGCAAAATAAATTCTTATAAAGCAACCAAAATCATAAGGCGGAGAGGGAAGATGTACACAAGAGAAGACAAGAGACTATGAATTCCTGAGAGGGCTGGGGATTAGCTGAAATTGGTAAAACAAATTTTTTATGGTTTTTTTGGCCCTGGGGCAAGTAGATGTGGAAGGGTATCTTGGCTGATCATGAAGTGTAAAGAGGAAGTCATGGTAGCTATGAGAGTTGGGTTACTGTTATGGGCATTTCAAGACATTTAATTCTCTTTGCTCCATGTATTTTTTGGTTTGGTTTGGTTTGGTATTTTAGGGTTTTTTTGAGAATTCTAGATGTAAAGAAAGAAGGGGACAAAAAGAACCAACTTTCTCTGCCAACGAAACCCATTTTGATCCCTGACATTTCATTCCATTCTCCATTTTCTTGCCTAACACAAATTCAACATAAACTTTGGAAGACATGAGTGCACCTATTTGTCTGAAACAACTGTTCTCTTTCTTCTTTGTTTTAATCCCTTTAACAGCTGCTTTCCAGCAACTGAGAAAGAATTTAGGTCTGCTAGATGTTAATTACTACGCTGCTCGCCTACTCCCCCCTCCATACCTACACCCTGATCCTGTTCTCCCTCATCATAAAAACATGGCAAACTATGCTACTCGGGTAGCATTACAGTAAAAATGTTTCTACACACAGAGGTCCTTATCTAGTTATTGCTCAATACTCTCTCAGGGAAACTTGACTTCAGTGGGAGCAGAGATTTCAGGTCATGAACTGCAGAGCACAGGAACTCCCACGGAAATTTTATGTAGCAGATCAAGGTAGTGAAGCCCCGCCAACATGCTCTTGTGGGAATACTGACACCACAACTGAAAAGTGTTGACTTCTGCCTCTGCTTAGGATATACTGTGAGATCAGAACCTACATTTATATATCAGCTTAAGGCTGTAAAGCCTTTCATGACGCTTCAAGTTTGATAAAAACATGTTTGTTACTTTTTTAATATTACTTTTAGCATGATCTTATTTATAGACCTAATAGTAGATTTAAGATATCCTATAGGTGGAGTTGGTAGCACTGCCTACTATTAAACATTACTAACACTTCCACTTACAAGGCTCCGTATTTAACAGCTTATAGCTTTGCCAGACCCGAATGGTTTGGGCTGCAATTTTGCATGTTGTTCAGAAATTATAGCCTTAGGCTGAATTTTACTGGCAAGTATCAGCCAAAATTGCGCAACTGTTCAGCTTTCTTCAAGAACAAGACCAAGAAAACGAAATATTTTTAGCAATGTTAGAAGTACACAGACATTTTCTTGGAGAAGCTGTAAGCCTTTGTTACAAGACATATTGGAAACACAGTGAAAATTATGCTTTCTTACACTAAACATGCTTTCACTGCTTTCCACCAAATCTAGACAAAGTTTTATGAGATAAACTTCTATGACATCATAGATTAAATGGGCTCAGCAGGAACAGCTTCTGTTTTAAGAGCTAGACAGCACCAGTTCTGTCCTCACTGAAGTCTTAATTTTCTCACGTCTCCTGTAGTGCTGGTCTTTCAGAGTCGGAAATAGGGCATCTTCCAGATTCCCTCTCTTTGGGGACAGACTTTTTAGTATAGAATCTAGGCAATAAAAATTAAGCTGAAACATGAACTTGGATGGGAGGAAGCATAGAGGAGAAATGGTCTGCTAAGAATTGGAGAGGGGGCAAAGACACACCAGCAAAGGGAATGACACTCTGAAAATGAGTGAACGAAGATTTAAATCTTTGCTGGAGGATGGAAAGTGGGCCTGGATGAATTACCTGGATTAAGAGGCCCAGAAGAATCAGTTCAATCATAGGAATATGTTGGAGAAGGTGAGACATGAAGTGACAAGTTGAGAGTCATAACATACATTTTTTAGCCTGCAATTGATACCCAGCTTCCTAAGCCTCATCCTTTGCTGTTGCCAGATAGTAGCTGTGAAACCCATTGGTGATCTATAATGCAGTTTTCTTCCTCACAGCTGGTCTCTATAAGTTATGTCCATTTATTTCTGCTATAAATTATTTAACTGCTTGACAGCACCCTGCTATGCTCAGCAATGATATATGATGAAATACCTCTATTTCTTTTACAAAAAATAGGAAATCAGGCCTGCTCAGAAATGGGTACTGTGGTTTAAGATGACACTGCCCTCTAAGCCCAGAAATTTGATTTCCTCTGAGGGCTTTAACTGTATCAATGGCTCCATCATCCCTAGATGGAGAACCTAAAAATGACTCTACTCTATTTAGTTTGAATTCTGGTGAGGTTTTAGTGACAAATGCTCAGACTTGACCAATGTTGCACTTACATGACAAAGAGCATTCGCACAATCCAGTCATCTGACTCATAATTACAGCGATCTCCAGATAGGACATGGCCTAAAAACACTATGAAAGAATTTGAACACTTCATAGCCTAAAAATCATTATTTGATAGGAAAATGATAAATTGGGAGGCTTTTGTTAATTTATTTGGTACTGTGATGATACAGTGGGCTTGTGGAAAATGCTGCTTGATATCAATGGAAGGAAAACGCTTGTGCTCAAAGAATTATTTCTTCAGATTTCAGTGCCTGATTTTAGTCTCTAGATTTGCCTGTGATGTTCTAAAATATTCTGCATGTGCTGACACATATAATTCCCTAAAATATGACAGGTTTCTTGTGTATTATTTTTTTCATCACACTAGATTTCCTTATTTTAGTTCCCGATCTAAGAAATTTTATTCTGGATACCAGAATTTATACGGCCCATGGCTCAGTTCAGTGTTCAGTTCTTTATTTTTGAAACTAAAGTAGAAAATTATGAACCATTCTGTATACTTTTTCTGAATTTTGTATACTAAACCAAAAAAACAGAGATTTTTTTGTGGTTGGAAAAACCCAGGGTGCTATTTCAGTGCTATTTCACCTACAGTTGAGGTTAGGAAGAGTCAGTCACTGTTTTTTCCACAGTTTGGCTTGGCCTCTGACTTTGTACAGCCACTCTGTGTCACACCAGTGCCAGCAAAGCTTTCCTTTTCATTCAGCATCGAACACCAAAAACTCAGTTCCATGGAATTAAATTCTTCCTCTTGCTTACAGCAGGAAGATTAAAGCTTACTTGAGCTAAAGCAGGGTGTATTTTGTCTTTGCTCTCCAAGGCTTCCTACAAGGCTTCCTGCAAGGCTCAACAGAAAGGTGACTTGCTAGAATTCTGATCAAGCATCGTTGGTTTAGGATTTTCTTAGAAAATCTTTTCATCTTTCTGAAATGGAGGAAATCTGAGGAGATCAGTTTTCAGAGGAGGAAATGGGTCACAAAGTTAGGAGTCCTCAGGCTGCATCTTAAAGCGGTACTACATATTTGAGGGGCAGTGGTTTTGCAGTAAGGCTATAGGCCAGACTGAGGAGATCTGGATTCAGTCCTTGGTTTAAATAGCGTAGATTTAGGCAAGTCACTGACAGCTACAGCCAGTGAGGAACTTAGACCACGAGCAGAGGACTTTGGTAGAACAAAGGTAACAATGCCCAAATGTCTCAGGCTATGTGCTTCCTGCCCTGTGCCTGTCTGGGATACAGGCAGAAGCCATTCCTCCAGCTTTGCCCAAAGAGGTCCACTTTAGAGAGATTCCTAATCTTCAAGAAGACAGAATACTGTTTGCGTATGTAATACAAGTTTTCTTCCCATATTCTCTTCAAAGAATTTTCAGTGCAGGTTTTATCTGTGCTGGAATGGACCAAAACACAAGACTCCCTCCTCCACACCAGCCACAAGTTGCCTACTCCTTCTGGCTTTGCTCCCTGTTGGACCTTGGATTCCTGCTGGGTTAGTGGAGAGGGAGAGCTCCAGTTCTTCCCAGCCCAGCCCAGGATGCCAGAGCACTGGTATCAGGCGTGAACAGCATGGCTGAATTCCCCTCATTCAGTGCCTGTCTGGACCAGCTCCTTCCCTGGTAAGAGCTTAAAGCATAAGGCTCATAAAACAAGGGAACCACTTTTGGCTTGAGGAGTACTATTTTTAAAGAAAAGCATTAAGCACTATTCTTTCAAAAACCAGATGTAAATCTCTAGCCACAGAAGACCCTCTAAACTCTAAAATGTATGGATACATCATTCTGTAGGCTTGAATCCAGAGTCTATGCTCTGGAGAGGGATAGTATTCATAACACATAAAAACCCCATTCTTAGTTTTTCCTATTGGTTAGCATTAAGCTTCTCCTTGCTTAATATATGTGTTATGTATTTTCCAAGATGTCCAATTCTCCCCCTGCTCTTCAAAGGGAGCCCATGTACTTTCATGCACACTTATTCTTTGCACTCAGAGGGTCAATGAATTAAAAATGCTGGTGCATCAAAGTTCTCTCAGGAAAACAACCTATGGGCTACCTCCACATCATTAAATTTCTTGTCTGTGTGTGTAACAAAATTCGGTATCTCAATTTACTTGGCCTATTTAAAACATCCAGAGACCAAGAACTTACCCTCAAAATAGAAAAACAGTTTATAGTGTGACAAGCAGGATGTTTACAAAACACATTACAGAATCAAGACGCTGATTTTTTTGGATACAGAAATGGAGACATAAAGGCCCTATGTAGCAGAGTCCCAGCAAACCACTGGCTGCAGCACTCCATTTTGTGATTCCAAATTAATACTCTTTCATCCAGCCACTGAAGCCACCCAGCATACTCTGATGAAATCTGTGCAACTGATTTGCCAACATAAGTGGAAGAACCAGCTCAATCTATGCTCACTTCTCCTTAGTGTGAATGGGATTACAAAGGCAAATACTATCACAGACATCAACATTTTCCAGTTATTGTCCTAAGTGTTGCAAATGCCTTACCACAAGAAAAGATATTTCTATTAGGATTCCCTCAACCACATCAGTTATCACTGAATGATAGAAGGGTATAACCTGAATCTCAAATTCCCTAAGTCATAGGGAAATATTTTGCTGGTAGAATAATACAAGGATTACATATTACTGATTATTTGCCCTTTTCCTACCCTATTTAAGATGTTACTGGCTACTCAAAAGTGCAGAATACTTTGCTAAAAAGACCATTGCTCTTTCTGTGCCATCTAAAGTCTGTTACCGACCTGTTGGCTATGAGAATATGCTGAAACATTTGGAATTGTTCAGCCTGGAGAAGAGAAGGCTTCGGGAGACCTAGTTGTGGCCTTCCATTACCTGAAGGGAGCCTACAAGGAAGATTGAGAGGTTATTTACAGGAGCTTGTAATGACAGGACCAAGGATAATGGCTTTAAGCTGCAGGAGAGTAGGTTAAGTTTAGATGTTTGAAAGAAACCTCACTGTGAGGGTGGTGAGACACTGGAGCATGTTGTCCAGAGAAGTTGTGTATGAATCATTCCTGGAAGTGTTTAAGGACTGTTTAGATGGAGCTTTGAGCAACCCAGCCTAGTGAAAGGCAATCACTGTCTGTGGCAGGGGGCTTGGAAATAGATGATCTTTACAGTCCCTTCCAACTCAAGTCATTCTATTATTCATTCTATGACCTGGCTTTTTGTTCTAAAAACCAACAGATTACCCACTGCCACCAAATCCATTTGTATCACAAATTTTTATCTCATACTATCAAGAAAGTTACATGTTCCAAAGTCTGAAATCTTAATCGTATGGAACAAGAAAGAAAAGGAGGCTGAGACATTTAAGAAGGCTACGTATTTTTGGGCTGTCATCAGCTTCAACCTACTACATTGTTGCTTCAACCTACTACATTGTTGCCTGTTCTGGGTTGTCTTCAAATCTGTCTGTGCTTCAGATCTCTACTTCAAAACTTCAGTAATAACACCTCTTAGACATATTTCAAGAATATATGTCATGCTTATAGATGTTATTACCTAGTATCCAGGTAAAAAATTAGAATAGCATCATCACACATTTGAGTTATACAAGTTAAAAGCAATTGTCCTTTTACACAATAGAGAATTATAGGAAGAAAAAAAAAGGTGTCTAATACCTTTAAAATGGTGACACAACAATTACTTCACCTTCAATACTTTGAAAGGCAAATAGCATCACTTCAGTTCTGAGTATATTGAGTGTTTATGAAAAACTATGAACACACCAAAATCTGTCAGATTCTCTTGCATCATTTTCATGTTTCTGTGCTTTTATTGTTTATTCACCCATTGGTTTCTCTCTCCCTGACTCAGACATGCATCATTGCTATTTCTGGGAAAATATTATTGACATTTTGTCCCTGGGTGTCTGTCACTTGTGAGGGGGGCAGGGCGAGACTATCTAATGCATGGAATGTAGGTCATAAAAAGCTGAGGGCACTCAAGATGTTTTTGAACCAGAAAACAGACTTTACTGGAACGGGAAAATGAGAAATTAGATGGCTTCGTGTGATTTAGTTTTAGATACTTCACTGAAACACTACAGCTGCTCTGCTGGTAACATCTTTTCTGGAGACAATGAGCTGAGTGTTCTAACAATGGCTTAGTGCTGGTAGGCAAACTGGGGAAAAGTCAGCAATTAAATAGAATTCCTTTTTTCCCTCTGCAGAAATATTGGGGAACTCGACTTTCCTCTCCTGCAATTCTACTTGCTCATGCACAGAAATTGCAAGGTACATGCTGAAGCTTAGACACTACCTCACCACCTCCAACCCATCCAAAGCAATGCTTAAAGAGCACTTCACGTTACTGACAAAGGAATTTGGGACAGTTGGAAAGTGCTTCACAAGTTTTTTCCATTCCAACTCTTCATTCTGGGCGGTCCTTACCAGACCCTGCTCTGGGTTTTGGCTCTTCTCCACCCAAAGCTGGCCAGAATAATTTCAGTTACATAACATTTGCCAGACACTCCTCTATTCTTCAGACTGTTTCTTTTCACCACATTACCTCGGATTTCCAATTTGCCTAATAGCATTTTCCCCCCTTCCTACTTTATGAAATTCTCTCCTTGGTTGTCATTATCTCTGTGGGAATCTCTACAAATATTTAAAATTATTTCATATCCCCAGCTCCTACTTCAGAACTCTAAAGTTAATGCACAATGCCGCTCTCTCCCTGGTCACACTTGAATGGGTACCCAACAACAGTTACAAAGGGAGATTTTCATATCTCAGCCATTGGAATCTTTCTTAGGAAGCTCTCATTTCCCATAGAGTCAGTGGAGAATGCTGCTTTTTCTAAGTTTGGTACAGGTACTAGGCATAGGGAATATCCTTAAACAATCCTAAATGTGTGACACAGGCTTTAGAAGCATTCACGTAGGAAACATAATTTTCTTCTAGGAAAGCAGAAACCTCTCTTTTATGCTTCTGTGTTCCATCTAAATTTTTGAGGAACTAGGAGGAGTGACGACTTGCAGGGCATAAAAACACTGCTGTTGCTCTGTGTTATTTGTCCTTTTGATGTTCTGCTCCCCTCCCTCTGCCCTTATCCAGTGCTGTGAGATGAGCAGGTGCTGGTCATAGCCTGGGCACGATCTTGAACCCACATCTCACTCATGCCCTGAAGCTGGCCTTCATGTTTAGTTCCTAATGGTAGCCAGGTGGTTACTGAGTATTTTGAAGACTACTGACCCTGGTGCTTTCCAAACCAATGTTTATGCAAATGGGAGGCACAGGATGTTTAACGTGTGTCTGCTACACTTCTACTGCAGTCACCAGAAACCGTGCAATCCTCTATCATTATTTAATAGCTCATTTGAGAGTAGCAGAATAATTCCCCTTTCAACAGTCGTTGTCCAGAAAATGCAAGATTACATTACTTCAGTCACCTATTGACAGCTTACAAGAAAGTAAGTTTAAAAGGTCTTTGTGGGGTAGGAACTTTCTGATTGCAGAAGGCCAATCTTAAATGAAACACCATAAAACACTGCTAGAGAATAAAAGACATTCTTTCAGAGTCACAGACAAATGCACATTGCAGGTGATTTCTCAGTAAAAGTGCCTACTAGGAATCCTCAACTTTGTCTGCAAATGTAATAATGTCCTTGAGAGGAAGTAATGTTGGAGATAAATGATGCAGAAGGATCTTTGCAGTGACAATGAGAAAAAAGATACCATTTGAAAATATACGATCTTACTCCATCTGATTTTTAACAATAATGGGAAAGGATTAAGAAGAATGTATTTTAAAGTACCGGTTCAAATGTACATATGTTGTAGTAGATTTAATTAGCCCTTACAAAGGCTTGAAGGGAACAGCTGCAAAGGGTAGAGCAGATCAGGATGTTAGCAAAAAGGAGAAAGCAACTTTTCATATAAAGATCTCACCTGAGAGTAACATATTCTGTTACCCAGACATTCTGGATTTTCCTGTAATATCCAAAGCATAAGACAAGCATATGTACTAAAATGTCATTCAGTCCAAGGGAAAAAAATTTGGATGGATGCACTGGTTGAACATAATAGAACTCCACGTATGAGTGAGGCTGTCAGGATAAGTTTTCCTGAGTAATTAATTCACAGAGAAGAAGAATTCAGAGGTAAAGCAATTAGGAATGCCTGCACCAAATGGGAGAGATGAGGTAAATCAGGTGTTTCAATTACTGGCATGGCTGTATTTCATGTGTGCTTTATCACTTGGTTTACTACCAATATGTAAATGAAACTATTAAGGGCAATACAGAATGCAAAATAAACCTCGAATAAAGAAACCCAACAACTTTAAATCTAATTCAACTAAGACTTAATTCTGAAAAGTATCAGACTGTTAACTTCTATCCCAATTGTTCAGTTAGAGCCTGAACAGCAATGTTTGAAAATGAACAGACTCCCACGGGAAAGCAGAATTTCAAAATACAGTGCTGTTGCATGTCTTTTTTCCACTTGATCTACCTGATATAAAAGTAGTAGAATAAAGGTAGATTGCAAATGAGTTTGAATCTTAAAAATCTGGATATGCTATTAAATGCAGACAATAAGCAGTAGTAAGCGCATGGGGAAAATTCTACACTTCAAGACATGATTTTTCTTTTCAATAACATTTTTGCAGCTCTGCTCTTTATATAAACTGAGACTCCTCAAGTTCCGTCTGCCCCTTCTGCAATTCTCTGATGATTCAGTCTGCAAACAGGCTAAGTACCAAAGCCCTAAAATATATATACCAGTCCTTCAAACCCTTTGAAAGCCAAGCTTCTTTCAGCTTTTCCCTTGACAAGAGCTAGTTGGACACACGAGCTGCTCAGGCCTGAAAAAGGTCTTTTTGAAGCAAAACATATGAGTATAGAAAATATTCGAAATGAGACTGCAGCACATACAAACTGCTTGAAAATTAGGGATAAATCAGAGCTGTGACACCTATAGTGGTAATTGTACTATATAGGCAATATTAGCAGCTGGCAGCATCTTGGTTTAAACAATAAATCAGCCATCTCTTTGACTTCGCTCGCTATCAGGTGACCTAGTTAAAGAAAGTAAGTGCCTGCAAGACTAACAAATTCTCAAAATGATAAGAGGTTTACACTTAAAACCAACTGATGGCAGATTTTGCCACACAGTAGATAACTTGCATGCCTCTTAATGGCCTATGTCATTCCTTGACAGTTTCAGTTTATTATACACTCTCTTCTGATAAAAATAAGAACAGATTTTTAAAGCTATATCTCTAGAAACTTTCTGCTTTTCAATGGTTTATTTTGCGAAGGAAACAGAAACCTGCTTTCCACTGGAGAGAAAGGCAGGTGGGATGGCAGTATATGTATGGGCCTCTAGAAAAGACAGGAAAAACAAGGTCTTGCCTGGTCAGTATTGCAGTTGCTCTCCATTTTTACATTTTTCCTCCATAATAAGGATGAAAGCCACTGAGATTTCTCCCTGGCTGTCTGCTCTATCTGTGCTATGGAATGAATACAATCACTAGAGCAGAAAGATTGGACACAGCTCTCATGCTGATACTAAAGAGGTTCCTGGTATAATTTCCATACCCCCACTAAGCTGATGCTATAAATAACAATCAATGCAACCTTACATGGCTAAGTCTTGATAAAGTTTCTGATGGTGCCAAAATATCCTATTTCTCTGCTTGCCAGCTGCTTTCAATAAAGTGACTTCCATCATATGGAGCTGTGTTTGCATTACCCTCCTCCCCCTGAGCTGCTTACAGTGATGCTTACAGTTGGGTCAAACTTTTTCCCCTGTCTTGCCCTTTTGCCTCTGTATAAAAAGTAGGCTTATTATTCTCTGGAGCCACCCACAAAGAAGAAAGGATGTGTATATACCACCTCTTTCTGAAAGCATTTCACATTGATTTAAGACTTTCTTCCATTCAGGGCTCACTTGCACTGCTCTTAGTGAAAGCTCTCTAAAAATGGCCAGTAACTAAGGACAAATAAAAATAAAGTCGAGTGGAAGGAAAAGAGTTCTAAAGCTGACAATAACACTGGGACCTTTTGTCCTAGTCTTACCACAGCTGCATTGACATCGGATAGATGCAGAGATGGAGCTGTAGGTTGAAGTTTGGATGTTTCTCAGGATTGATGGCCCTTGAGGAGAAGGATTTCAATATGGCAATACCGGACCCCAGTATCTAGTCTCAGTTAAGACTTATTTCAGATAGCTTCTCAGACCCCAGTTATCATAACCCAATCTGTTTTTTGGGTTTTTCCCTTGGGGCAGGAATCATACAGAACTCACATGACACTGAGTAAGAAAATCCAGTTTTCCCAATTCTTATTTCCAGTGCAATTAGGTAATGTATTTGTTGTCATTCAAGAGAGAGATCTGCTCAGAGCTTAAAGGTCAACTGGTCTGAATGGAACTAAATTATTCTCCTGTGTGGAAAGGAAGAAATAGAAGATATGGAAAAAAACAACCAACCAACCAACCAACAAAAAAAGCCCCAAAGCTTTCCATAGTGTTCAAGTTCTTGTAAGTAAAAAAGTGAAGCAATGGCTGTTCCTTCTTCCTCTTAGTGAGTAAGCACATGGCTGAGTGCAGCACATCTGCTGGATGGGATAGTCTGACAGACACTGCTCAGAGCCCACACTGGGATAAGGCCTCCAACAGATCAAGGAAGCTGTGAGGGAGATGAGGGTTTCCACGCAAGCCATGGGACTGAACCCAGACCTGCTCAGTCTGTGACTACCCACGTTCACTGACTTCTTCTGTGGCTCCACTGTTGCACTCCAGCCTGTCAGAAAATTTCACAGATGAAGTCTTTTACTATTGATGAGGGAGAAGGAGTAAAAGAATGTGTATTCCCACACTCCTGCTTATGCGTTAAGCCGTATGCCAGGCAGGCAAAAAATCTCGGACTAAATTCTCAAAGCTTTGGGGAAATCTCTCAAACCACAAACCCAGGCTAAGTCAGAGTGAGTGTGTGAGTCAATGCACTTATTTAGAGTTTAGGAGAGGCTGGGCTACAGGCTGTGCACACAGAGAGAGGACTCAGTTGTTGCTCTGAAGCAGTTCCAGTCCACAGTAGGAAAGGAGACTCAATTCACTGTGGTACGTGCAGCAGTAAATGTTTAGTTTTCTAAAGGGAATTTGAATTCATTTATGCCTCAGAAAGGAAAATCCTAATAATAGTCTTATCAGAAGTATGTCTACTTAATTTGGTACTGGAAAGTAGGGTTGTAAAGGTTGTTTTCTGAGATCTGATAACTCTTTACTAAAGGATAGAATTTTATTACATGCTATTGAAGATGGATTAAAGCTATTCGATTGGAGTCTTCTTAAACTTCCATTATTGGTCATACTACCTTCTGTATCACCATAAATGGATTTAGAAAAGTAACTGGAAAAAGATCTGATCTAATTGCAGAAGTAAGTACAGGCTCAAGATTCAAGACTGTGATGTTATAGGTTACTTTTTCAGTTTTCAGCCAAAGATTTTAAAAAGCATTCTTATGGAAGGCCACCACTAATTGGGAGGTTCTCCCAGAGGAACAAAATATCTGCTGCAACAAAACAGTTGCCACAATTTGTAGAGTTGAAAAGAGATATCTGTTTCATATTCAATTCCTGTTTGAACAATAAGATAGTGTTGCAAGAGATGTCATAAGAGTAATTTCATTGTGTATCAAAAAATGTGTCTCCAGGCTATAAGAGGCAAGGGAGAACACTGAAGTCAAATGTTTCTATCAGTACACCCAGCTCCAAAATAAATGTTATGAAATTGACTTTGGTGTGATTAAATTTTATCTTACTGCTGCATCAATATTGAAAATATGATTTTGTTAGTTCTGTATTTATACATCAGAGGTAGACTGACAAACTCTCACAATACTAGGGACTGGGACAAGATTTTTCTATTGCATCTTATTCTAATTATACATTTGATCTGGTATTTTGAATTGAAGGTTATTATTTTGATTCTTGAGATACCCCTCCATTAACCTAAGAAAAAAGTACTATGACATCTAGGCTGTTTCTGTGGGACAGTGTGTTCTGTCTTTCAAGTAATTACAGTTACTTGTGACTTTATATTGCTCACTTTAACAGCAGCATTGCCCCTCTATTTAGTCTAAAAGCCTTCACGATTTAGTAAATGCCAATCCCCCTGCACTCAGCACTGGCCATACCTCAAGTTCTAGGTTCAGTTTTGGGCCCCTCACAACAAGAAAGACACTGAGGGGCTGGAGCAAGCCCAGAGAAGGGAACGGAGCTGGGGAAGGGTCTGGAGCACGAGTCTGATGAGGAGCAGCTGAGGGCACTGGGGGTGTTCAGCCTGGAGAAAAGGAGGCTCAGGAGAGACCTTATCACTCAACCATCTGAAAAGAGGCTGTAGCCAGAAAGGTTCAGCACCTTCTGCCACATAACCAGTTATAGGACAAGAGGAAACAGCCTTAAGTCACGCCAGGGGACGTTTAGATTGTATACTAGGAAAAATTTCATCATGGAAAGGTTTATCAAGCACTGGAACTGGCTGCCCAGGGAAATGGTGGAGTCACCACGCCTGGAGGTATTTAGAAAAAAATGCAGATGTGACACTCATGGCCTTGGCAGTTCTGGGTTAGTGGTTGGACTCGATGATCTTGGAGGACTTTTCCAACGTTAGTGATTCTTCGATTCTGTGATTAAAATTCAGGATACACCTAAGCTGTTCTGAAATTCATCCTGGTCAGGACAAAACTCTGATTTGAGGACAACATTTTCTTACTCTGTTTTATTTAGCTAAAAAGTACAGACCATTACACAATCCTATTATTTTTACCAACTGTATGCGTTCCTGGAGAAGAGCATTAGAGAATAACACCCAGTGACTGCATAGTCACATTTTTTATTTATTACCACAATAATGTCAAGTCAGGTAAGGACAGAATGGAAAAAGACATAAAATAGAATAGGATAGCATTGAATAGGATAGGCCAAGCCAGGCCAAGCAAGGCCAGAACTAGATTGTCCTCCTTTTGGTTTGATTTACCTGTAATTTGATTCTTGCAATATTTCAAAGGGATCTGAACACTTCTAGCTTTATTTCTTCAGAAGGAGTCAACTTAGCGATTTATAGAGATCCTAAAACTGGCAGTATATTTTCCAGCTGGCCACTTGGCTCAAAACCAGGTCACTCCTTCACATAAAATTAGAGGTTTTCCACGACAGATGCAAAAGGACTTTGTTGCTCTTAAACCAGATCTCAACAGCTTGTAACTTACCACAAAGACTAGTACCTTGTTTGTACTTGCAACAAATATGGAAGGGATTGACTGGTGTCTGGACTTACTCCTTGCCTTTTTCATGTTGCTTCTCAGTGTTATGACTGAAAATAAAGTCCACTAGTATTTATCAGATAATAGGGGTTTATTTCACAAAAAAAAAAAAAAAAAAAAAAAAAAAAAAAAAAAAAAAAAAAAAAAAAAAAAAAAAAAAAAAAAAAAAAAAAAAAAAAAAAAAAAAAAAAAAAAAAAAAAAAAAAAAAAAAAAAAAAAAAAAAAAAAAAAAAAAAAAAAAAAAAAAAAAAAAAAAAAAAAAAAAAAAAAAAAAAAAAAAAAAAAAAAAAAAAAAAAAAAAAAAAAAAAAAAAAAAAAAAAAAAAAAAAAAAAAAAAAAAAAAAAAAAAAAAAAAAAAAAAAAAAAAAAAAAAAAAAAAAAAAAAAAAAAAAAAAAAAAAAAAAAAAAAAAAAAAAAAAAAAAAAAAAAAAAAAAAAAAAAAAAAAAAAAAAAAAAAAAAAAAAAAAAAAAAAAAAAAAAAAAAAAAAAAAAAAAAAAAAAAAAAAAAAAAAAAAAAAAAAAAAAAAAAAAAAAAAAAAAAAAAAAAAAAAAAAAAAAAAAAAAAAAAAAAAAAAAAAAAAAAAAAAAAAAAAAAAAAAAAAAAAAAAAAAAAAAAAAAAAAAAAAAAAAAAAAAAAAAAAAAAAAAAAAAAAAAAAAAAAAAAAAAAAAAAAAAAGAAGAAGAAGAAGAAAGAAAGAAAAGGGTTATTTTTAGGAGAATACTGTTTTCCATCCAGTAAAGAAGTTTTCTTATTTACCTACATTTCATGGTAATATAATGAATAAATCTCGCCTCGCTACATCTCCCTCCTGAGATTTACAATATTTAATATAGGTAATAACAATGTGACTATTCTTGCAAAAAATTTAGAATTTCTTAGATTTTTGTGTTCATAAATCTTACCTTTCTTTGCCTGGTGTTTCCCCAAGCTTGTCTGCTTCCTTTATTTGGAAAAGTTGATTTGGCAAAAACAGAGGGCTGGAGTGGAAAGATAGGGGTAACAAAGCTAGAGGTTCTTTAATTCGTCAACCTGATCTTAGTGGTGAAGCACAAAACACACAGCACTAGTATGATCCCTAAAGGGTCTTCTGAAGTCTTTAGTAGCAGAAAGGCTGGATTCTTTCTTGCATCTTAGGGCATCAAATAAAATGGAATAAATCTTGTCTTCTATTTTCCCCCTCAAAACTGGCTTGCTCAGAAGCCTTGCCAGGATCAAAATAGCTGCCTGATGGGTTTATACTGTATAAAGTGCAAAAATTACTTGCCTTATGTTAAAATCACCTGCTGCTTTATTATTCCATGCAGAAAAATAGAGGATATCAGCCATTCTGTGCATATTCTATTTTCTAACAGATTTACAAGGAGGCTGACAGGTAACACGTAGTTAGACACTTCCTGCACACCTTAAATCCCTCAGCTGGTTTTCTTATTCAAACACCCCAATAGCTCTCAGATATTTCAGACCTTCCAGAACCAAACACATTGTTGATGCACGAAGATGTTTATGGGCATTCTTCCTGTTCCTGGTTGTTGTAATATTGAGTCACCTTGTAGCTGGTTGATAACGGAGGCAGTCTTCAAAGAAACCTGACCCTTTCAGACAAATGTTTGCTGTGGCTGTGCAGGTAAGATCTGTCAACACAGGCACAATTTTCTCATTTGGGCTTTTTCCTCCAATCCCTATAAAAATTGAAGAGCATCCTTGTGCTTTAACTTCTCTGAGTTTTGACTCAAGCTCCAGCCATTGCCACTCAGAAGGTAAACGCAAGTGGAAGATCTGCTGGCAAGCCAGGATTTATCTTGTTTGATATTAGCTTTGAGTTTTTCCTATGGTATGAAGTATGGCCCTAACTAATGTAGGATAAAGAAGAAATTATCTAATTATCTAAGAAATTATCTATTTATATTTACTATTCTGTCTTGAAATTATTAAGAACCTAAGAGAGTGTTCTAGTTGAGACTTGAAACACAAAGAAAACATCCATAATATTTTAAAAGAACCAAAACCAAACCACCAGCACTGATGCTTTCTGATAATGGGGAAGCAGATTTTGATTTTAACCCAGAAAAGCAAAACATGTTGGAGAATAGAAGGTGATTTATCAGGATTAAAAAATAATTAAAATATAAGCTGCCAGCTGGAAAATCAGCCCAAATTAAACTTTCAGATGCTTAGAAACAACACTCTGACTAATTGGGCATGTTGTCTTTACCCTGCTGAGACACTGAATTCAGACATCTGTAAAAGCACATATTCACAGCCATGAGCTAAGGTTTCAGTGAAGAGACTGAATATTAGAGAGGAGCTAGTGTCCATTTAGACATCTGTCTTCTTGCAGACCACACAGGCTCATTGAGTCATGTTGTTTTAAACCACATAGAGGCAGTATTCGCAATTTGATAGCAAAATCTTATTTTCCTGAGCTTTCAGAATGTTTCATGTTAGCATTGCTACCACTTAGATTTAATAGATGCAGGAACTGAAGCAGAGGAGGAGTTAAACAACCAGTCCATCATCAATCATAGCCTGGAATAGATTTAAACTGCAACCCCCCTACTTTTCTAGTAAGTTGCAGAAAACTTGTTATCTGTATAAAGTCAGGGATTCTTTACCACAGCCACCTCCTCCCTCGCCCTCTTCCTGCCATGTGATTCTCATTCCTGTGAGATTCTCATTCCTGGTCAGATTTTTTTAATGTCTGCTAGCCACAAAATTAATCTGTGATTTCCCTGGTGAATATTTTTACAATTTTTATATTCTCTTTTATATTAATTTCTAATTTTTATATCTTATATTTGTATAGACTGCATATGCACACACAACATGAATGCATTGTGTGTGTTTCATGGTGTATATAAGCTGGGCCTCATTAGAAGTGTGGGTTGTGTCTTCATCTCTCATAAGATTGGGGCTGCTGTGGACTTGCTACCAATGGCAGATGAAACACATGTCGGACTGGTAAATTGTGATTACTCACTTGCACAGATTTGGAGGGATTTTTTAATATTTGAAACTTGAGAATTCCAGAATGGACCAGATTTCAGTGTTCACAAATTTATTAATCATGTGTTCGACTTCAAGCACATGTTTTCTTTCCCAAATTTTAGGATCAGGCCCTAGGTTTCTACGGTGTACTTGTGCTGGACCCAAAGACAGGTTATTTGTTAAGCAGACACAGCTCCCATGCCTGGAACTGATGAGCAGATGAGTATTGATTTCAGGATTTCAGGGACAATTAATCTATCTGTTTTCTCTTTCAGGATTTTAGTTACCTTACATTGTCAATCATTTTCCTGTTTTGAATGAGCCAACATGGAGTTTACCAAGGCTCTTGAGACTAAGCATGGAAAATGAGCAGAGTTATTTTGATTCATTGTTGTAACAGACTATAAACTTCTCCTCTGTTTTTAGAAACATTTACCATAGCAGCTGAAAAATGATTTTTCAAAATACTATTGCTACAGCCATGGGATTAGGTCTTGGGTTTAACCCAGAACATCCTCTATGCCACTAACACCCCCTTTTCTAATTCTCCTAATCTCTGTACACACACACAAAAGAAAGTTAAATGACCTATAGCGACTGGGTTTTTCTTTTCTGCTTTTAGGGGAACATTTCAATCTAAACCAAACCTATCCTGTGTAGTACATTACAACCCACGTGACTTTCTATTTGTTAAAGTTGGCACAGAGGTGGGGAATTGTCAGTGAGAATGAGCCGAGTATTCTTTTGGTTCCAACAGCAGAAAGACTTCTGCTACACATCACTAAGCAGTTAGCCTTAATTTCATGCAGACCTTTCCTACTTTGTATAAATTGAAAAGCTGGACATGAAGTAATTTCTCAAAATTGTGTGATTTTAGTTTAAGATGCTTAATATGGAGCAAACCCACATTTTTTAAATTATTAATATATAGCTGCCATTAAAAAATTGAAAAATTTCCTTCTTCTTACCTTCTTCTGTGTGCCCTGTGATGTAAATTATTTTCTTTCTGTCTGAGCTGCTGATGTGTTTGTAGGGAGATAAATGAATCTCAAAATGTGCCTCTGTAATTAGAAGCGTCGAGATGAACTTGAGGGAAGTCTTTGCTCCAAGAAAGATGTTTACATTCTGCTGTTTTCTCCCCTAAATCAGGACACAAACCAGTGCTGTGGTGTTAGATCCTGCCACACACAGATAAATTTTGCCTTATGGTCAGTCTCTGGGAAATATAGTACCACACACAGCAAATCGTGTAATCTATAGGGGATTCATGAAATACCACCTACATCTTCTAGAAAATCTGGACCTCAAATGCCATGGGAATGGGACTGTGTAAAGACACAGACTGTTAAATAAACCTCGCATCATCCAACCACTCTGAACTGCAGGAAGAGCAAGCAGAGCTTCAGGCCACGATTGCTTTTCTCTTCTCCTTCATTTTCCTCCATGCTAATAATGAAAGCAGGATGGTAGGGAGCTCATTTTTCATTCTATGACATCCACTTTCTTTTTTTCTCTAAAAATAAAAAAGACCACAGAGGCTTGATTTCACAGAGAGTGCATCTGTGACTGTAAGCCCACACTGCACATGCAAAATGAAACTGTGCCAGGAGTTGTTCAAAATCTGAGATTTTTTAAACTGCTTAACTTGCTAGTCACTGAACACCTGAAGTTTAAGCAACTCTTTGCATTTAGCCCCCAGACCTCATGGACCTAAACAAGATGATAACTCTAGCAATTTTTTTGCACATTAGAAGTAAAACGTAAACAGGAATCAGTTTTCAGGAGGAAAGACAACTATATTTTATGCTGATTTATCACCTGCAGAATTATGTTCTCAAACAGATGGAGGTGGATATCAGCAAGCTGGAGGATATAACTTCTGCCCAGCTGCTGTAATTAATAGCAATTGCTGCAAACTCTCACAGCCTTCACAGTTACATAAAGAGGCAAATGTATGCCTGGCCTGCAGCAGTCAGCAGAAATACAGAAATCTACCCAAATACCACGGGGGGCCTTTGTTATCTGACAAACCAACTTTCAGGTATCTTTTACAGAGTCTCTGTGCCTTAGTCTTTCATTCCAGAACCTGACTCCATGCCACTAGGGTTGTCAGCGTTAGCAATTCACTCTGTCAGGTGAAATTTCCTCAGTAATGTGTAAAATAAATGTTGTGTTATGAAAACACTGCCCACTAAAAAGTTGTCTTAGACGAGGTTCACCTTTCTCTTAAGAAAATACTGATTTTATTTAATTACCTATCACATTTGGGAGTAAAATAGTCCCAAAAGTAATTTTTTCAAATATTTTTCCAATTAAAGGATAAATTGAAATGTCAACCAGTGCAAAAATGTATGAAGATTACTATTTTTATTGTCAACACAAATATTAAATTGTTTAAATGGCATAAATAAGCTGTAGAAAAGTTTGCTTTATTCTAAAAGGTAGTGGTGATATAGAGAAGTTTGTCAGATTGCCTTCAGAGGCTGCTTTTTTCCAATTTGCCAGAATTGACTCATGTGTCCTTTTTTGCAGCTGATGCTACAGATGTGAAGCAAACAAACAAACAAACAAACCAACCACACAAAAAACCCAAACCCAAAACAAAACAAAAAAACCCCAAACTCCTCCAAAAAACATTGCAGCTCCCTCATACCATGTCCAGTTTCTGGTTTTGGTTGTTTAGCTTCATACCAATAAGACTAAAGATTGATTAGCAAGAGGTCATAACTTTTCCTTAAAAAATCTCAGATGCACTCAGAAAATTTATTTCAAAAATAAACCCAACAGAAATGGAGATCATATGTACAGACACTTTGGAGGGAAAAACATGCAAAACAATGGCATATATTCATCATTGCACCTCTCATCACTTTCTCAGATTTTGCTCACTGATTTTCCTCTCCATGCATCATCTGACATCCCAAACTGCTGAGAAACTGCAAAGGGTTTTTCAAAACATCAGAACTCTCTTATGCTGCTGCAAAGATTTCTCTGCTTTTCCCTAAAAGGGGAATTTCACTGTGAGATTTATGGGCCAGAATGGCAATATTTAACCCCAGAGGAGTAACATATCTCAGATGCTGAAGTCCTTCTGTAGAGGCACAATTGGCAGCTTCATGCCCTTAATGAGAGCAGGGTGTACAGCTGGCAGTAGGTGAGAGGCATAACTTGCAGAGGCAAACAGAGCACTGGTGTCCAACCACAAGGGCTACCAACATCATGGACTTCCAAGCTCAGGTATTTTTATGGATATTAAAAAGGGTTCTGGGAGCATTTCTGCTGGTTGAGGTGTATTTTCCTACATTCCTTGCATCTGGATTTATAGACGGGAAAGAAGCAGCTTTGGAGGTAAAACAGCTAGGAAGGCAAGAGTAATTAATGCATTTCAAACACTGATCAGATAACTTTAGGTAGGTGGCTGTGGTGGACGTGCCATGGGAGCGTCAGCTTAACACCTGAACAAGTCAGGAACCAACATTTTGTTACCTTCAACTGAAAAACCTACACCATGCTCTTGGGATTTGTGCAATGCAGTCATGTACATCTTTTCAGGTTATCTGAGAACAACCTCAGATAACCTGAGGATAACCTCCTCCAGAGGAAGGAGGCTTTATAGTAAATATTTTTAAGATACAACCTTTTGGACTTGTTTTGAACCTCTCCTTTCTGAGAAGAGGAAAGCTACTGTTTCTTTCTCTTGATGCTAAGGGGCATCTAGACAGGTAGCTCAGATGAAATGACCAGCAGTCTGTGTGACACCAACCCTGAGGGGGACTTCTTCCTACAGAGCAGTTGGCAGTACTCTTGTAGTGCTGCACATCTTCTTGACCAACAAAGATGTCAGAAAATCATCATCAAAAGCATTAGCACTATACTCTCTAACTTCATGATCTCTCTTTGACATTTAGGATGCTACTGAGAAGACACTTGAAGGCTTTTTGTTTTCTTGTTGTGTGTTGGTTCAGTTGTTAGGGTTTGGTTGCATTTTTTGGTTTTTTCCCAAGCTGCCTCTGGGACTGCAAGCAGCAAATCATCAAGCCCTGCTATTTATAGTAATGGAGGTAAAAATCATTTCAAGAGTGGAGCACAACTTCAGATGGAGGCAATTGAGAGTCATTGAACTTAGCAGCTGTGCAGCTGCGTCACCAAAACCCTCATGCTGCCCAATTATTTTCCTTGGCGACTGCTTCCTTTAAGAACTTGTTTTTTCCTGACTATGCCTCAGTTGGCTGTTTTGAAGGCCTGGCCGGTGTTTGTTGAAGAAAGAAAGAGCAAAAAGTTGCTTCTGTCATTCTCCAGAGATCTTTATAGGGAAAATGCTGTTTAATATTGACATACTCTCGCAGTCTCTGGGGAAGCTTCGGGAAGAAAGGGAGGGGAAGTGGGAGGGGGATGGGGGGGCACTGTCTGACCTTTCTCCCCAGAGGATAAAAATCAAAAGAGAAAAACCCAAATATATATTTCCTTTTTTGTTGTTGTTTTTGTGACTGTTGTAGACTGAAGTTTCTCTCCTGCATCCGTGTTCTGTTCTCCCAGAGCATTAGTTCACTGCTAGTAAATATAATCTGCAGTTTTGAGTATAAAAATGCTATAGAACATTTTCTCTAATGTCTGATTGAAGACAGAGAATTGGACCAACCAACAAGGTCTCCTAAGCACCTCTGCCTTAACTGACAATGGGTTCTTCTTTCTGCCTTGTTTTACAGCCCATAGCATCACCTGCAAAGTTCTTCAGCAAAGTTCCACGAAGCTGTTCTATTGAAAATAGCACTGGGAAAGACTGGATAAAAGACCAAATCTACTATTTTCAGAACACCAAAGTTGCAAAAATAATCTGCTACTGTTGGAATAAGGATCAGAATAAACACAGACCTGGAGGCTTTCCCTGGGCATGTCCAGTTAAATGAAGATTATAGGTAGCCAAATAAATAAGGGGAATAAAATAAAATAAACATGCTAAACACCCTTTTCCTTCCCTTTTTAAGTCTTCTTCCTGCTTCAAAGCAGTCATCAGACTTTAGCCCTGTATGTAGGCACAGAAAGCACACCCATATTGTCCACACACACCCCCCGGGGTAAGCCCTCAGCCTTGTATGTCCACAAACACCAGTTCCTGGCTGGTTGGTGCCTAAAAGGAGGCAGCATCACCTTCCATATCCTGCAGTGTCTTGTGGTTAAATAAACTTCTCATCAACCCAGTGCCTTAGTATTTTGCTATGGACTTGAAATGCTCAGCACAGCACTCCAGACTTCAGAGCTTGGGAAGAAAGAAATAAAAATTCCTCCTTCTTCCTGATTTCTGCTAAAACAACAAAGCCTCAAGCAAGAAATAAGCAGTCAAAACAAACTTAAAAGAGCGTGAGACCGCTGTCTGGGATATATGGAGGTATGGAATAGCTGGTCAAAGCCATCAGAGAAGGGCAAACAGAGCAGCTGATACAGAGGGTAAAATGCAGAGGTGTGAAAAGCCCCTGTGGCAGACGCTGTGGGTAAGAGCTTTGCACAGAATAACTGATGCAGAGGCAGTCCCAGGACATATACAGAAAGGAGGGACTGTTGGCTGGTGTGTGGCTGTGCAGAATGTACACAGCAGCAAGCAGAGAGCAGGTGGTGCAGAAGAGCTGCCTTGCAGGGATTCTCTGTGTGAACATTGAGGTTCCCCAGTAATTCATATTTCTGCTGCCTTTTCAAGCCTTTTCAGATCTCCACAGGCCGAAATTCCTAGAGATGCATTAGATACAACTTCTGGACCATGAGAGTGCTCTGGACAGCACAGCAG
This sequence comes from Falcunculus frontatus, assembly GCA_013398115.1. Taxonomy (NCBI): domain Eukaryota; kingdom Metazoa; phylum Chordata; class Aves; order Passeriformes; genus Falcunculus; species Falcunculus frontatus. The sequence continues at coordinate 845,518 of VZRV01008644.1, forward strand.
CCACAGCCTGCAAATCAAGGGCTTGCTGTTACACGTAAGCAAGTGTAAAAGCTTGGCACACCCCGAGGCTCATGCACCTCTTGTGTTATGTCCAGTTCCTTCACAGGTACAGGATTCCCTGTAAGGGAAGGCATTATCTTGTTTTTCCTTGTTTGCAAATAGAATGTGCCTCTCTCTCTTCCCAGTGATGTTTTTTCAGCTGATATCAGAGGTACAAAAGTGTTAAGAGCACTCATATAGTGCGGGAGCAGAGAGCTACAAATAAGCAGCCGTCAGAGCAGCTCTGTGGGGCTCAAGAGTGATGACAAAGTGTGTGCCACACCAACTACAGCCTAAAGGCACTCTCTCCATTACTGGTTCCTCCTGGGGAGAGTCACTGCTGTTTTGGGATGTTACCCATCCTATACTGCTCGGAGAGTACAGAGTTACAAAATGCCAACCCTGCAGAAAAGATTCTTCAAGTACCTGGCAGCTGTATAGCAGTCTGGCCAAGTCATGCTCACCTAGTTATATAAAAGAAAGTAACAGAAATACCTTCTTTTCTTTTTTTCCTAAGTATGTGGTTATTTTCTGTGTTGTTTTCTTGTTTCCTACTCCACCCATACCTTGTCTGCCTAACAGCCACAATCTCTGTTTATGAATGGGATTTTATTGTGCTTGGTGTGTTCTCATTCCTGTTTTGTATGGAACATTGAGCCTAGAAAGTTGTCATTACCTTGCTCAGCTTGACAGCAGGCACAGGTGAACAGGACAGGTGAGAAGGAGCTCCCCCACAGGGCTTAGTTTGGGTAGGGCACAGCAGCAATCAGTGACAACCTTGCTGGGCTGCGGCATAGAAGGATCCTGAAATACTCCTTTCTTATTGTCACTGGTGGTCTCCCTCTTTCCTTATTTTGCTGATAAGGCCTTGCAGAAATAATGAGGTCAATGACCACTTTGACTTGAAAAAGCTGCAGCTGCCAGTCCAGTTCTTTTGAGAAATCAAGATTGCGCTCTTTTTTTTTTCCTAAGAGACACAGCCAGTAACTGCTAATAACAGAGAGGCTGCCAGAATATTTTGTTTTAAAGAGACACTGACTGCCATTTTACTTTCTTTTATCCAAGAAACAGAGATATCAAGTTTGGGTCATAAACTTAATGCTAACTGCTGGCATCAGGAGACACTGACTCTATCTTTGAGTAAGTACCCTTTGCAGCTTTGACCAATGTCAGGGGCAAAAGTGGAAATGAATAAAGTCTACTCTTATCTCAGCAGACAAGGGTCCCACCACAGCCGAAATGACACAGATGCTCCTGCAGCCAAAGGGAATGACAATGCTTTCTTTCTAAAGGAACCTCAGCTGACCTTCATTACCTTGGAGGGAAATCTGCTACAATGCAGCAGCACTTGCAGACCATTGGATGTGATGTGCGAGTTCATCAAGGTTTTCGGAGACAGTTTATAAAAACTAGGAAGTGCTGGTAGAATGCAACATTTTTTGATGAATAAGGAAATAGCCTTACTCCCCCCACACAGTGACTCGATTAAAAGGCCAAGGCCTTTGGCAAGCACCAACAACAGTGTTTTAAATTTTTAATACTACTGTGTCACTTCCAGTCTATCCAATATTGCTGTGCTAGGAGTTTTTATGTAATTTATTTCAAAATCAGCAATTTGTTAACTGGAAGACAAAAAGCTTCTCTTACAGTAAAAGAAGCTAATCACTCTCTGAGTCTTTTTACCAAACAATTTCTTGGCCAAAACCTGAAAAACTAGCAACAAACTCAGAAATATTTTAATTTCTTTAGTGTTAATCAATGGTTACAAACTGACACCGTCCAAACTGTAAAATGTGGGTACTAATGTGGGACACATGGATGGATAGGCTTAACTTTAGCCATGAGAGCATCCTTCTGCACGCCACAGCTACCCTAAGTTCACAACACAAGTATGCTTTTTGCAAGCCTGGATGCTAAGGCTGTATCTTAACACAAAGGAATTGGAATGTTCAACAGGTACAGGTAAGCGTCTTTTGTCAGTGGGGTGAAAATAGCTCTTTGTTTAGTGACAGCGGGGGCATGAAGCCATCATTACAGTCACATCACATTTCTGTGATGGAAAGAAACACTATTCATTTTCAAGAGGAAGATACCCCATCCACCTTGGAATTGTAGAGCTGCAGTTGCAGTCAGCCAGCAAGGAGGGAACAGATTGCTCTTTTCTGCATGTCTGGCATTGCACAAACCTGAAGATGCAAGGCTTGTCACACATAAGCGACTTGGGATAAACAAAATCTAGGCATGATGGCAACCTCAAAGGAACTGCTCCAAAGGGTAATTCCTTTTTGTATCAGTGTAACAAAGACATGAGAAACAGAAAGCACAGCTTGCTATGAAAAATGCTCCTCTACCTCTTTGGAAACTGAAGCAATATTCACTAAGGGAGAAGATACTTGTTTGGTTTAGGGTACATAGGAGATCCAGATTCAGCTCTTAGCAATTCCTCTCCTGGGTTTATTGCACAGGAGTCGCACATGCTCTAGATGTAAAATAGGGTTACTGGTGCTACCTTTCTGCTTCTCATCACAAAGAGGGAGAACTGAGGACAACAGGATCCCAACTCAATGCTGACTGACATCAAAGCAAAATTCATAAATATGGAAAAACCGGTGTAAATAAATGACCTGTGTGCAAAGCATTTCTAAACATAGCCTAAATAAGGGCAGGATAATTATATCATAGGGATGCAAAGGGTTTTCATAACATCAGGGCCCAAATTTCTGTAAGAAAATTTTCTCTTGGGAGAGCCTATTCCAGTCAGACAGAAGAAGAAAGGAAGACATACTTATTTAAAAAGAGGTTTACATCAATAGATTATTTGTGTAAACTTTAATCTCCTTACAGTAGAAACATACACAGTCAAAGCCAAAAGTAGTGTAACAATTTTACAGCAAAGCCTACCAGTAAAAATGCAAAACAAGTTTGTATCAATTCTTAAAAAATTGTGCACTTTCTCAAACTTAACTTTGTTCAGCACATCGTTTTGATTTATATATAAGGCATTAATTCTATAAGAATCATTTACTATATTCCAAAAATCGCATGACCTAGGTGTAACACTCTATAGCCTGATACCATTTTTGTTCCTTTCAATATTTACAGATTTCATCTACCTGCACGGACATGGAGCACAGAAGCACTAAGAAAAAATACAAGCTTTGCCAATAATAGGTTCACATTGAAAAAGTTACATAAAAAAATAAAAAGCTCAATTTTGTATTGCAATAGCTTGGGTCTGCTGCAGCCATGACTGTAGTTTAAGAATAATTCCCTCTTTCATATACTTCCCCCAAATTTGTTCACTGTATTTGGGGTGTTCACTTCCAGTAGTACTTTGATCTTTCAAAATGCAGAACTGAGTCTGCTCTGAATCTGCAGGTACAGGAAGTGGGACCCATTTCTACCAGCTACCCAAAATTTGTTTTTCTCCTCCTCCCCAGAACACAGTTCTTAAGTTTCTTTGAAATTTAAATCTTCTATAAATGGAATTCTTGAAGTCATTCTGGCTACTATGTACAGAAATGGCTCAGGCAATTAAGTTAGTCCACCTTGTCATTAGTCAACAGGAAGTATAATTACTGTAGCTGTAAAGGAGGTATCTAGTGTTCCAGAATAAGTGAGTTTAATTATGGTGAGAGCTTCCTCAATTCTATTTACATGACAACTTCAGGCTCAATGTTAAATAGCAAGTCATCATTTCCTCTTCGAACTTCAAGTAGTAGAGGTGATTCATTCATCACAGCCTCTTGCAGGTCACTGGAAGTCACCAAAGGACGCCCATTGACTTTCACAATAATATCTCCATCTTGGATCCCCCCTCTGCAAAGACATGAAAATGGCAGTAAGGATGCATTCTATGGAGAGGAAAAGTACAAAGGCTATTCACCACCTCTTTTGCAGATTAGATAAATTTTTAATTGTTTTAGTCCCCACTGAAGGGAAATTCCACCCTTCTGACTGTGAAAGAATATGAAGTAGCACTCGCTAAATGCAAAATAAGGCCTGGGATTTTTCATTGAGGATTTTCTTCATAAATAGCAAAAACAATGAGTCTAGATTGCTCTTTGTCTTCTACAAAACCACAGCAAGTGGGAAATAGAAAAGGCAATATCCATTATTGACTCACTTCACTCCATGCTTTTATGTCACCAATATGTATTTCAGGCATTGGAAATGAAACCCTTCTCAAAATCTCAAGACAAGTAAAACACACCAGGTAAAGTACTGGGAAATTATTTCTCTCTTGCTGCTCGAATGTAATCCAAAATAGCTGCTTTTATTACTCTTGCTTTTCCTAAAATCCTTTTCAGAAATATTTCACTTATTTTGCAACTGTTCCATAAAATAGCCTCTTCCTGTAAGATTAGGCACTGTCTCAGATAACAGCTCTGACAGTGCCTTATGTGAATCCTATCCTGTTTTTTGTTTAACCTCACTCCAAGTTTCTGTTTATTTATATTCAGCATACTTCACAAAACCCCTCAAATTTGTTCATAGTATTTAGGGTGTTCTTTATGTTTGCAGACTGTTCGTGTTTCATAACATCATTAAAGGAGGTTGTAGTGAGGTGGGTGGCAGTCTCTTTTGCCCAGTAACAAGTGACAGGAGAAGAAGAAATGGCCTTAAGTTGTATGAGGGGAGGGTTAGATTGGATAATAGGAAAAATTCCTTCATAGAAAGGGTTTTCAAGCACTGCAAGAGGTTGCCCAGCAAAGTGGTGATGTCACCACCCCTGCAGGTACTTAAAAGATGGGTAAAAGTGGCACTTAGGGATGGGGTTTACTGGTGGCCTTGGCAGAGCTGGGTTAATGATTGGACTTGAGGACCTTAAGGGTCATTTCCAACCTAAATGATGCCATGATTTAAATAGTTCTGATATTGAAAAGCTTCGCTTTTGTAGATGTGAGTAGAACCTCAGCACAAATACTGTAAACCTAAAGGCACAATTTTTAATTGTTTAAGTACAGATCAAGACAGGTATGAGAAAACACTTAAATATAAAAAGAAATATTACCTACTAGTATCTCTTTGGAGATTTATTTGTGGTGAAAAAAATAATGTGCCCTACTTACCTGTGAGAAGGTGAGTTTGGAACAACTTCGTGTACGTAAATTCCACTTCTGACATCAGGAAAGTCAGCATTATTGTGCTTCAGTTCTTCCACCAAGCTAAAGAAGAACAAAGTTATACAGAATTTGATTTCACTACAAAAACAAAAGCATTCAAATATTCTTATTTATTTAAACTTTTTGTGACAAAAATTAAAAAGACTTAAAAATTAATCATTTGCTGTTGTTCTGTGATGAACATGTAGGGGATTTGAACTTGGATTAAATGCCTATAATTTAACAGAGGCAAAACTACTTCCCTGTGAAAAGCATGCTAAACTTAATGGTCTTGTACATCTTCTGCAACAATCTGACTTTGGCTCTGTGCAGCAGTAGCACAGAGGGCTCTGCACATGAGCACTCTCTGTCCCAGGTGCTGTACAAAGGAAAAAGACATTTCTGCCCAAAGAATTAATGCTGGTGACAGGGCAGAAATTTGCTAAGTTTTTTGCTTGTTTTATTTTGCAAGTCATTCTTAATCTGTCTTTATCCAGAACGACAAGAGGTTTTGATAACTGCAGCCAGCAGATAGATCAGAACTGGAAACTTAAGTTTCCTCAAGATTGCTTCAGGAACTGTTTGTGCATCACTTTCTAAAGAAAGAAGACAGGGACCCGCTGCAAAATAGAGGCTCTACAAATATCTGCTCATTTCAGAGGTGATGACAATTTCAGGTCTCTGTACAGTGTGTGGGTTAGAACCCATTTCTAGAAAGAAAATATTTTAAACCAAGGATGGATTAATTGGCTATCTGCCATGAAAAACTGGGGTCCCACAGATGGAAAACAGGCCAGAATGGCTGCACACATTCTCTCTATTTGATTTTGTACTGAGGAAGCCAACAATTGAATAATTAAAGCAAACACACCAAGGGCAGTGGTCTTTTTCTGAAAACAGGCCTGCAGACATTTTACATGGTTTCATTAGATGCTACAAAAGCAGTAAAATCTCACATCGTGTACACAGTTATGCAGAGAAACATTCCGAATTTCTCTCCATCAGTGATGTTAGTGCCATTACACTGATTCATTCCAGCTGAGGATCTGACCCTTCAGGGAGGACTGCAGGAGTGTAACTCAGTAAGAAAAGATGGCTTTACTACAACCCCAGCTGGAAATTGTCTTGTTTAATTTTGCAGTCTACTGCCACATTGGAAACATGCCTACTGCTGGGAAAGAACATCAGCATAGAGCCCTCATTTATTATCCAAGAATATATCTGGGTAACAGCGAGACACAAAGCAATGTAAGAGGGAAAAGGCAGTAAAGAGCCAGAAGAGGGTGTCCACATTCTGGCTTTGTTAACATGGAGGTGTAAAGCTTTAGTTTGGCACTTTAGAACTCTTTCTAGTTAATGGTCAGGCACCAAACCTCACACCATATGGCCTCCACTGGCACTGATAAAAGCACCACCAAACTCTCCATCAGCTGATCTGTCACTGGCACTCAGAGTCACGTGAAAGCAGCATTCTGTTTAAATGTCACCTCAAATCTGGTGTAACTCCAGATGTCCTTGCCAAGAACCAAAATTTGTGTTCAGGCTCTTCCTAATTTCCCTCAGGTGTCAGCAGGACATCCACCACTACCAGCATTTAGAGAATTTCCAGGTCTCAGAACCTGGAAATCTGCCTGCAGATTTCCTAGAAGCCAATGCCCACTTTTGGATCTCTGGAGATTTGTAACGAAAGCTGAATGAAGTTCTGAACCACTACTGACCATATCCTGTGTGCAGGATGATACAATTACCTTTCTAAGATACTTACGCTGGTGTTATTGTCAGCATTCTGATGCCAATGAAACGTTTCTTCCCATCTGAAAGGAACACAGAGGATGTTTAAGAAATTTAGGCAAACACTGACAAAAATAACTGCTCTGATGACCCAAAACACCTGAAAATTAAAACAGAATGTATCATATTTTAATAAACTGAACAAAATCATACACATCTACACTGAGGTTATTTTTAAAATTTTGATTAGCCTTGGTGTACAGAACGACAATCCCTCTCCCTGCAACTAAGGGTAAGAGAGAAAGCTCATTTACACTCCGTAAGAGGTTTTCCTTCAGGAAATTGAGGAAATTGCTGTGATCTAGTATCACATGAATTCAGAAAATGGAAAATGTCATAATTAACTACCATTTAATCTGAGACTGGTCAAGACAATTTAATCAAATCATGTTCTCATTAAAATGTAGAAATGGGATCTAAACAAATTTTAATTTCCACCTTTCAGAGAAAGGGCAATAAAAAGACTCACACTGATTGTCATGCAATTGGCTTATTATTTCTACTCCAAAGAACAAAAAGCAAGTTTAAAAACAAATCCAAAACACGTAGACCTTTGCCAAAATGATCACAAAAATACTCAGAGGGCTGGAGCACCCCTGCTATGAAGATGGGCTGAGGGAGTTGGGGTTGTTCGGCCTGGAAAAGAGAAGACTCCAGGGACACCTTAATTAAGTCTTTCATTATTTAAAGGGGGCTTATAAGACAGGACAAAGAGTAATGATTTTAAACTAAAAGAGGGTAGATTGGCAGTAGGTATCAGAAAGAATTTTTTATTATGAGAGTGGTAAGAACATTGGAACATGCTGCCCAGAGAAGTGGTAGATGCCCCAACGCTCAACACTCAAGGTCAGATTGGATGGGGCTGTGAGCAACCTGATGTAGTGAAAGGTGTCCCTGGTCCGTGCAGGGGGGTTGGACTACATGACCTTTAAAGGTCCCTTCCAATAGAAACTATTCTATAATTCTATGATTCACCAGGACTCTCTTGAATTTTAAACGGTGAGAAGTCACTCCTTTAGGAAGAACATCACATTTCTGCAGTTGGCTTTTAGTAAGTCATGATATTGCACAGCTGTCTTATGAAAAAAATGCAGTTTGATGACTTCCTGAAGTGAGCGCTGCAGTACTCAGTTACATCTGGCATGAAACAATACTTCCCTTACTTGTTCCAGCACAACTACTTCGCAAGATCTCTGAGTTTCTCCAGGTTCTCATATGAGGAAAAAAGAGATGTATACAGTCTTCCCTAGCTCTTATCCTTTCCAAGAAAAATACTCCCAAGTATTACTGAATCTTACGCATGTCCCATATTACCACTGGGGTCACTGAAAATGTTGACTACTAAACACTGGATTTACCACACTCTGAACAATCTTGCATCCATAACTGTCATCCCTGCTTTGCCCTGAAATGTTTGGCTCTCCTCTATTTTAAAGTAAAACTATTAAGATCAAAATCAGCTATAGTAAGAGTGCCAAGAAGTTCAATTGCTCAAATCTGAAGTCTGAAGAGCATGGGCATAACCATGAAGTAGCTCATAGTGCTTCTCCAGTCTGCATGGCAGAAATGTAGTTTTTCACTTTTTAAAAACATTCAGACATGATAATTCTCCCCCCTAAACATAATCCCCTTTTCCATGCGACGTGGACATTTAAATAATGAAACTCCCTTCATAAGACACATCAGTGACAGACTCTCTGGTGACAGTTTTCTGTTTGCATTGAACAATTGCTGCTGGTCATCACCTGTGTGAGGCAGAAATTTGCAGAAGCACAAAAATACTCTGGAGCCCGAGTTAGGAATGTTCGCATGCATGAAAAATCAAAATAAAAGAAGAGACAAAAGAAATTGACTTGGAAGAAACAAAGCAGCAAGAATGAAATACCACAGGAGAAATGACACTGGTGATAAAGAGAATTATTTCTGCAGTGGCTAATGATAAGTATCAACATAAAGCTTTAGGGAAAAAATAAATCTTGTAACTACAGACTCATTCCTAATGAAAATTCTAATTCTACCTTCAACTTTGGGCAGGTTGGGGTTATTATTTCACTCCTGTTCATGCACTGAAATTCAAAAAGGCTTTCTGCCCTCTCTCTGCAGTAAGTTCGCCACGCTGCAAATAGCAATTCATACTACAAAAGTAGCAGGCTATTGTATAAAGTAAAACTAAAAACCATGAGCCATGGGTTACTTTAGCAGCAGAGTAGACACTCCTCTCTTTCCCCTCTCCAGCCATTCTGTGTGTCAGAATAGAAGCAAAAAAAAAAAAAAAAAAATCAGTCCTTTGTTTCATAATAGTCCATTCCACTCAATTTAACCCAAGTCAAACACCTACAACAAAAACCAAAGTTTTCATCAACAGTGATTAGAGGGAATATAATTGTCCATCTTATTAGAAGTATCAGCAGAGACTGAACAAACACAGACAATCAGTTGCAGTGTTTTATCATCCCCATGGTGATATTGGGGCTAAGTCACATCAGCAGAACAGTATGTGGCACCTGGAACTATCACTGTCATATTACAACTGCTCTGTGAATAACAAGTCTCAAAACCTGTCATTCTGGCAATTTGTGCAATCATGAGGCAAAAGAAAAAATAATTAGGAGAGCTGGAATAAAGTGATGTCATAAATCTAAGGAGCACATCACAAGGGTGCAGTCCCAGCAGTATTTAAAAGAAGGTTCGTATGTTAGAACAATCAGGTTTAGCAAATGTGGCTTAAAGCTGGAGCACAGCACAGAAGAGAGACTCAAATCTCATTTCACTCTTATAAAAAACAGGCCAGATTAAACATCGATTTCAGAGGTACAAAGTCAAGCAAACCAACTTCAACCATGAGTTTAAACTTAAATCTGTTTAGTGTTAATAGAAAGTCACAAGCAGCTGACCCCAAGTATCCAGAAGCAGCTCCAGAACAGAGAATTCTGTTCCACAGTATGGAAAGCACTTGCTTTACTGCTAATCTTTATTTATTGATGCTTGTAACAACAGAGATACAAACCAGACAGATAAACACCAGTTGAAGGCAGAAATGTTTATGATCTATAAACTGTAGCAAAAAGAACTGATAAATCCAAATTAAGGGGTTACACACTCAAACTCTTACTGGCTTGACTAACCCTGGTACAAAATTATACCCATAGCAGCAGATTTCAGTGGGGCTGGAATATCACCAGGACCTCCAAGCGAAGAAATGGATCCTGCACTTCTTATTCAAGTGTCAGGCAAAACTCCTACTTCTCTGTTAATTACTTTTGCACCTAGCTCATCTTGCAGATTACATGAGCAGCCCTAAAAGCAATTTAATCAGTGGTGAATCTATACTCAGCAAGCCTCCTAACCAACCCTCATGATTAGTGGTAATTATTATGAGTAATAATCTTTCAAATACAAAGGTAAGAATATTGTTTCAACACAACTAATACCATGTCCTGGGGATGTAAAAAGAGGATTCGTGTAAATGAGTTGTTGGGATTGGCCAGTGCAAAACTCCCCCATTTCCCCTTGCCCATCTCAAAGAAGGTTTATTCACTTTTCTACATACACTACAAAAGAAGACAAGCTGACCTTTTAGGATGGATTTTCTCCTTAGTATTTTGTCAAATTGCTAACTTACTATCTTCCATTTTAAAGGATCTATGTCTAAACATTTAAGTATGCAGTTAACTTCCAGAGGTAAACACAGAATACACAGCTGGTTAAAACTGAGGTACAGATGGAGACACTTAACTTCATGCAACAATTTAAGACTTCCTAACTATAAAAGGAAGTTAACTGGTAATCCCAGAATTAGCAAAGGCTTTCAGACCATTCAACAGACAAACATCTCTATGGGGACTGTGGCAAATTTTGGTCAAAAATACATTAGGTGCTATTATATATTACCCATGCATCAGGTAATACAGACTGTATGGATAACAATAATCAGTGCAAATTCTTCATTCAAATGACATCCTCTCCTTTTTCCCCCCTCTCCACTCCTGTTCTTTAATAGATCAGGTATTTGCAGTTACATATAATGGATGAGATTTAAGAAAATACATGCCTTCTATATAAAACAGTTATCTGATCAACTGAGATTCAAAAGACCAAGGGCAAGCTTATTAAACAATCAAGTATCTACTACGTCAGAATAAATCTGGAAAGAGTGGTATCCTAAGGGAGTGTTATCATCTTCAGGCAATATGATATTAAGAGCAAATAGGTAATACCCTTAAACGGCTTTCTATGACCTAATTGTACCATAAGGGAGGATCCCACTGAAACTACTGAAACATAACTGGAAGAAAAGAAAACATACTAAAAACATCCCTAAAACTCTCCTTACATAAATTCATTATGCCAAGAAATAATGACTATACAATAAACCTTAAAAATATTACTAAAAGCCTAAAAAATGCAAACTATGTCTCAAATGTACAGTGAAAATATCTCCTAGAAACTTTCTCTATGCATCAAGGGCTTTAACTGATTGTTCTGCTATAGCAAAATTACAAGAGGTACTTCAGAGAAGCAAAGGCAAAAAAAAAATTGAAAAATAAAAGAAATATTAAAATTGCTTGTGCCCAGGATATTTGAAGCAGTGAAAGTCACACTGACACTAACAGAAAGTGTGAATCCTTTTGATTAGGGGATAATGTGACATGATAAGAAAAAGATCTGCATGTCACAATCACTGTATAAACTTGAATCTTTCACAATAGTTTTTTTTAGGGTTCCATGGGCAAAGCTGCCTCTGGGCCCTTAGCTGGGCTCATCATTCTGTGAAGGAAAAGGTGCCTGAAGGAGCAAGGTGGCTGATTTCAGTGATGACATCTCTAACCTCCACTGACTTTCCAGCCCCAGCTACCAGGAGACGGTGGGCTCTGCACGAGGCTGGAGTTCATGCCTCTAGACCAGGCCTGCAGGGTGAGCCATTGCTCCTCCCTGGCTTGGGATGAGCAGTTTGGTTCTGAAGAGTAGCATCACTAATGAGACACCTGTTTGTTTCAGAAACCAACCATCAGTTAGTAACCAGGGAAAATAAATAAGTTTTTTGACTTGTTGACTGAAACAAAATTGTCACCTACTTCTAAATGCACTTCTCAGCATATAATTAACAACTTTTTTGCATCTACTCTTCTCCCTCCGCCAAAATCAACAGTGAAAACAATATAATTTGTGGAATTCAGCCAAACACAGATGAGGGGACCCATCAGGGTTGTGAGGCTTTTTTATACGCAAGCAGCTGCACCACTTTAAAACCGCTGACTAAGGGAAGTTTCTGAAATAACACTATCTGAGGGGACAGTGGTGTGGGGAAACAACCCTGGCATGAGGAACTGGATGAACTCAGGAAAAGACAAGATTAATAACAAAAAGATGCAAGAGAAGAAGCAGCAGCAGCCAACACTCATGATAAAAGATGAGTAGTAGGGTGTGGACAGATAAATTGGCAAACAAAAGAGTAAGGAAGGTTTGGCCTGGATGCAGCATTACTAGACCAGTTTTGGCTGTGCAGCCTGCAGTATGACATCTAGAACAGGGGGACAGATATGGTTCAGGCACGTAAAAAAAGTCAAAAGTACTGGAGTTGTCATTACCAATATACTTAGATTTATGTGCTCTCTGGGGCAGAAGCCTTTCTTTCTTTCTGCCTCTCTCTCATCTTCCCACGTATTTCTTCACGAATTAGTAACAGCCCTTCTTCCACCAGGGTCTGAGGATCTATCACAAGAGCTGATTATAGAGCACTGACCTATGTGACCATGATAAAATATAGGTCAGGTTCTACGGACAATGCACACACTACATCCCACCTGTGGACAGGTGCTTAAAAAAGTTTTTTTCCTTATTTTCTACAGTACACCTTAATCTTCTTTTTGCTTGGACAAAAAATGAAGAGAGGAGAATAAGACTCCTTAAACAAGTGATCATCTGTTCTCAAGATCATTTGAGACAGTGATGATTCATCTGTGTCCTCACTATTCTCAGAGGCCCTATTTCCCATATTTATACAGATACTGTCTGCTCTTTGGGGGGTTTGAGTAATAAAAAGCCTCTCCTACTTCTGTGAAATTGTTTTCCATTTCCAAGTCTGTGATGCTCTATACTGTAAAATGATGCTGCTCCTTTCAGTATTAGGATCCCAGACCCATGTCTTTTGGCACTTCGCCTGGATCGGGATAGTAATTGGAAGATGTCACTGTTTCTTGCAGACCTTACCTTTACTTTGTTTGTCCTGTGACTCTGTGAGAAACTGAGTGATACGGTCTGAAGGAATAGCAAAAGAAATTCCAGCTGTGACCTTCAAGGTGTTAATCCCAATCACTTCACCATCCTGTTGACACAGAACACCCAATTAAATTTGTTCCTAAGTACAGGATTCAGCTCCCTGTCTAGCATTTCATGTTAAAAGCTGGCGTAAGAAATTTTAGAGAGTTGTAATCACTCAAGAAATAAACATTACTTATAAGGGAGGATCTGGGCTTTGATTAATAATCCATTTCACATTTAACTGTGATGGCCAGAGAGATTACAGTACAGTGTGTTCATCCAAGGTCCATCCCACCACTCAGCAAGAGAGTCCCTCTGCCAAACGGGCAGTGGAGTCACTACTGCCACTACAGCCACAAGCCACTGACCTGCAAAACCAGTGCTGATTTAAAGCAATCTACTTTGAAATAGTTGTGCGGGTTAACCAGGTCCCATCTTTGTTGTGCATCCCAGGTTTCACAGTGTGAATGAGCATAACTGCTCCTACCAGATCCCTTATTCCTCACTGCTGTGTAAAATCTTCTCTGCTCAACGGGGAAATGTTTTCCTATACTGTGTGAACTGAGACCTAATTTGCATATTCTGCATTAGCTTCAGGTTATCTGCCTATTAGCTTAATGAATCTTTCCAAAAGAACATTGTTCCACTACCTTCAAACTAGCTCTTGAAACAAAACAAACAACCAATGAAAAAAACCAAGTCACATGGACTTACCAGGTTAACTAGAGGTCCTCCAGAGTTGCCATACTGTAAAAATGACATAAGGGAACAATATATTAATACATCACTGTAGGAAATGCAATTCTCATTTCAAACAGTACTTTGTTTGTAATTAAATGAAAGAGAGGAGGTCATTTCTTAGGCAGCACCGACAGACACAGTATCGATCACAGAGGATTACAAGTAAGTCTTATCCTACTCCTTCACTGCTCTCATGATTATAATCTTTTTCTTTTCAGAAATAGGCTTTAAGTTAGGAGCCACTCCAATCAGATAGACTCTAAGTGTAAGACTTATTAAATATCTAAAGACTGTCAGAAAAAGGTTTTGAAATAATTACTTGCTATTTAAAGTTATGTTTCAGTGACGTGCTTGTACAGTTTTTGTTTTATTCAGCAGTTGGTTTGTAACACTGGCAGTCTCTTATTCTCCACTGGAGGACAATACAGTGTTTTATGTATTTAATCACAGCATATTGCTGTGAGGTAGCTACTACATAAGGATTGATTTAGCAGCCACAGACATATCCCTCTCTAGGGAGGGCATATAGTGGCTCTGAGCAGCTCAGAATTACCTAATACCTAATGGCCTTTAAAGGAAACATGCAACAGGACCACAGGAAATGAGTGTTGGGGAAGTTGCTTGTCCATCTTCGTGTTGGCTCAAGAAGTTTGTTTCTGAGTGAGGCCAGAGTTTTCGAGTAGGTTTGCGAAACAGCCAAGAGCAGCAACTTACCACTCAAAAGAAACAAAAGCTAAGTGATGTATGACAGAAAAGTGAGACACAAACTGTTTACACTTAGATAGGATTGGGCAAACCTTTTAGATTCTTAGGAGAATAAAACAGACATTAAAGTTTATAAAACAGCTCCAAAGTTCAAATTTTAACAAATAGATCAGTCCCTTCTATTGTGTCTCTCCAGTGACCAGAGGCTGCACACTTGATTTTTATGTCTGACTGGCACAAAGAAACCAGGATAATAATTTTTCAGCCTTCCTTAGCACATCATCTTTCATTCACCTGTCTTATGCTTCAAGGATGTGAAAGACCTTCAGCACATGCAGCATAGCTGCATTTAGAACCTTAAAGCCCTGTTTTCTCCTCCCCTATGTTACTGCTGTCCCAGCATTTCTCAAAAGGCAGCTGCATGCACATTCCTGCAGAAAAGTCTTGGCTGAGCCACAGGAATGCTCTGAACAGACCAACTCTCAAACTCCTCCCATTCTCAGGAGAAAATAAGTGCATTAGCTAAGCACAGAGCATCCTTATGCCAGGGACCTTCTTCCTATTTTGTGGTCCCAGATGGCAAAGCAATTCAAACTTATTGTCATTTTCCTCATCTCATCTGCTATCACTCCTCCTTTGGTCTAGAATTATCTGACACACTGCTATCCTTGTCTAAACCTGCTCATTAGCTTTGGAGGGCAGCAAATGTCTAAGTATATACACAAGGAAGGAGTCCAAGCTTGAAAAATGTGTGTAAGCAAGAAGTCAAGAATCCTGTGTTCTAATTCTGTCTCCACCACCAATTCAGTGGGTGCTCCCAATCAACCTATCTTGCCCAAGTTTTGCTATTCTCCTTGCACAGCTGAAGAGAGTAATTCCAATTAAATTTCTGGAGAGGTTCAGCTCCTGGGCCATACATAAGCTTTTTGAAAAAGCCCACTTTTATGTCATATCCTAGCACAAAAAATTACTACCTTTTTTTCTCCTCCCCCCACAATTTCTCTCGACAAGTCTGTGACAATAACCATTTGTGAAGCACTTTGTGTGTGTAAAACACTCAGTGTTATTACTTGTTATGTCAAATTTGACATTGAGGTCCAACAAATAAATCCTGAAAATATTTTCCTTTCAATGTATAACAGATTTAAGCTATAAAATTTCAGGCCATTTTCCACCTCAGATATGTGTGCAGTGCTCTTTTTCAAAACAGTACAAGCTAATCACACACCCAAGGACTTCACTTAAGCTCTTTGGATCTCTCCACGTTGCTCTGAAGGAACATTATTTTAAACTATTTCTATATAACATGCAATGCTAGGACCCTTAGCTCCAAACTGTACCTCAAACTTTGTTATTTTACACCTTGATTCTTGTTTTGAGTATGTAATGTGCAAAGGGGAAACAAGAACAGCAACAAAAACCCCCAGACCTCTCCTTATGTTCTTACCTGGGTGTCCTGTCATTACACTGAAGCACATACTCTAAATCTGTCTACTCCATCTGGTTCTAACGGATGGACACGAACAAAACTTTGGCTCTAATCTACAGCTTCCTTGACCATAGTAACTCAGCAAGCAGAGAGGGAAAGTTTTTGATTCACTGCTGATTGATACAGCCATGTGTTACTGCATGGAATTTACAGAATTAAAAGGGTCTGACCTATGCAGCATCCTCCCAGAAAACCTCAAAGGGAGAACTTTTATTTATCATACCCTTCACAGCACAGCCTGAATGCAACTTACAGACACCGCAAAGACTTTTATAAAAGAAGAGTTTTGCTGACTTTAAACAAAGCTGCTTTTATTTAGTGGATTCATCTTTCAGAGCAGGCACTTCCATACTGCATGGATGGGGAAGGACTGTGAAGTGAAACTTGGGGAAGGACTGTGAAGTGAAACTCATCACACACCTCATACTTACATTGATAATAGCATCTGTCTGAATGTAATCCATATCCGAGTCCCGCAGGCCCAGTTCTTTGCCGTCTCGCTGAGCAGTGCTGACAATACCTGTTGTCACAGTGTTCTGTAAGGCAAATGGGCTTCCAATTGCCACCACAAACTCTCCTGGCCTCAGATCAGCAGACTGTCCCAGTAACAATACTGGTAGTTTTTTCTTAAGTAAACACAGAGAGAAAAAATAAGCATTAGTTCATACTTGAAAATAACCTGATTGCAAAGATGAAAAACAAGCAACAAGTTAGGAACATACACTTCCCATTACATTAACAAAAGAGCCACTCACTATCATATACCCAAAACTTATAGCAGGAGGGTCGCTGCTTTAAACTGTCTTCAAAAACAGCTATCAGTACTTCCTTGCAATTTCACCTGGAAGAAAAGGGCATCAACATCTCCCTGTTTTCCAGCAGATTGTTCCCTCCTCCCAGAAACAGCATACAAACCAACTGTTGACCAGCCTCCCATTCTCTCTGCATTATGCTGCACCTTGCAGTCCATGCATACTGGCACAAAGCTTAGCAAGATTAACCTGGGTCTTTAGGTACGGATAGCAGAATTTTGCCACATATTAAATGAGATGCATTTTTTTTTCTTCTTCTTTTTTAACAGTTTCTAGCACAGAAGACAAAGTAATTTAATCCCAAGATATGAAAAATTTCCAGGCCTGTATTTCAGTACTTTGTTTTCCACAGATATTTCTAAGGAATCCTTAAACATATATTCTAGTCAATCACTTTGTACTAAGTGAAACTGAAATAGAGTTCCCAAATGAAGTCATTCTTCTGTTTACGTCACTCACCTTGGGGTGAATCTTTATTGTTGCAATGTCAGATTTCTTGTCAATGTCTTTGATGGTTGCTTCATAGGTATCTCCGTCCTGGAGCTGTACCTTCAGCTGTTGTCTCCCTGATATTGCATTAGTGCTTGACACCACATGGGCATTGGTCACAATTAAACCAGAATCAGACATAATAAACCCAGATCCACTGGAAAGGGGAACATTTCGACCAAAGAGAGGGTGCCTGTACAAAAAGCAAGCAATTCTGTGTCATAAGAGAAACCAACTTCAGATTATATTGGACATCATTTATCACCTTTTACCCTGAGAAATAACAAAGAATTTGACAATATATTTTACAACAAATCTTAGGATTCTAAGAAAAATTAAATTAAAAAAAAATTGCAGAGAAAGGATCCCTTCCTGAAAATTGTGACTGGTTTTAGTCAGTCAGGGAGGTAGGAACTGAGGTTTACAGACAACCAGCAAGGTCCTTTTCCTTTGGTTTCCAATTCTGTCTTTATAGACTTCCTTGCACAGAGGCTAGGTAACAAAAAAGGAAGGAGAAGGAGCCCATCTGATCTCCCTGGTTATTGATTCTATACTAGAAGAAAACAATGACAAGAAATAATACGGCTGAAAAAGGAACTGATCCTCTAATGGGAAAAGGGGAAAAAGGAACCTTGCAGCTGGACAGAGGCATAAAGGAAGAGGTGAGGTCTAAGGGGAATCACGAAGCCCAAGTGCAGACTGGGTGGAAAAAGCGTGTCTGGAAACCAAAACAACTAAGAATGTGAAAGAAAAAAATGAAAAACACTAACAATGGGTAAAACTTGGTGGGAAACAACACGTGCTGCAACATAGACAGGTAAAAGATTTTATAAACTGTTCAAAGTATTACGAATTTTCTCTGTGAACAACTGCTGTAATGACCTTAGATTTGTTAGGGGAACAGAAAGTGCCTGCGTAGCAGAAGATGAGAAAATGCCCACAAATTCTTTCTTCCAAGACATGGCTCTGGTTAGGATATTATTTGGAAGTTCTGGGCTATTTAGCAGTAAAGAATTGGAGCCAATCCCAGGAAAAAGCAGCATCAAAATTAGCACCCAGCAGGCTGCTGGGCAAACATTTATTTATAGGGAAAGAACAAACAATCTTAACTACGTGTGCAAAGATCTTAAGCATCTTCAGCTGTAACATTCTCTCAAAGGACCAATCAACATGTGCATAAAGCTACGTCTCCTAATATACCTGATTATCTTGATTTTGCATATTAAAAAAGCTTACAAAAATTCTCCAAGAAATTCTTATGTCTGTGGAAAACGAGAGGACTCCAGGAAGAAAGGTATTCACATAATGGAGTACATGCAATATTTGCAGTAATTTGTTCTGACAGCAGGTTGTTCTGAGCACTCCTATTTAAACCTGCCTCCCAAGTTGTTTTGAGCACTCAATGATGAACTTGCCACCTCAGCTCCAGCTTCAGCACCTTGAATATTGGTAATGTTCTGGTCAGCAAATTTAGTACATTTCGATAGCTTACATCTGCTCAACATTCTACCTTCTTAATGCTCTTCCTGCCAAACTAAAATCACCTCTCAATGAAAGTAGAACAACAACAAGCCATTTTTTTTCCAGCTTACCATCTGGATAAATATATATAGATTTTTATTTAAACTGAGATAATAAATACAATCCAACAGGCAATATATTTTAGGGAAGACTGTAGCGACCTCCAAAGATAAGACAGACTCATTTTAGCATAGACAGTATATATTGTATAGTACTGTAAGCCCATTAGAATAGATCTACTGAACAGAAACAAAACACGAAAGTGTGTGGTTCTCTTGAGAAATGAGTCTGCTGTACTGTTTTAGAGTATTTAGAGTGTTAGTGAACTTCACGAATTCAAAAGGAAAGCTACTACGCTAGAAAAATCTTTGTAGACCTTTGTTAAAAAATTTAACTAAAAGAAAGAATTGAAAATGTTACCTGAGGAAAAGTTCAATGTGTACAACTGCAGGTGCAATCTTTTCCACCACATCTGCTATGAAGTTGAATTTGTATCTTGGGCTGCTGGACTGTAGGTGACCTATACTAGCAAAAAGAATTGGATATGTTAATAGGACAATAGCCTTTTTAAGCAAGTAGGCAACATGAATCTGCCTTGAATTGGTCTGTTTCTCCTACTAGAACAGTTTCCAAACACTATTGGAAAAGGAATCAAAATCATTAAGATTGTCCAAAACTTAACTAGCATTTTGTCGGATCCTGAGAAAATTAAACATCAGCATCACTTAGCTGCAAGATCTTTTTTTTGGAGTCTACAAGCCCTGTCTCGAGCATTTTTCTCAGGACAACTACTAATTATTATCCAAAACACGTAGGGTCATAAGATAGGTTGGGCTGGAAAGGACTTCAGGAGGTCTCTAGTTCCACCTCCTGCTCAAAGCTGCATCAGCTACAAAGGCAAACTGAGGTGGGACTTGCAAATCTCCAAGGACAGACACTCCAGAAACTGCCTGGGGAAACTTGTCCCACTGCTTCACTGTCCCCCATGATGTAGAAGTGTTTCTTGTATCAAGTCTGAACTTGTTGAGACTCATGTTCCAACTCATGTCCATTTTCTCTCATCCTCCCATTATGCACCTCTGTGTGGAGCCTGGCACACAGGGAGGCTGCTCTCAGGTCCTCCTGAAGCTTTCTCTTCTCAAAGCTGAACAAGCCCAATATCCTCAGTTTCTCCTCACTGAGATATGTCCAGTTCCCCCCAGCCATTCTCATGATCTTCTCCTGAACTCACTGCAGTTTGTCAATGCCTTTCTTGTACTGAGGGATCCAAAACTGGATGCAGCATTCTACATGTGGTCTAACAAGTGCTGAGTAACACACCTGAAGAATTTGGGAGCCACAGTCAGAACTTAAGTTCTCATTTTTTTAAGTAGACACATTAGAAACCTGCTTTAAATTACAACCTTTGCACCTAAAAATTTTTGCAAATTCACATTTAAGCTGTCACATGAAGCTGGTCCTAACAATAAATTACTAAAAGGTCTGACAAAAGCCAGTATAGTACATTAAACAGCACTATACACAGCATTTATTAAGAGTAAATATAATTATATGAAATGAAGACCTTAAAGAGGGGGGGGGAAAAGCCCACAGCATCCTGGCTTCTAATGCCACAGCATCCTGGATTCTAGCATCACAACACCCCAAAGTAATAACACTCCTTGTGCTAAACATCATATTCTCTGCAGTCCCTAATACACAGAGCCATATCACCACACATGTAAAGCATATGATAGGGGACGTATCACCACACTCAAATAGCAATCTTTCGTGTTCACAGCCTAGTGCTTTAAAATTAACTATGGGATCTACCAAAGGGAGCAAATGAGTTGAAGAAACCAGAACAAGAAAATTAGGAATTTCTTCATAGACGTCTGTGAGTTCTTCATCCTGTTACTGGACATGAGATTTACTTCTGAATGAAAAGAAACCCTGCTTACATCTAGCAAGCTAGATTTATGTGATACTGAATAAACAAAAGGAACAACTTGGCAGGACTAGATGCAGTCTATTATTTCTATGTACGTTCTCACGCACTCTGAAAAATCCCTCCAGCCAATTGAATACGCTTGTTTTAGTGCTTAGTTTAAAAGAGACACTGCAAACAGGAATCACAGAGGACAGTCAAACGTAAGCACAATATACTGTTATTTATTTTGCTTACTAGGCCACTGAAGATTTATCTTACCTTCAGTTCCCAAGCAGCTTGCCTGATTATGCAGTATATCCTTTGAAGTCTACTAACATGACTTTGAACACTTGCCTATACAGCAAGTGTTCACTGACGGGATATAACATTGCCATCATGTTTATCTTAATAGACATGATCATGCATCAGTGAAAGGCAGCTGATAAACTACCTCAGAACTGGGGGAAAACAGTGATGAATGCAGCCTTTGAGTTGGTGTAAATCAGTTTAGCTCTATGTGAGTCAGGGCAACTAAATCCCTTTGCATCTTCTGAGTGCCCAACTGTTCTGCCCAGGCCAAATGGTTACAGCACTGTACATGGCCAAAAGGAAGATGCCTGCCAAAAACCTCAGGTTTGGACCACTCCTGACTAGCCACCAGGTAAACATCATGGGTGGCAGTGGCTTTCCAGGTAGGATTTGGGGGAGGCAGACAGAAAATATCTGAAAGACGTACTGGATGAAACATAAAAAAAGAAAACAAAATGCAGCACAACAGAGAGGAGGCTAAAACTGAAACAATGCTTGTCTTCTTGTCATACCACAGCAAAAACATTTCCCTGCCTGAGCAGAAGTCTGAAACCTCCCTGCTAGGGTCAGAAGACAAGAATGCTCAAATGTGAAAGAAAATCTAAATCTGCACCAATATTAAAGGGAAATCCGAAACAAAGGAGGATCAAGCATAACACTCAGACTTTGTATGAAAGGTGTGGCTGAAGATCTACCGGGCTGATCAGAGATGAGCTATTCTTACTCTTGTCTGGTGGGGACCAAACACTGGTGAAAACTGACTTAAAAAGTTGAGAGGCCTTCAGAGAATCTGATCTTTCTTGAATCATTTTCTGCAAGCTGGCAGTGATGAGAACCTTTAAACACATTATATGATGTGCCAGGAACTGAAACTATGGGCATGGAAGATGTAACTTCACATTTACTCTCACACATACAGCACTGCTTAAGAGAACTGAAGTGCTGGTTATTATTAACAGCATTTTAGTGCCTAATTATTAAACTGATGGTTTTCATCTGAAGTTCTCAATATACTTCAAAAGGGAGGAATTGAAGCCTGGGAAACTGAAGAAGGAAGCAACATCCAACACCGAGTATATTGCATAAGGTCACCCTGAATACCAGTGTTGTAACTGTAGAGGTAGAATCTATCCTTTAATTTGCATTAGTTGGTAGACACTAGCTGCTGCTACTGTCCTTACTAAAAGAGAAAATTAAATACATATCTCCCCCCACCATACTCCTGCTGCCTTGTGGAGCCCCACAGAGCCCTCAGATCTCTGCTGCCCTGAGCACGTAACAGCTCTGAGCTCACAGCACCTTTGTGGATTTTGACCCATTGACCCTCTGAGATTTGCCACATAGTTTTTCAAAGGTCTCTCAATAATGTGCATTATTTTCCATGTTAGTACTGCATGTTCAAAATAATCTCACACTAATGAAATCTAGTTTATCTTGGCAAAAAGACATAATTTAATCCAATTAGACATCTGTTGTATAACCAAGACTTCAAAGGTGCTACAACCAGTTGTATTTGAAACAAAACCAAATTTTTGCTGTATGAGTCCTTAGCTATCTATGCATTTCTTAGTCAAAAAGCTAGATTTCCCCAGTCTGCTCCATAGCCACAAATCAACCAGATTTTCAGCAGACTTGAACTTTGATCCTATCATTTCAGCTAAGTGATTAGATCTTCAGGTCTCCAGCTCCTCTCACAGAACACCCAATATCCAGATTTCAATGTAAGTGCATAAACTGGAGCTAAAGATTTTAGGCCTATTTTCTAAAATGCGATCTTATGTCTCCAATTTTACAGGCTCCACCTACACTGAATTTGAATCGTTAAAGCTAAGTGCCTGTCAGGTAGGAGTAGCCTTATCATCAGTTTAAGACTTTTCCTGGATAGTGATGTTATCTACAGGCTATGGGGTCATTTAATAGCGGTTTATTTACTTTCTTGTAGAAACAATAGACCCACTCCAATCTCATTAACACTGCTGTAAACCAGGAACAACGCCAACAAATCTGTAGAGTTAACCTAGTATGAAGAGAACTGGAAAAAAATTCAGCAGAAATAATCATTATAATCCCACTGAAGACAATAAAACCAGACCAATTTACATTTGCAAAAGACTGAACATTTCTGAGTATCTGCCAACTTAGTCCCTGAAGAATTAAATCAAATCACATTCACTGCTTTCTTAAAAACAATACATTGTATTAAAATCCACAATTTTATATTCATTAAGACTTTGCGAGCCTGGGAAACTCATTCTTTTAAGGCTGTTTCCCCATCCCCCTTTTAAAACCAGCTTCAGAAAAGATCTGTGCATTCCGCAAAATTATTATGTCTAAGGGAGGACTGCAACCTGGCAGATCTGATCACCAGGGATAAACACTGTCCCTACTGTGCTTTCATGGAAAGAAATGAAAGACAAATAAAAGATTATAATGTCTCTGCTTAAAAAACAGAAACATCTGCTGGAAACATAGGTTCATGGGCAGCTTTTCTGATGAATTCAGCATTAAGATCAAGTTGCATAGCTGTGCACTGACCATAAAGCCTTGGTGAGTTTAATGCCACATTATGGTTCAGGCAACTTGTTTATACAATGGATGTCTACCGTGCACAGATGAAAACAATTTGGTGAACCAACACCAAAGTGGCTTTCTTGTGCAATGCAGCAGTCACAAGCCAGACAGAGACAGACTGGCACAAGCTTTCTAGCACAGACATCTCACTGACTTTACATGCTTGTTATTCCTCCCTTCCAAGTGACCCTCATGAGGAGATGCAATGAGAATATCCCTTTCCTGTTACCTATCCTTTACAAAGCAGTGAAGTGCTCTACTCTGAATTGTACACCAAATACTGTACAATATCCACCCTCACCTGCAAGTAACTCAAACCAACTCAGGCATAAGGAAAACAAGCAGTACAGGAATGTGACCAGAGTTTGGGTGTCCAGTAATACCTTGCAGTGCATTTCCCTAAATACAGCTGCAGGCAGCTTTAAGGCTTTGATGACAATAACACCAGCAGGAGACTTCAGTATCTCTTACCGGGCCAACTTCTCAGAAATGCAAGTAATCATACACTCAGTTGTTCCTCTGTATCTTCAAGGTTATGTACAGGCATGCTCCAAACACCCGATGTAGAACTGTGTGCAGTGATTCTGCTCACGCATTAACTGTGTTTCAAACATTCTCTTAGAAAAATGAACTTTCAGGTTCATATCTTGCAAAGATTTGACTGACATAGGTGAGGCTTTACATCATGACCCCTTTCTGAGAGTGACTTCAGGTTAACAGTGCAGAGGACAGCAAATGGTCCGTGCCAAATCCAGTCTCAAAGGTTGTCTAATCAAGCTTTTAATTTTCCTTGTTCCATTGAAAAAAGAGCACCTGTATTTAAAAAAATATATATTTTTTTGCATTAAATTCTCTTCACAGAAACTATTAGCAAAATAACATTGCAGGGAATTTACTAAGTTGTACTGAGAGATCAAAACCAGCCCTTTGTTCAAGGAACAAGTAGATTGACTGTAGATTGCAGGTGACCAAGTGAATCCTTTGACTGAGATGTTTGACATCTTAATAGATCAAAATGTGGCATTGTTAACACTTACACTTGCTGCCCTGAGAAACAGGACTCTGTAAGAGCAGGTCTTTCATTACAGAGGCTGTCCTCAATAAGTATTTATGCCATTACTTACATACTAGCTTTTAATAGCTTGTCTTTACCAGAGTAGGTGAAAGAAGGCAGGAAAAAACTAGCTGCTTCAGAATATATTCCTATATATAGAGGTATTTACTGTTGAAAAAGTTTTTAAAAACCCAGTATTTGTAGCAGGGAGTTTAACTTTGCTCAGGAGTTCTGCAGACTGCTCCTGTTAGTATCTCTGAGAAGCCCCCGGGCACAGGCCTATTGTAGAACATGAGTTATGGAGTTCCTGGACCTTCATGCAGTACACACCCTGTTTAGTACACTGTGTATAGAACTTGCAATTTGGCATGGTGCTCTTCAAGCTAACCCAGGACTTCAACAAGGAAAGAGCCATCTTAAATTCTGTTAATTTTTCAATTATCACTCAGTAACCCTGGCCACCTCTTTCCTTCCTTCCTGCATCCTTTACTACTCATTTTTCACACATCCCTGTTCACCAGACTGCTGTCACTAGGAGACCACAGCTAAGTTTCTTAGCCTGTCTTGATTTATCACAGCCAGAATCCAACTCAGCATCAACATAAGCAGCTGGAAAAGGACAGGAGTAGACATTTCAGGAGCCACTCCTTAGGGTCCGTGCATATTTTAAATAAGGCCCAAGTCATACTATGT
The DNA here is from genome assembly GCA_013398115.1 of Falcunculus frontatus. Classification (NCBI taxonomy): domain Eukaryota; kingdom Metazoa; phylum Chordata; class Aves; order Passeriformes; genus Falcunculus; species Falcunculus frontatus. Next base: position 871,007 of record VZRV01008644.1, read on the forward strand.
GAGGCTTCTGTTATTTGAGATTGTTTTAATATATGGATGGTTAAGTAAAACGGCATTTACTTCATAACAAGCTTATCCCTTCAAACTTGGAGTTATCTGAGGCCAGGCAAGAACAGGGAAAAGAGAAATTTGACAGCAATTTTAAACTGTCAACTTTCTTCCAAGCCTCTCATTACAGCCATTGCATGTTATTGTTTAAAAAAAACCAAAAACAAACCAAAAAATACCATAATTGAGTTCTATTCCTGGCTCAACCACCAACTCAGTCTGACCTTGGGCAAGACACTCGGTTTCTTTGAGCTTCAGTTTGTGCAGCTGTAGAACTGAATAAAAAAATTTAAATCTTAACAGAGAACCAGATGCTTCATCTAAGCTGAGGTTTTCTGAGACAAAAAAAAATAAAGCCAAAATAAAGTGAACACTAAAATAGTTGCTTGGAAAAAAAAAAGTTACCTCTGCCTCACAGCTCCAAATTCCTAGGCCTACTAACATTAGATTCAGGAGGATTCCTTAAAGAGGATGTCATATATACCAAATGCCAAGCACTCAGCAAGCTCTCAGATGCAGGCTAGCTCACTCATGTTGGTTAAACATTCGGATTATTTCAAGTGGATCAGTTCCAACCAAGTTTTAGGAGTACTAAAGCTTATAGATGCCAATGTGAAAAGGAACAGGCAAATAACAAAGTATAACTACAAAATACTGGAGAGGTTGATCATTGCAGCTTCAGGCTGGCATCTGGAGCAATTCTTGTCTCTGACAAGATACTCTGAAAGGAGCTCCAGGAACATACCTCTCTGAACTGGTTTACCCTTTCACAAGAGCAGAATATACATGAAAGACCCCTTATTCACAGAAATACAACAGTAGCCCTTTTTCTTCAGAACCCTCCCAATCATTTTGGCCAGTTTGCTATGAATAAACAGGATGGTTAGTGGTTCACCTGACATAATGGAAACACTAATGCATGTTTTAAAACTCCATTAAGCATAGCACTTCTCTTTCCAGGAACTCTATGGGGAAGGTAGCAGAAGCGAAACTTTAAAATAATATATCAATAAGTATGTGGAAAGATACTGCCAGCATTAACACTACCATAAAGAGACACATTTTAATACCAAAAGGAAATTACTAGCTTAAGAGATTACTAAACTTTCCAAAGTTAAATCATCAAGCCTGAAGTTGTCATAGCATACCACAGGATCTGAGCAAAGGCCTGAATACAACCAGAAGACCATTTGATAGCATGAGTGATTTTACACAATAAATGAGGTTCTCAGGCTTTTTTCCCTACTTGGGGCTCTACGAGACTACAAAACCCTTTGGTGAAGAAAGCAAACCAGGCAAAAGATTATGTTCTCGGTGGTTTACCTAATACTCAGTGCTTTTTCTGCCCTGATTGGCTTTTAGAGGCGTTTCCTGATTCGCCAGTCAGGTGAATCTGATTAGGAGCCCAAACAGCCCCAGGGACGGTCCCGGAGCACAGGTGGTTCCGGGTCCCGCTCTGTCTGTGCTGCTGCGGGTCTGCTCTGCGACCTGCACGGGTGATGCCACCCAACACCGCGGCCGTCACTGGCGATATGGTGAGCGAAGGTGGCACTGGCAGGACGGGAACAGGCTTGTACCTCTGCCCTGCCTCCAGAAAAGGCCACGGCTGAGGACGTGGCCGCTGCCCTGCCCTGGCAGCCGAGCGACCTCCACCCACCTCGCTCGCATCTGGCAAGCGCGTCTGCCTTTCGTCCCAGGAGAACTGCGGCAGCACCCTGCACCTCACCGAGGCATCCACAGCCATGGTACCGGGGGAAAACCTTCCCAAACCCCAACCCAAGCCCACACTGAGCATCGAGGAGAAGGAATTTTGCTGTTCAGAAAGCACCTGAGCATGCATTCCTCACACCACAGGTGCCATGAGCTGCTGGGTGAGGTTCCATGCCCTTGGAGGGTTTCAGACTCCCTAGAGCCACCCAGTCTTCCCAGGCCACTGAAAATCATGACTTCCTTTACCCTGGAAGCCAGCTCTCCCACCCCCCGCCCCGCGGCAGGTCCCACCATGCTCCTACCCGATTCACAGGCTCCTTTCTGGACCTGGGCGACAGCGGGCAGCCCGTGCTGCAGCGCCTTGCGGCTCACCGCCTTCAGCTGGCAGATGTTGTCGTAGGTCCGGCCGTCGCTGCCGCACACCTGGGCGCTGAGCTTGCACTGGCAGACGCCCTTGGCGAAGCGCTTGCCCATGGGGTAGCGGCAGTCGAGGCTGTCCCCGCAGGGCGGGTCCTCCTTGCGGCCGCAGGAGTCCCCCTCGCCCGCGGCGCAGATGAGGCAGCAGCCGCAGCGGTCGGGGACGTACCCGCTGGGGCAGCTGGGGCTGGGGCACTTGGAGACATCGCAGCGGGCCGGGCACTTGGCGCGGGCGAGCGGGAGCTCCGCGGCGTGCGGGCCGGCGCTGAGGGACAGCAGGAGCAGCGGGCTCAGCAGCGACACCCGCATCCTCGGCGGGGACAGCGGCGGCGGAGCACAGGGTGCGAGCCCGCCCGGCCCCGGGGCAGGAGGCGGGAAGGTGCGATCGCGGTGAGGGAAGGGGAAGGCGGGCTTTATGCACACACGGGCAGGACAGTGTCTTCTGCCCCGGGCAGCGCTTCTGCGGGCGGAGCGGGACGGCGCAGCAGGCGGAGGGCAGCGGGCCGCAGTACAGGGCCGCGGAGTCACGGCCGGCTCGGTCCCTGCAGGACGCGGCGGCTGCCGGGGCTCAGCTGGCGGGGCTGAGGCGCCGAGCCATGGCACGGAGCGCCGAAGGCAGGCGGCCGCGGGACGCAGTGGGAAGGTGGCGGCAGGGTTTTATGTGGGACGGGCCCGCCGCCGCCTCCAGCAGCACCGGCAGCCCCAGGCGGGAAGGGCGGGCAGGCTCCACCCCGGGCGGGACGGACGGACGGACAGAGCGGGGAGAGTCCGCTCCCCTCATCTGGGCGCTGCCGGGTAGAGCCACCCGTGTCCTGGTAAATCACCGCCCCGAGCGGGGAGAACCTCGCCGTGAGGCGGGCTGCGGCCATCCGCTGGACACCAGGGGCTGTGGGTGCCCGACGTGGCATAAACAAATGCGAATGTATTACACGTGAGCGGTTGTGACCTCTGTGAGCGCAGGGGCAGAAAGCCGGCAGCCGCTGTGCCTTCCATCACGCTTGTCTTTAATGTCAGCCTTAATAAGGGCATTTGTCGCCACTGCCACCAAAGGGTAATCGAAGTTTAGGCCGTGTTGTAATGTTAAACACACATTGGATCGGAATCCCTCGAAACATGCTCTTGGACACAAATCCTTCTTTACAGGTACAGACAAAGCAGAGACACAAATAGCAGAACATAGTCCTTGTAGCCACTGGTTCTGCATGGCATCATGGAGCATTGTAATGAGACACTTTCCAACTGCCAAAGGGGATCTACTGGGCTCTCCGCTATCATTTCCTTCAACAAAAGATTTGGCACCTTCTCTATAATAGTAGTTGAAACTATTGCCAAAGCCTTAATATTTGAGGTTTGGGGTTTTTTTAATCTATTATTAATCACAATGTATTCAGTAAGACTATCAGGTGGAAGAGTGCATCTCTCGAGCTCTGTCAGCTAGTCACCTCCACAGTCTTCATAACATGCAGAGTGAATCTTGCCCATGCATGCCATCTTTATTAAGAAAGTACTCACTTTTGCTGTAAGGTAATCATAACTTTCACTAGACATAACTTTCAAATTAATTAACCCAAGTATGGGTTGAGCTGGCGTCCAGAAAAGTTAAGTTGACTTCAGAAAAAAGGGCTCTGACATAGCTCTCCCAGAGACTATACCAAGCTTTGGAAGTCTTACTTGCTGCATGTGACACATCCAACCTTGATTTCTACCTTCAGTTCCCCCTTCCCTCTTTCTCATGCAAGGGATAAAACTCACATAGTCCTGCAAGCTACTACCTCAGGCCTTCTCCTGATGGGATCCTGTGAACTAGGTTTAAGTGGGCACAATTTAGTGTGCAGCTGCATCAGGCTATAGGGTTGTAAAAAGGTTGAAATCACAATGCGGTGTTCTAATTAAGGACTTCTTTAATGCAGTAAGCAGCAGCCAGAATCCCCCACTACAGTTAGTGTTTTGTTGTTCCTCTGTTATAGGGGCAGAGTTGGTCCAAGACTGGATTTTCCAAGCAGCAGCAGTCTCACGACAAAAAAAAGGTATACATGATAGCTTAAGACATGGCATGTCTTGTGATAAGAAAACTGTAAGATTACGCTGTAGCACACATTTTGCCACATTTTGAAAAGGTAAGATTTACTAAATGACTTTATAGTGCAAAATCTAAAATATGGAAAATGTCAGTGTTTTGATATAAACTTGCCCTTTAAGGAAACAGGAGGCTAATGGAAGTGAAAAGTGTTTAGCCTGAAACATGGATCAGAAGGAAACAAGAACAGTGTGTGTAGGTAAGGTAAGTATTTTCATTATTTACGATGACAGTTACAATGAAGAGGCTGGGAAAAATGCTTCAAATTACAAAGTAGTAAATAGTAAATACAAAATAATCTGTGACGTACTGCTCTTACTAGTGTTGGACTACAGACTATTTCCTAGTTCTGTTGGATTCCTATTGTTATCTCTGTAGTCACACTTGGAGACTTCAAACACAATATCGGAAAACGGGGCAAATATCAACAGATAAATACAGCCACCTTAGCTGGAGAGAGTTTGCAATCTAGGATGAGTGTAAGGAGTTTCACAGAATCTTTCCTAATTGGCTTATCAGTCTGCATCTTGTTCATTTAGGATTAAAAAAAAAATCTGAAAGGCATTTTCTGCTAACTGCTGTCTTGTAGCCAAAATAGATGAAATAATTTCTCTCAGAGAAGCATAGGTGTAGTATAGGATAGTTTTCCCCCAAAAACTCATTATTCCAAAAAGAGAGTGATGCAGAGAGTAAGCTTAGGAATAAAAATGAAAGTCACAACAAGTATTGGGCGTGTTCCTCTTGGGAGCAGTGAGTAAGGTTTCTTGGCTCAATGATACTTGTTGAACACCTTTCACTAGAATTTGAATTCATTCAGAATTCAAATGTGGCACTAAAAGCTGTTTAAATGATAACTCATTCAGTAATAGTTCTCCATTACTTGGAAAAATGACCGTTTCATGGGTTCTGAATCACCTCTGTCTGGTGGAAATGATGCTTTACTGCAGAGCTGGAAGGGAGGCGCCTCCAGACAAATCCAAAGCAGTGCAGCAAATGTTACTGGTGAGTCAGTAGGTCTCTGTTTTCTCTCTTGAGGGCCAAATTGTGTTTTTATGCAAGTCCCGAAGGACAGCAGAGAATGCAGTCACCATGTCCTTAAGAGAATATCAGGGGTTAGCTCCAAAACTCACCTACTGAAATCAAAACTCTCTTATTTTCTTTTTCACAATAGGAAAGAAGTTCTTGTTGCCTTTTTGTGAAGTTAGTTGTCCTTTTGTGCTTGCTTGTTTGCATCTCCTGGGCAGGTCCCTGTCTGTTCCTACTTGTGCCTGGCTGCATATGTGCTATGGGAGCCATGGATTCTGGGCTCTTCTGTGCTAGGCCACACAGCTGTGACAGAGAAATAGGGTGGCACATGACACTATACAGAATTAAATGATGCTTTAATGTTGTTCTGGGGATCTAGATGCTGCTGAAAAAGGAAGTGCCATTTGAATGATAGCTAAATCTAAATTTATGGGCCCATAACCATTAAAATGCATACTAATTGCTTGAATAGAAGAATATTTTCCACTCTGTCTTGTCCCAATCCCTACTGGGTGATTATATGTCAGCCCTTTAAATCTCTCTGTGTCTCTTAGTTAAAGTCGCAAAGCATTCTAATTCACACACAGTCCTAAATCCTGTTATTCCAATTCATCTTGGTGTATCCATAAGTCTTAAAAGTTTCTTTGGAGTGAATTTCTATGCAATTCAAATTTCTTGTTGTTTCTTTAGTATGGTTAAAGATCAGAAACACTCAGTGCTGTTATAACCTAACTATACAAATTGTGTAAGTTAAAGACCTTCTGACCTTGCCGTTAAGATAAATTAGGAGCCCATGTTTAATATTCATTCTCAGTTCCTCGTAGGAGTATTTTGAAAAGAAATCCAAAATGTACTTTAAACTGGAGTAATAAACACTGTTTATTTATCAGATTGTCTGCATCTCATTTCCTGAACTAAACAGCTAAAGTCTGTTTGCACTCCTGACATTGCAAGTCTCGCAAGCTGATCCAAGAGAACATCTGTCAGTTTGTTTTCAAGACTGGACACTGCAGAAGAAAAGAAGAGGTGGGAGGAGAAATAGGAGTTTCACAAACACATCAGTTCAAACAAAGTGAGAACTTTCTCAGCTGTCTTCATAAGCCAGGCAAGCTGTGCCCTAGAAATAGACTTTTAAGGACAATCTTTCTCTTTCCTCCATCCCCTAACAGTAATTGAAAAGCAGAAGTCATTTTTCTTTTCTGTGTTCTACCGAAACTGATGCCAGTAAATAATCTTTGGAAATGTTAATGAATCCAAAAGTCTATTCAAGAAATGCTCTGAAAGTATACTGAATGCAAATTTTTAAATCCAGAGCTTTTTCTCCTCTACCATGTATTCAGCTATTCTGAACTCATTGCATTTGGCGCAGGAGAAAAAAGGTAGGCTTTTGGCACAGAGACAGAATGATCTGAAGGAAATGCCACAGCCTGCTCTGCTCTTCACTCCCTTTCCAGCTAAAAGAACAGTTTGTGTTAGTATGTTTAAGGAGAGGAAATTGAGACTGTTAATAACAGAACTGGCCTAGAAATCATATGCTATAAATTTTGCCACAGTCTTAACAGGCTTTTTCTAGCTGTGGAAGAGGGAATTGTATCTCAGATTTTATCGTTAAGTTTTTCTGCAGTCAAAAGATAAGTGTATATTTGAGCACGTGTTTGGGAACAAAATAAGAATCTCTTTTTTTATTGGAAAATACTGATTCATAAAAATGAAAGGTGTCCAGAGGAACAAAGCAAGATGACTTGTGTTTTGAAGAGGTGTTTGATGTGTGATGGTGTTTATAAGGAGACAAGGGTAGGTCAAAAAATGTGTTTGAAGAGGGAATAATGGAGAAGGAAAGAAAAGACCCCTTTGTTTTTCCCCTCCATGAAATTCAAGGAGCAAAGTTTCAGGCTTTTTTACTGAGCTGTAGGAGACAATTTCAATTCTCTGATCTTTCTGGTCAAGAACAGGGATTTGGCTTTGATGTTTCGGTGTTGCAGGTAAATATTTTATCTACACTGCAAAATTCAGTTTTCCTACAGAGTGTTAGAAGCTTTCGGTTTTTTGCAGGAGCAAAAATACAGGAAGGATCAAACCCACCTAGGAGTGCAGGTTTCCTGCTTTGCAGCCCCATCTCCTTGCTGCACCATGCAGGCTCAGGTGGCTGCTGAGGGGGTTGGGAGGTCCTCTCAGCAGACCTAAGGCAGAGTCACTGCTCAGCAGAATACCAAAGTTTGCAGTTTTCTAAAAATACTGATCTACTGATCCTTACATCCTGCTGGCCTCCAAAGAGAGAGCAGTGACAACAGCTATTATCAGTTCAGTATGTGTAGGGCTATCTGAAAGAAAGAGGAATCTCCTTCCAGTTAAACCATGCTTTTGTGGGTTCTTTGGACAGGACACGTTGCCAGGCCCACGCTGCATCTGCTCTAGCTCATAGGTTTGTGTGTGTGTGATTCAGATTTGTGGAACCAGTAGCCACGTGGAAGTGGTTGTGAGTCATAGAAACTCCTTATTCTTGTCATGGCTACAGTGGATGGGAGGAAAACATACAAACCAAAATGGGATTTTGCTTCTTTCTGCTCCATGTGCTGCTTTGCTGTTGAGCAACTGCCTAGAACTTCAAATAACTTAATCTCAACTGATGTATCCCTGTGAGTATACATATCCTGCAACATCCTGCTCATCAAAAAGGACACAGTGCATTAAAGACGAATTAATTTATATGGAATGGGTTAAAGGGGTCACTTTAAGATGTTTTGTATTTGGCTGGGCCAATGCATTTCACCTTAGGATGCTCTTGATGGACTGCCACAATCAGCCTAGAAGGGCAGTTCACAGTAGTGTGAGAATAAAGTCAGCTTATTAGCCTTCAGAAGACCATACAATAATAACCAAACATTATGATTAAGAATGTACTTTGTCTCACAGGCCTGATTTCGTTTACAGTAGAAAAATAGGTATTGTAGACTGCATAAAATCTGTGGGTGTCATATAACTGCATACTGATGTTGCTAATATCTTTGATAATATTTTTGTAAGCAAAGATTGAAATTAAAATCTGTGTGAAACTTCACAATGCACAACTTCTTGGAATTCTGCTGTACAAATAGCTGTCTGTCCTGCAAAGTCCATCAGAAATTATGTTGGATGTTTCCATAGGAACGTATCTTGTGTCCAGCACTGTTGTTATGGTTCCTGCAGCTGAGTGCAAGACAAAAGAATAGAAAAATTGAAATTTAAAATAATTCATTTAAATGGAGAAGTGTATCCAGTAAAGCAGATGCAGTTCAATAAGGACAACTGCAGAGTGCTACACTTTGAGACAGGTAATGAACAATCTGGTAGTGAAACAGGGACTGACTGGCTCACTACAGTTCCCCATGTAAGTTTTCAAGCTTATGAGAGACCCCACCACCTCACCCCTCATGTTTCCTCTTTCCTCACTGCTTGTAAAATCTCAGTTGGAATTCAGTTCCTAGATTTGCGTTTGCTGCTTAAAAAGTAGTACATGAATCAGTTGGAGAAAATCCACAAGAGTGTAAAATCATTAGAGCTTTCTAAATATGACTTAAAGCTAAGCTTTAAAGACCTGAAATTGTTTAGTCTAGGACAAAAGAAGACAGAAGAGGGACATGATAAGAGTATTCAAATATATAAAAGGTTGCTGAAAGAGAGTAACAAGCTGTTACCCGTGTTCACTGGGGTAGCTCAAGAAGAAAAAGACTCAAAATGCTCCTAGGGGACTTTAGGACTGGTACTACAAAGATTGTCTTAGTGTAAAGGGACTGGTATTTTCAAATATAAAGATAGCAAAGGACTGGAACTGAGTTTGTGGACAATATGTGGAATCTCTGTTTTTAAAGACCTTGTTTATAAGAAAGCTTACATAGTTATTGTTCATAAATTACTCTAGAAAGAACAGATCCTATCTTGGATAGGTAGGATCTTGAATTCCCTTCCTACTTTATTTCTGATTGGGTCACCATAATGCAGACAATCAGCCTGATTAAAGAGTATATGATCGGATAGCAGAAGTCCTTAAGTGAGTTCAGGAAGCCCCCTCAGAATTTCAAGTTAAAAGAGAGAGATGGATTGAAATTAGAGATGAAGACAGATTCAGCTGAGACTATTGCAGACCAGTAGTTTCAGTAGTGTGATAAAACCGCAAGGCAAAACCCAAAGAGAAGTTCAGTGAGACTGAAAGTGAAAATGGTTGTACAGCTAGAGGCTGAGGTCTAGGGATGATCAGAGGATAAAGTGCTGCGGGTGAGGGGATCAAAGAGAAATATATAACAGATGGGAGGGTGGGGGAAATAGAAACATTTCCCCCAGATGGCATGTATTATCTCTTGGAAGGATTGGCAAAATTAGAGAATCTTGCTAAGAGGAGGATATACTGTGAATAGAACTATACTAACTGTATTATATTAAATTCTATTCAGCAAGTAGAAAAAGACTTCTTGTAAATTAGTTACCCTTTTAGAAGTTCAGATTCCATGTATTAACCCAACTTGCTCCCTTTGTGCTATCATTATTGGTTTCACTCTGTATTCAATATATAACTATGCATAGTTTCTAAAACATCCCAAAATCAACCTTCTTCTGTTTTCCATCTCTTCCCTAATTTTTTTTTCTTGATACCATCCCATTTTATGTGACTGTTTTTTCCCTTGTTGTCAGAGTAAAAAGGTTCAGGGGCCTGCAGATTTTATGAATCTTTTTATGGTGGCTTGGCTTTATGGAAGGATGGTGTAGATGTCACTGGATATCACAGAAAGCCAATCTTTCTGTGAGAGGGTCTGCACGGTGGGTGCCAAGAGGGATGGGAATTTGAAGATGGAAACAGAATTGTAGAATTAATTATAGAAACAAATATAGAATTAATTCTAGAAATCAAACTTAATAGTTAAAATTTATGAAGAAACCTTTCTTCTCTTTAATTCATGAAAGGACAAGTTGTTCAATTTAACTTGGAAAGGGTTAGGGGATTTACCATAAAAATGGTGCTTGCCTAGAGTATACACTGCTTTTCTCATTCAATTTTTCTAATTAAACAATCAGTCCAAAGAAAGATTGCTGAAAAAGGGTGGGTTTAGGAGTCTTTCCAACCTCAATTTTTCAAACTCCTGGGCATTTTCCTAGTTATGAATTTAAAAACTAGTAACCTATATTTGGGGTGTGTGTGTTTATGATCTTCTTTTTATAAGTCTGGGAGTTGTGTTTTTGAGCTTCCCTCTGTGAAATGAGGACTGGAAATTTGTTTTATTATGTAATGGAAAGTCTCAAATTACTGCAGTAGTTAATGTTTGAAGAAAAATATCACATTTTCAAGATTTGCCATAAAATTATAAGAGTTGGAAATTTTGGATTAAGTTAGAGGCCTAAAACTTGAAGACAAGTAGGACTACTTCTGAGGAATTAAAGAAAAGGCAACATAAGCACACTGAGGAAAATTATAAAGCAGCCTCAATTTTCCCTGTGAAGACTGAATGATGGCAGAAGAGAGGAGGTAGCAGAACTCAAAAGCCAGGGTAGGGAGGTTGGCAGGATGAGCGGAACCATACAGAGGAGAACATGGGGACGAGTGTGGAAAAGATAAGGTCAGTCCAAAGGACCAGTGTCCTCTCATTTATGGTGACTTGAAACAGACCCTTGGAAAAAAGTGAAGAAAGTGACACTTCCCATTATGGATGGTTCTGCTGATGGGGAAGCAGCAGTTTTCTCACATCCTGCCACCATTACTGTTTTAAACTGGTGCTCTCAGCCCAACCATGCGACTCAGAGGAGCTCTTAGTGAAAGGGCTGCACTGCAGAGGTGGTTGTTACACCTTCTCACCCAAGCTATGGGCATTTTTATTAGCTCAGCCCTGGGAAATAACTGGCCAGAGCAAGTTGAGAAGACAGGTGTTACTCTTAGTCCGAGCTGTTTGCCACAGGGTTGCATTTGCTTACCCTGGCACGTTTCATGTGATGTCAGCACACAAAGAATGTTTCTGCAGATAAAGCAAACAGCAAATGATTTCATGAGCCTGTTTGTGACAGATGTGTGCAGTGTGAAGAAACATTGTAGCACAAACTATAGTACTCCTCAAGATCATGTTATTCCAGCTCATTAATCACTTTTCTCTGGTTTGTCTCCACAGATGACTATCTGTGAAAACTCACCAGTGCTCACGACGAGGCTTTCTGCTTGCCACCCCCTCCACAAAGAGGCCTGTTGAAATTCTATGTGTCGTTATCAAAGCCACACTGAAAGACAGATGGGAGCTGTACCTCTTTCATGTCTGCTTCACACTCCTCTTCCATTTGGGGCCAAGGGCTGCCTTGTATAGGAAATTTCTCACAGTGTTTCGTGCTGAAAAAAAAAAAAAGTTTAATCAGTATTCTCACCAAATTCTTTTATCAGTGTGCTTTATCCAAATAAGTTAAAACCATCATGGCTTTTTTTTGGTAATAACTGGGTAAAAGAAGAATAAATAATAGGCGCTCTAAATTAGAGGAATTTGCGTACTGAAATTACTGAATCGTGATGCTACATGAAATTGGAAAATAAAATATGTTTGGAAACGTGCTTATTTTAAGGGTATTTTTTTACGTGAGGGAGGAAAAAGAGGAGATGCTTGTCTTCTCTCCACTCCAGAGGACCCAAGGGAATGTATATTTACTGCTATCCCCAGGACTTCTGTGTGCTCCTGGCCCAGTCTTTGGAAAATTTTACTAGTCAAGGAGTCATGCATGCCTGTTTCCTCATCCTTTACTTGTCATGGAGCAGCTGCATTTCAGAGTTGTTAGGAAAGAGCAGTGGCTACATATGGAAGAGAACAAGATGAATATATCAGTATTTGCAGTTGAGATTAAATCTGAAAATAAATGAGTAATGTGATGTTTGTTGTTGCAAGGGAGAGCAGGGATTCAAAAACTCCCTCTCTAGTGGTGCACAGACTCATAAAGATTTTCCACAGTCAAACCTTTTAACGTTGGACATTTTTGGCGGTTGAGTTGCAAGGACAGTTCTTTTATGGTTCTGCCAGTTTCTTGGTGTTCAGGAACAGCAGCAGTGAACCACACAGGTCCCAAATGGAATGCACTTTTCTCCACTGGACTGCCATTCAGTCAGGTCAAAGAGCCTGAGAGTTCCAGTCCCACTTTTCCCAGCCCTTCCTGCTATCCTTAGAGAAGGAAGAAGGCGCTCCACTCTTAGTAGGATTAGGGTGAGCTTCAGTTTTCAAAGGCTGTAGATGATGTCACACGGTGCTACAAAGACATGGGCAACTGAGAAGGGTTTCACAACCAGGTAGCTGAAAATCCTAGAAACAGGCCAAGTGTGACATTGCCAGCTGGAAGTCACTGCAGTGAAACAAACCCAGGACTGAAATGGCTTCTGCACTGAGGCATCTGGGTATCATCTCTGACCGTATATTTGCCTAAATCTTCTCTTCAGAAGATCTGAAGGACATGAAGATTTAGTCATACTTTATATAGCAGGATAAGTATTGGAGAACTCCTCCTGAAAGCAAGGAAAACAATTGTGTGCCACTCTCACCCAGAGGGTGAGAATCTCCATCTAACTGGCTCTCCATCTAACCTGTCATTAGCGACTTCTCCGAGGCTTGCGCATCAGAAATACTTTGTCTTCTCATCCAGCTTCTTGAAGAATCTCCTCATTTCCTCCATTCACCCCCTGCCGTATTCACCCCTTACATTTGAAGAGGTGACTCCTATCCCAGATGTCTGATTTGGATGTGATGGACTTCACTCATATAAATTATATAATTAATCAAGTTATATAGGTCCCTTTTCATCCACCAACACCCCCAAATCTTTTCCAACCCAGAGCTGCTCTCAATCCATTCTCCTTCCAGCCTGTATTTGGATTGGGAGTGCAGTCAAGTTTGTCTGATGTATCCACAGGGTATAACCAACCCAGTGAATTGTGATGTTTGTCCCTATTCATCATGCTCAAGATATTTTCAAAAGTTTTGCTTGTTCTTATATAAACCAACCTGCCCTTCCTATTGTTTTTCTCCTGTTAAATATTCTGCATCTTATAATATGTTTCAAAAAAACCTTTTAGATGAAAGCATTTATCATGTTGAAATGTTTTTATTAACAAATGGGAAGTCATCTGGTATCAATATTTACTAAATAAGTATGGTTTAGCAACACCAAAATGTTTTTCCCCCATTTTTGTAATGCTCTTTTCTTGAAGTGCACTAAGTGCCAACAATCTGTTTTTCTATTGTAGTTAATGTTTTCTTATACAAGCTTTTTAATGGCCATGGTCTAAAAACATCTGCTCGTGGACAGGATCACTTGGGATTTTGGTTGCTTTTTGATTTTCACTTCAGTCTTTGGAGTTCAAATAACTCCCACTCACCTGACAGCATTAAAACCAAACCAGAACAAAAGCCCATCTGCTGTGGGTGAATTTCCCAATGCACAGCTGACAGCAGATCTAGAAGGGAGCTGAACCCAGGGCCAAGTCCAATGCAGCTTTTGGTTTGTAGAGCTCATCTGAATCCAGAGTGTCCCAGGAGAAATCCTGGGACCCAACACTGAGTGAGGAATGCAAAACTAGACCCAAAATATTCTGGACTTGGTTTTACTAATGTTATATAATCTGTCCAGGACACTGAGGTCAATGTCTTTTCCCTTGTGAAGTGTTCAATAAGATCTTTGATTTACCGCAGGCCGCTAAGAATCAGGTTTATCTTTCTCAGCAGTACAGGGCCTCTTTGAGGCACCTTGGGCACTTGGAGGGAAGACTGCTGTCTTCTGAATCATTACCACTCTTTCACTGCAGCATCCAGCAGTCCTTTGAGACCACAGCTGCCATCCAGATTTTAGCCACTCTGAGCCTGCATTGCTGTACAAAATCTGGAGAGATGATACTCTAAGTTTGTATGGTGTCTGAATTGAAAGCGCCTCACAATTTAAGAAACCTTTAAATCAATGGCTGATAACTAGGTTCTTTGGTATGCAGGCAGGCTAAAATTTCCAGAATACATACAACTTCCAGAATACAAATACAGCTTTCAAGACACAACTAGAAAGATCAAACTGTTAGCAAGTTAGAGTTAGCAAGTGAAAAGGTAAAAATGTATGGGGAACTTAGATGTCTTATTAGAAAGTCTGTCTCTTTGGTCTGAAAGCTCCCTCTTAGATGCCTAGATAACCATGGTTACAATTAAACAGTTTTACACAACTTTCAGGAGATATAGAAAATTATCTGACCTGGAGAGCCATTACAGTTCTCTGAGGAGAGAAAATCCTTGTGTATCAACTTGGAGGCACTGGCAGGAAAATGAAAACTTCAGCTCGGTGTTGGTTATCAAACACAAGACAAAGGCTCTTTAATTTTTTTATTATTATGAAATGTGAGTTATAGAAGAGCAGAATCTTTAGTCAAGACAAGCAGAACACTCTGTTCATTTCATGAATATCATCCATTTAATTCAAGGTGCAATTAATTTCATCAAATGTGGGTGTCTACCTTCAGATTAGAGAAATAATTCTATGTATTTTACTGATACATTAACTCAATTAATATTCAGATTAGCCTGGACACTTGGGTTACATGTAGACATGTTCTCTACAGCTACTTATGACTCAATCCAGTTGCACATATATGGATATATTGCGATCTGAGCTGCATTCTATCTGGCCTACAAAAGGGCACTGGCACTCCAGAAAAGCACAGCTCTCTCATATACCCCATTTTTCCTGGCACCCTTGCAAACGTCTTGAATATATTAAAGTGCTAAAAATCACAATCTGCTCTGATACTTAGGCAGTTGAATTCAGACCTTGAAGTTAAGGGAGAGGAATCACATGCATTGTGTCTTGTTTCATTTGAGAGCTTGAAAAGGATTTAGTTCATCTTTCGCAGAAGACACCATAAATCTTTCCCTGGCTTTAGATGGGAATCAGATCAGCTCTACGAAATAAAGGTAACAGCTTGAGAGACTGAATAGCCCTCCAAACTGACACTATCCACACTGCATTATTTCATTTCAAATAAAAGCAAAGCTGGTCAGAATCAAAACTTATGCTCATCCAACAGCTGTTTTTTATCTCAGTCCTGTAGATAGATATCTACATCCCTGATAAAACCGGTGAAGTTGATACTAGATATGTATCCAAGACCCAGATTTTATAATACGGCTAGTGAAGTTTGGTCAGCTAGTGAAATTTGATCAGCCTGTGAGCTCCGGAGTTCTGCAGTGGGAAGTTACTTTGTGGTCTTGGTAGCCCAAGTAAAGGCAAAGCAGGTCTGGCAATTGCCTGACAGCTGGGGGTCAAGGCAGGGCTGTCACCACAGCAGTTACAGTTCAGGAATACTGTACGGTGCAAAGATGTTGGTATGGTGGGTCCTGATGAACATTTTCAGGAATTTCTGTCAGGCACTGAGCATCCATACTGCTCATCAGATTCGAAGAAATTGGAGGGGGGTCTAGAGCTTTCCTAAAGCACGCTGGGCAATCCAGCATATCCACTCTCTCACAGCAGTGGAGGCCTTCCCGCTGACTCCAGCATCAACGGGAGAGGGACTCAAAGCACACTTCCGCTGCCAGAACTCTCAGAGCAGAAGCTCTTTACAACAAAAACCAGTGCATTTATGAGTTGAAATGCAATACATGTCGTTTTCCTGTTAAAACTTCCTCACACGTATAAAGCTTTGCTTCTTGGCTTGCATACAGTTGTCTGTCCTGACCAAGCTGGATATCAAGCTGCCTGTTCCCTAATAAAGCCCATTACCATCCACACTGTTGGTATCTTTATGCCAAATTCTTTTGATGAGTTTGTTTCACTAGGTATTTCATGTACACACAGGGAGTAGTGACCAGCAGGCATCTTACATTAATTCATTTATCCTAAATTCATGCAAAGATTGGAAGAATATGCTTTTAGAAGGAGACCAATATCTCTTTTTCCTGTTGTAACTGTTTTTCAAATTTGGCTTTCCTTTGACAGTAGAGAGAGTAGAAGAACGTGTGGGGTTTATGAATTGTCGCTAGCAAACTTATGTTTCATCTTTTTAGCTAGATTTTCACATTTGAAAATAACATCTGCTCCTTCCCTCTTGCTCAATAAGACTTTTTAAAAAGAGATTAGATGCAACCATTTTCTAAAATCCCAATATAATGAAACAGCTGAAAGAGAAGCTTAACGAAGGCAACTGAAAAAGAAATATATTCCCCACCATGATCATAACTCATAGCTATGTGTTGTGAGAACTCTAACAAGCTAATCCGTCTGGTTTTGGTTTTCAGTCACAGATGAACTAACAGCCTTTCATTTAAGTTACTGCATGGAACCTCTGTGAGCTTAAGAAGCATTAGTCATTTTATTTGCATTCAAAGGGTTGTGTTTTTTAAAATGTAAGGAATATCCCTTCCCTTAAGAAAGGAACATATCTGCATAGCAAGGATTAGCAGAGAGGCAGAAAAATCTGTGTTAGCTAAAAATTGATTACATAGACTCATTCGGGCTGGGCAAGGATCCTTCTGTGTCATCAATTCCATTCCACTGCACCAGCACCAAATTGATGATAACAATCAGATTGTGGGATGGAAGAAAGTATAATTTCAGAAAGGAAGAACCTAAAATTATTTCGGTGTATGTGTATGAAATTAAGGACCTTGAACTGTTCTGATCTCTCCCCTGTAGAAAACACCAGCAAGATTTGCAATTTTTTTTGCCAGCTTTCTCCTTAAAACCCCCAATGTGATATCCATTGATATACATTCTAATTATAAGTATTTGTTGTTTCATTTCTAACTATTTCTTTCAAGAATGTTACTAGAAGTCCTTCAGGAAGTAGTTATCAGTAGATTATGTGAGATTTAGCAGCCATGATTTTGCCACGGAGCAAAGAAGGTAATATAAGGCCTTCAGCTTGTCTGCTTCATTAAGAGCAGTAGCAGTTAATGAAAACTTCTGATTTTGGAAATATGCTTCCATTCAAGGGAAGCCAAAGGAAAACAACTTTATTCACAACAGGCTTCCTTTTTCAAGAACTGTTTTAGCTCTCACTCAAGTCGGTTGTACAGTGTAGTTTTTACACTGCTTCCATTTGGCATTGAGTCAGGCCTCTCCAATGATGAGTTTGAAACCCTGATAGGAGAATATTCTATGTAATAATAATTCAGAGAAATTACCATGTTACAGTGCAGCATAGCGGAAAATTTTGCTGTAGTAGGAATTCTGGTCTTTCATTTTGGTTTTGACCTAGAAATTATCTGACATGCTATAGACAGATAAATTGTTGCCATTTTTTGATTGTATACATAGTTTTAAATAAGCTCAAGCATCTGGTTTTCAGTATGCTTTCTATTTTTTTTTCATATTAGTCTCATTATCCCCTACTCCAGTGCTATCACTATAGATTTCATAGAAAGGCAGAGATTATATTTAAAAATATTTGAACTACATTATCCTTAACTCACTGGCAACATGGTCTTCATTTCTCAGTCTGATAAAGCAGCGCTCAGTTGGCCTTGGGAGTGTGTTACCTTTAATTCAACACATATCTAAGTCAATATATATCTTGCTTTCCTGCTGATAGAAAACCAATCAGACATGGTCACATGGCAATACACCACAGACTTTTACTCTGTAGGATATTTCATTTCCCAAGGAACCATCAGAGGTAACAACTTTGTTCACAGGAAGCATTTTTAGGACAGCAGCTGTGTAAGGTCTCAGGGAAAGAGACTGCATGGGGCTTCATTCCCAAAGAGCTCCTGAAAGAAATGCTTGTGCATAACGTGGGTCAAAGATGTCCCGACTGTTGAATGGAAACACAGAGCAAAGCTCTGAATTTCTGTGGCCAGAAAATTTCTGTGGTTAGTGATTTCTGCAGTCCATGCTATGGCACTCGTGATGGTCATTTTATGGGGTTTTGGTTTGGTTTGGTTTTCTGGGGGGGTTTTGATGTTTTTGGGTTTGTTTGGGTTTTTTGTTTGTTTGTTTGTTTTGTTTGCTTTTTAAATATGTGTTCTTTCCTCATTTAGAAGCTTCAGTATGGTGTGACATTTTCTGTGGCCCATGTCGATCATCAGCTAATGTTTCTAATTCTTAGCAGTTCTGTCACCTTTTCTATTAGACATTTTAGGGAAGAGGATTATGGTGTTCATTCTACAGAGAGAATTTTGTGTACACATGTGAGAGCACATAG
Organism: Falcunculus frontatus; assembly: GCA_013398115.1. Taxonomy (NCBI): domain Eukaryota; kingdom Metazoa; phylum Chordata; class Aves; order Passeriformes; genus Falcunculus; species Falcunculus frontatus. The sequence continues at coordinate 889,450 of VZRV01008644.1, forward strand.
ACATATGTGTGAAGGAATTTCTTTTCAGACTTGCTGGGGGCAGTTTTTGGTTCTCTTTACAGTCTTTGAGGACATTTGTTCTCTCTGGTGTCTGCTCTGTTACAGTCTGGGTAGAGATCCCAGAAGATGTTTACATGAGAGGTTAGAAACTCATTTACACGAGCTGTTATTCTCCCCACCATCTTCATAGTTCTCTCCTACAGAAAGAATGGGATTTGTTTTGCTTTCCCTTAGGTCTCACAATATAGGCCAAGATTTTCCATGGACAAATACAATCAGCACTGGTATAATTTCATAACTCAAAACGGCTCTTAAAGCCACAGAAATTTTCCATTAGTGAGAGATAAAATTTACCTCAGAAATTCATTTTTATGAAATCCACAGACAAAATAGCCTTGAATTCATCTCCTTTCATATGCATGGTAATAGCCATTTTGCCTCGAGGTGCATTTGGAATTACTGAATTTTCAATTTAAAATTTAATAAAAACATAATTTTTTGATCTCACTCTTTTTCCTCACTAAATCACCAGTCCTATAGAAAGAGGAAGAATTCTGCACATTTCTAATATTAAAAATTATACTAAATATTTTATTTTCCCAGTATTTTATATACTTTACTTTTTCCCCAAAAGTAATTTTTAATTTAAAAAAGATATTTTAAAATAATTTCCTATCTGTACTCCTTATGGTAATTGGCTGGTTATTCTTAAAAACAGAACCAGGACCATATTATCCTTTATGGCATATGAGGGCAAACAGGATGATTGGAAACCACAGCCTTAGTGTTGTCTTTTCAGTCCACTAGTCTCAAGCACAAATATGGATATCCATTACAATTAAAGTAGCTCAGTAAGATTAATCAGAGGATAGTAATTAGGATCAATGTCTTGTGATAGGTATATTCTAAAAATAACAGCAAACAGAAATAAAAAATGTATTCTGTCATTAAAAAAAATTCTATTGCTAAATTTTGTCCAGCACCTGTGGAAGACAGCAGTCAGCACCCGGCCTATAAATTCAACACTTTTTCTTCACATAAGCAAATCTTAGTTCTTGCAGACTTGCTTCTGAGCTTTGCCATTACCTCACTGAGGATTTGTGCTCACTGGTGTTTGTGTTTGCATAGCAGTGGAAATTTTTTTTCAGCAAGTATGAAAAGAAAGCCTGCATGTTTTTCAGTTTTGAAAATATTATCCTTGGCAATGAAAGTGGTAAACCCAGTGGCTAAAAATGGTGTACTTTCTAGAGTATATTTCTTGGTTTATACCTGAAATAGGACACCAAACTCAATTACAACAAATCTCTCAGGTGACAAAATTAGCACAGTAGCATGAACTCTGCCAATTAGGCACAAGAAGGCTCTCATTAATCTAGATTTTTGGAGTTATGGAGTGACACAAATAATTTCTTGCACATATTACTGATTTGATACCATGGAAGGGTTGAGTGCACCTTTGTAACCTTTGCAGTGTTACTGGAGAAATATTGTAGTCATTGAAAAAGCACTTGTCTTTTAGTCTTCGGGGTGCTTGCCTGAGTTTTCATCAGCTTCAAACCACAGTGCCCAAAGCTGAAAGGCCAATATGGGACAATCAACAAAGTCAATTGGGTGTGTAATGGAAATTTCCAGCACTGGGATCATTGTACTTTACATACAACTGAGACCCAGCAAAAGTAGGCATACAGAAATTGCCCGTTTTACAGGTGGGACTTCTTCTTCCAAAAGAAAACTTTTATTCCAATAAGAACCTGCTTTTGGAAGTGCAAAGCCCACAGATGATTGTCTGGGACATTCAGATAAATACTAGGATATTCAGGGATGGTGTCCATCAGTTTATGGGAAACCACAAAGCCAGAGAGGCCTTGTGTGATTTCACAGTCTTATTGACCTGTTTGGAACATGCTGATAGAACGTCCTCCATTTTCTATTTCCTCTTCCCCAAAATTAAGAGTGCCTGATGATTAGGGAGGGAAACCTGTTGCTGTTACTCTTTTTAAAAAACTGGTTTATTAAGGAAGTTTGAAACTGCTTTCTGGATTGAGATGTCAATCAAAATAAGCAAAGGAATATCTCATTAGCAGATTCTGATGGGACTTAGATTTGAGGTTTGAGCTATTCATGGTATAGAAACTAAGGTTATACCACAGGAAGAACATCAGTCAAGAGAATCCAATGGCCAAAATTATAAGTGTCTATGTCTTCAGACTGCTTTAAGCAGCTGATAAGCATGACTTTGGAGTTCTGGAGCTTTGGTGTCAGGTGAATACATGACCGTTCATCTGTCTAGCTCACACAATAGTACTTCAAAGTATTTTCATTGAGGGTGGTGGATAGAAAAGAGATGTAAGCCAGAAGAAACAAATAACAAGAAAAGTTACTGGAAAAGATTGTGTCATGCTTCACTATTGCATCTGATTCTTCCTGATAAATATTGTAAATTTTGCAAGTCGCTTCGTTTTTCAATTACCATTACGGAGTCTTACATTCAGTTGAAATAAAAATGTGCATATGAAACAATTCTGCCTATAAAAATGTTTTAGTAGTGGAAATAAATGTCTGAACAAACCAGTAACATGCAATTGATGTAATATTTCTGTTCTAAATTATGGGTTTGTAGTCCAAGATGTTAGTGAAAGCTGTTCATTAGCTTACACTCCTCTCAATCTGATTTCCCAGTGGACAGGCACCCATAGCAGAATCATCAGTCTCGGTAAGTAATTGTTTCTGCACCAGCCTGGAGACTAAACTATCCTCCCATAAACTGAGAAAGCCTTTTAGCATCATGTATTTCCTGTGCTGTGCCTGTACAGATAAAGAAATTATGTCTATCTCTTTTGCTGTCATATCTACTTTCATTCAGAAGCACTAAGCTTGTCTGAGCACAAGAATAATACAATGAAAAAGCTAAATCTTCCAAAAAGATATTTTATTGTTTAGCTTGGGTATACCAAAGCCCATTCAGTCACTGTAGGATACGTCATTCCTTACTAAGCATCTATCCAGTGTTTTTGTATAATCACCATTCAAAATCTCTCCTGAACTCTTCAACCTGATTAAATCCCATGACACTTAGAGCTTTGTCACTGGTCACAAGCACATTAGCACTGACAGTGCCAAAGATACGGCTATACCCTTAAAAATCTGAAAGAAAGCAGGTTTCCCCTATCTCTTGCTCTAGTGATGTAAGCATGGTTTATCCCTACAGAGCACAACCAAGTGAAATAACGCCTTTTTAGTTAGTGGTTGGACAACTAGACATGAAAGAGTCTGAATCACCATCTCCTTCAGCTTCTCTCCACTATAGTCTGGGACATTTACAGATGGAAGTCTTTTGATCCCTCCAGCTAAAGCTGTTCTATTTTGTCGAATTAAATCCTGAAAGCAAGCAAATGCAAAAGATCAGAAGGATCCCTAGGGATCTAGTGAAACCATGGTGCCCTGAGGCAGAAATACCTACAGCCAGGACACCAAGTATTAAAAAAATATTTATCTAATTTTTTTTAAAAAAGTTGCAATGAATGAAACCCTCCGTATGCGATAGATCTTGGTACTTTAATGAAGTACTCCTTCTATTATGAAAATACACAGTATAAATTGTTTTCCTTTCCCCTGCAGATGAGAAGAGCCATCCTCTTTGTAAAAGGCTTTTACATCGTCAAGCCTGTTATATCTGCCCTCAGTCTGCTCTAGACTAAACAAACATTGCTCCTTCAACTCTTCCACAAAGTTCATATTTTCTAAACTTCTTATCAGCTTTATTGTTCCTCTTTGTACTCTAATTTGTCAACATGTTTCTTGTGTTGAGTTCTGCCTAAACTGGATACAGTCCGAGGATCTCACTGGACAGAGAGTAAATTTCTCTCTGTTGTCCATGACACTTCTACTGATTTGAAGCTTGCCATTTTTGTGCTACAGCCATAAAGTTTATTAATATCTGACTAGTTACCCATTACGATCCCCCATCTGCCTCTGCTGCCCAGTCAGCTATTCTCCATTCCACATCTATTTTCCATAACACAGGCCTTTAACACAAGTTCCCTTTCTCAGAGATTTGAATTCTGATGCTGTCCTCAGCAGTGCATTTAGCCCCTTCCAATTTGCCATTGAAGGCAAATCATAGAGATGTAGATTTCTACAAAAGAAGGTCAGTGTTTGAAATCCTTTTCATTTTGATAGTGGGAAGTCCCATCTGCTTGTTTTCAAATTCTTTATAAATCACGTTTACATCATGTATTCCTGTACAAGAGGATGTATGAAGTGACACAGTTTTACAAAATTTGTCATTCATTACTTCACCTTCATCCACTGTCCCATTAAAGCACTTATCCTGGAAAGCTCTGACATGTGAGTTCAAAGACAATTTACCATCATCTTGATACTCCCTACAGCCAGTTTTATGCCAGTGGCACATATTATGGGTTTCTTTTATTGATTCTCACTTCTGAGATCCTTGGGGTTCCAGAGGAAAGGTGGTTACCTAAATGACTGCTACAGGTTTCTCAAAGTATAAGGACAGTGGTAATCCAAGAATTGCAACATTGTTGTCAAATCTAAACTGCAGACACCATGCTTTTCTGCTGGACTCTTTATAATAATAAAGAATTCCATCCAAGAGTAGGCTCTTGGGATTGAACCAAATTTATATGTTCTTTGGAAAAAGGATGTGTGAAATAAATTTTTTACAACATCTTTTATTTTAATAAGTTCAATTATAAATACATAAACCTACTTCTAAGTCATGATTTAAGCTTCTAAAATAATGAAAATTTATTTGCATGGTGATTTATTCCAGATATTTTATTCGTTTGTTTTCATTCATGAAAGATGAATTTAAAGAATGAACATGATTTTAATGTGCACAAGAGCATGGACCGAATGAAAAGTGATACTTTACTCCACCCAGCAAAGAGCTACACCTCCCCTTAGTAGATTGAGAATTTGAAAGGAAGAAAATAGCTTCAGGTTAGTTTCAGATGTTCCCTAAATTTGGATGAATTTAACCTATTTTGTTTCCCACCATTTACTCAGAAGTGTTGCCTCAGGATATGGATTATGTCAGACATTGGTATTCCTCCATACCCTGTAATACAGGACACAGAAACTAAACATGACTGTAAAAATTAACAGATTCTTCTGTCCTGTGCCTTAAGTCAGACATTGGCCAAGATTGTGAACATACCTGAGACATTTATACTCGGCTCACTGAATCTATGGATCTGGGGAACTCAAAGGTTGTAACTGTGGCACTTTATTCCATGAGGTCTAACAATTAATCATCTTTGTTTCATGTATATTCCATAGTGTCCCAATCCTCCTTGTATTATATGAAAATAAAAATTTCAGTCAACTGAAGCAAAATGAAAATGGGGCTAAAATCTTTACATGAATTGTATGTTTGCAAAAAAATAAAAACTTGAACAATTTCTGATCTGCAGTAAATTAATAAAAGTACCTAAGATAAGGAAAATAGGCATATTATACCAAATTTTAAGTCTGCAATCTTCCATCTTTTTGTAATTCTTTTGGTACTTTTTCTTGTACATTTTTTACTTTTTTGATACATGTAATTTTTACCAAAAACTTCCTATGGGAGTATAGCTAATGAATTCTTGAATCTTATTGGCATGCACATTCTTCAGTTACCAATTTGAGTCTCTTTGCTTAAACTGTGCTACTGGTAGCTCAGGAGTGAGTTTAATGGCTTTATCTTTAGTTGCTATGGCAAAAATAATCAATACCATGACAAAAAAATATACTGCTTTTGAAGATGCAATGCGGATATTAAAAATTCATTGCTGTCCCGTACTTGTCCAATGCACAGATTTAATTTTTTTTTTATTGTTCTCTAAAAGAACTGTTTGAATAATTTATTCTAGAGATTATGGTTGGGTTTTTAGCACAGTAGAAATAATACAGAGTAGTAACACCGTATTAGATAAAAAAATAATAATAAAAAAGAGGATCTACAAGTGTCATGAGGCTGGTTTTGCTATGTTGGTATTTTCCAAACTACTTTGACCATAGTGGAAAACCAATGTAGAATATCCCAACACATTGTTACTTTAATAAAAGCCTAGATGCATATTTAATTCGATGTTTCAAGAGTATTTTAAATTAGATGAGTGATATTGAAAATACATGTGCTTGCTTAATCAGAACCTTTCTATTAAGGTGTTTCAGCTTAAAGTTACAATTTCTGAAGTTACAAAAGAATACGGGAAAATATGTCTTGATACTACTTTTGAGAAATAAAAATCATTCACAGTTTCCCTTATATTTTCCCTTATTTCAGGAGAATTGAAGGCTCAGTTTTAAAATTTCCTGACTCCCCAGTGCCAAAAATTAAATGAGGAATAAAATTATCCCCTCACTGATAGTCTCTCATGCAGTCTATCTGATAGACTAACTGTGGAAGGTTTCTGCATAAGATGACAAAAGTAAGGACGAATCCAAGAAGAAATTGTCAAACTCATATTCCAGTAAAATCATCCAAATATTACCTTCATGAAAGTGTAAACAAAGCAGACAGTAACTTGGCTTAGGAATTGTGGAATGGGAGAAGACTCTAATTACAGAAATATGAATCAGCCAAAAAAGGATAATGGATTTTTTTCAGAAGAGAAAAAAAATTCTAAGGTCTTGAACTATAGGGAAAGTGAGAGACTGGTTTTAGAGCATGCACTTGTGATCTTCTTCCAAAATCAGACCTCTCTAACAGGTCTTATAAACCAAATCCTGTAAAATGTGTCCCACTCTGCAGCCCGCTTTTCAGTAGAACCTTTAATATTTTGTAGAGCAGTAAAGGAGAGGGGAAGGTCACTGAAAGGACAAACAAGAAGGATGTGTAGGAATATGCCAAAATTTCTACATCCTGTGGAGAAGTGCTCCTCACAGTTTAGTGCAAACACAGGAATGAGGAAATCTCTCCAGTTCATCCCTGCCCACGTAACCCACTTCTCCAGATTCTCATATGGGAAAATACAACCAGAGCTGCTCCCAGATGGGAGGAAGATTCAGTCTCTCAGCCCACATTCACTGTTTCCATGATTCCATTCAACTTGAGCCTTTCTGCAAGACCTCAGCATTCAGCTTTTATCTCCCATGGCAAGGGAATGTTGTGCTAGATAGAGACCTTTAGCCAAATCTCAAATTCTTAATTTGATCCAGATCTAGGGCTTTATTTTAATGGAGCTCGGCTGATTTATGTGAACTGAGAATGTGGCATATTGTCCAAATCAGAATTCCATATCTCAGCAACTGAGTAAAATAAAACTTTGACTTGTGAACACAGAGGTCCAAAGGCAGCAACATAAATATTTTTAAATGCTCAAAGTTTGTATTAGATTTAACTTGCTATAAACCATATCCAGCATATTTAATACAGGATTAGTTTATAAAAAATAATTTAAAAATAGAACACAGTTCAGACAAGAGCAACAAATACATTTGGGTAATCCAGGTATAGATTTTAAAGTAAAGTTGATAGGCACTAAAAAAGCAGATTGCAAAACTGCAGCTATTAGCACATTAACAAAGAATAAAACCATAGAAAAACACCCTGCTTTTAAATTTTACCCCTTGCCAATTACAAAGGATGTGTTTAACAGAAAGTAACAAAGAATTCTGAATCCATATGATTGCTGTGAGTATGGGAGACTGGGTATGATATAGCAGCATCTTCAAAAGTAGCTCACATGGCATTTTTTCTCATTTTGAGCAGAGGATGAATCTTGTTCATACTTCTCACAGCTTTTCTCTTACTTTCTCTTGGAAGTCTCGTAGGTTTCTTTGCTTCACCCTTGTCAGAGCACAGAGTGTACACATGGCAAGATGTGCCACCCCCACAAGATGCAAGTAGATGAAGTTTGCTAAGTAGGCACAGACTTTTGGTAGCATGCTTCAAAACATCTTTCCCACGCAAGTTAAAATTTTTTTAAATGCTTATGACAGGAATAATTTTTTGATAGGAGAAATCACATTGTCAGAAAAACAGAAATCAGAAAAACTGATTTGCTTTTCTGACAAATCAGTGTTGCTGGTCACTAAAGCTTGGTGGTGAACAGGTAACCAGACTTCATTTGGTCTAAAATAAACATTGACCAATTAGTACACTTTTCTCTAGACTCATTCTTAGAAATAGGATTGATTTTTTTCCAACATTAACTGCTATGTGGCAGACACCCAGGAACCAGCAAGGGTGATGAAAAGCCTGGCAGACATAAAAGTAAAAACGATGTCTAAAAAAGGAAAGCAATAGAGCCAACATAATTGGCAAATGATGCAATAAGGACAACTTTTCTCTGATTTAATGAGAAAGTGTGTCATCTTTTAAATGACCCAGAAAGTCACAGATGCAACTTTATACACATTGATCAACTGGTAAGTAGAAAAAGGAAATATGTAACAGCAAAGTGATTCTACATAAAAATTCCACTGTGAAAGAAGAAAAAATATGTCAGAAAAAAAGATATCAATTAAAATTTGTTAGTAAAAGACAGATTTTTAGGCTAAGATACTTTTTGACACACACCTCAATTTTCTTGAAATTTCCTGTAGTTGTGAATATTTCAAGCTTTTAAGAAACCTGTAGTTATCAATAAGTTAAAAAAAATGGGACATCTTGGATAATAAAGAAAGAACAATAGTCATCTAATTAACAGTATTTCATGCTGAACAACTTATTTACTCAGCTGTATGTTTGCATGTCAGACTGCTGTTATCTCTGGTATGCAGGAAGAACAGAAAAAAGAACTTTCATACAGTGTATAATTGACAGACCTACAGCAGAGCATAAAAGAAAAACAGTTTTCAGATTACTTAGTAAGCAATTTACAAGTGTTTTCTCTTGAGTTCATCAGTACCAGAATGCTTGATATGTAACCATGTCTTTATACCACTTAATTCTTGACCAACATGAGACAAAGATTCAAGATTTGAAGAAAATTTCAGTGCATATCACTTTAATCTACCGAGGAAATAGCTACAGATTTATGGCAAGATTTAAAAAGTCAAGAAGAAATAGTTTCTGGGGAATAGCTTCATAGATAGAGTGTATGTATTTATTTCACTATCCTGTGTCTTTATAACTTGGAGGTTTCTGCAGGGTTAGTACTAATTTTACAGGAATTTCCACCTGAATATGAGGAAAAACTACTTTACTGTACAGGTGACAGGGCACTGGAATAGGTTGCTCGGAGGGGGTGTGCAGTGTCCCTTACTGGAGATATTGAAGAACTGTCTGGACACAATCCTGTGCAATGTACTCTCAGCTGATGCTGCTTGTGCAGAGAGGTTGGGCCAGATGCCCCATGTCCAACCTCACCCATTCTGTGATTATGTGAATATCAACTCTGAAAACGTAAGAGAAATCCTGAACGCATTTTACATTTATGCTCAGAAATTTAAGTCTAAATTAAGAAGGGAAGACTGAGAGGGGATCTGATCAATGTACACAAATATCTCAAAGGGAGGTGCCAAGGGGATGGAGACAGACTCTTTTCAGTAGTGCCCATCAACAGGACAAGGAACAACGGACATAAACTACAACACAACATGAGGAAGAACTTCTTTACACTGAGGGTGGCAGAGCTCTGGAACAGCTGCCCAAGGAGGTCATGGAGTCTCCCTCTCTGGAGACATTCAAAACCTGGACCTGCTCCTGTGTAACCTAGGTGACCCTGCCTTGGCAGGGGGTTGGACTGGATGATCTCCAAAGCTCCCTTCAAATCCTACCAATTCTGTGATTCTGTGAATTGGGAATAAAACTGTCTCAAGAAACAATAGGTTGTTAAAGGCTGAAGATAGTTTTTAAAGGAATGTAGACTAAAGGTAATTTATTTATACTTGAATTTCAAGGAAATATCGATGCTTTGCTGAGTTGCCACTGAAGAACAGTGGATCTGGATTTGGAAGGTTTTGTATGTTATTAAATGGACAGGAATTGCTAAAGAGAAATTATGGAAAAAATGTAGAAAATAACTTGGGTGTTGATATATCACTAGACCTAAGTCCCCAATTTTCCTAAAAACCACCCTCCCCCACCCATTCATGACCAAAGGTCAAAATGTAACAGAACTCCAGAAAAGGAGCCAATGTTAGGGTTCACGTTCAGTTTCAGTCACTTCTCAGTACCTCCCAATACTCACATGCTCTTGCTTTGTGCTATTACGAAAAGCACAGGGTTACACTGGCACTGGGATAAATCTTCTTGAGGGAGAGAAAGAAACAGATGTGTTGCATCTCAAACATGCAGCCATGGCATAGATTAGCAAAGGCAGGCACACAAAAAAGTATCTTCATCTTAAGCAAAATACAGACAGGAGGACAATGGTCCATGATTCTTTGTAAAGTCTTTTCCCAGCTTGGGAATGGATTGGATCCTGACAAGTTTCCCTCTCCCTCAGTGTATAACCTGACTGATAGAACATAAGTGTCTAATATCAGCCCACGGTGTTAAATATACCGCAGGAAAGATTCAGAAAGAACCAGTGTTATTTTTAGAAAAGCAAAAATGCCCTATTTATTATGCTCATTCCAAATTTTAAAAAAATTAGGTATTTTCCATGCAATGGTGAAATTCCCTTCTGTTGACTTGGCAAAGAAAGGCTACTTTGAACAGACTTTGTACATCTGCTACATCAGGAAAAACACCTGCTGACAATTTTTGCAAGTTTCCCAGCACATAATTCTCTAGAGTAATTCAGCATCTAAATGGCATACAAGTTTCATAATACTGTAAGTCAGAGTAATTATGTTTAATTTGCCTTTTCATGGAAAGATACAATCCATTTAGTATGTCAGGGCAAAGGCAACTTAACCTGCCACCCAGTGATTAAAATGCCAGAGTGAAATAGACATTCTGTGAAATTAAACATTTTTCTTACCTTTATTATCTGACATGGCCAAATGAATGCAAGAAAGCATTAGGAGCAAAATATTTAGAGGAATATTTCCTTAACATGCAGCAGAGAATAACATCAGCCAGGCAATTTACATTAACTGGGAAAACAGCTACTAACTCTACTAATATCTTTGATACATCTTCAGAAAAAGTTCTTAGTTCCTTAGGTGAAGTATTTTGAATGTCACTGCCTAGAATACTGTAATAGCAGGCTCATACAAAGAATTCACAGGGCATTTCTCTTGGCAAAACAAGTGGATGTCAAAAGTTGACCCCTTAAAAATAATAACAAGAGTTTTCAGCACGTGCCTGCATCCAAACTCATTCAGCAGGTTTCTTCTTTACCACCATACTCTGCGCTCTCACAGCAGTTTTCCTGTTACAAAATGAATCTGCATAGTACCTCAGAGCAGCCAACTCTCTCTAAGTTGTTTGTGGACAAGTCAGTTAAAGGCATTTCAAAGTAGCTCAGGATGATTATTTTCAATTATTTTTACTCCCTGCAAATGCTCTTTTGCTTTCCTGGAGTGTATTTTCTTTGCAATAGGCGCTGACTGGGGAAAGCTCTGTTTTGCTTGCCCTGGTAAAGGGGTTTGAAGAGTTTTAGCTCATCCATTTTTAGGGGGTTTATTTGAGTGGCTCACGGGGTTCTAAGGGTTGTTTTTTGGTTTACTTTAAGAGATTTTAGCTGGACAGGAAGGGTAATGGAAAAAGTAGGGTACTTCTCTACGTTCCTAGATTCCTTTGTTACGGGGGCGGGCGGGAAGGCACTGATGCATAGCTAGACATTGCCACCCCGTGGTGGTCTCGGCTGACCAAAGCTGGAGCTGGGCCCGCAAAACTTGGAGTGTTCTGACCGAATTAGAGGATCAGGGTCCTGGAAAAGCCAACATGAAGGGGGCTCAACTTCTCCAAGCAGGCCAACGTTGCACAAATGGGGACATGAGGAAGCAGCAAAGCTCTTCCTCTACTGAAGACGCTAATGGGAACCATACAACCAGGAATCCTGTGCACCAGTTTCCATGCCAGACACTATTTAATGCAGAGGTGCAAGATGCACGGTTGTCAGAATGTGAGAGATGAAGCCCAGCCATCTGTTACTCCAAAGTGAACTGTTTATCCATGAGAGGGGACAGGGCTTCCATCCCTTGCACAGACTCACACAGAAAATGCAGAGTTTGGAGCGTCTTTTTACGGAACCAGGAGAGATGGAGAGGAAGGCCCCTAACTGCATCAGAGTACAGTACTCTGTATTTTCCTTTTTGGAAACAGAAGCCTCTACAGGAGGAAATCCTTTCCATTAATTAAGTATTCTATACCACAATACCATCACTACAATTTCCTCCTCTGCAATCCCATTCTAAAAATGAAGGGGTGACACACTTGGGACCATGTCATGCCTGGATGAGAAAGCACCGTAAGTATCTGGCTCTGTATCTGACATGGTTCTAGAGATGGAGCTGCTCACAGGCACCAGTTCATGCCTTCCTGGAAGCAGAACCTTGTTATTTCAAATCAAGCAGAACTACCTACAGTGTGTCAGTTCCAGCAGCTTTTAGCGGCTCAGCAGGGCTTTTTGGCTCATTAAGAGTATCAAAATTTGCTACTGATCAGCTACATAACTGATTCTGGGTAGAAGCCCTCTGAATCTTCATGTGCTTCCTACATCTGTTTTTCATTTATCATTCAGACATCCTATCCCTCACCGTCTTTATTAACAAACAAACTCTGCAGAGGGATGGTTTTTATATCCTATCTAGGAGGTATTAGACTCCATGCTGTTCAGCCTTTGTGCTTCATTAAGCTGGAAGAATGTTCTACCAGTTTATCTGGCCAAAACTGATAATTTACATAATAGCTGTGGGAAAACAGAGTTTTATAATAATCAGATTTCCATTCAATAAAGACTTGCACCAGGAAGCTTGCCAGATAGGATTCATCTCACACACCTGTAGAATTCTGCATTTCAGACAGTTAACCATTCTCTGATGCTAAAGAGACTAGGGCCACCTAACAGGTGTCTCCAAGGGAAGATGAATCCTACCACTCCTGACTGGATGAACAGAACTTAACTGTGCAAACTTTTTACCCAACTTCAGTTCCTCCCAGGACCTGTAAATTCCAGATTTGTTGTTCAAGTGCATTGATTGCATTTGTTATTTCAGAGTCATAAAATGATGTTGTGCTCCCTGGAGAAAAAGATGTATTTAAAGATCTAAAAGGCTTTGAAGCAGCTTTTAAAAATAAAACGTGCCATTTAAATACATAATAGGAATGCAGTTCTTTGAAATCCTCTGCCTATGATGCACTTTAATCACATGAAGTAGCAAAACAGACTTCCCATGTCACCAGAGCAAGAAGATAATTCGGGTCCTGCCTTTTCAAAGACTAGATACATTTTTATGCACCAATGTACTGGTTTCAAGGGAAGGGTCAAGAAATTCCATGTACTATACACTGCTCAAGCACAGTTTAACACTAAAGGGTGAATTAATAATATAGAACTAGATTGCTGCGAAAGCAGAAATTCTGTGGAATCAAAGCAACAAGATGAAGCAGCCATGCAAGGAAGAAGATAGGCCTTATCAGCAGAACTGAATTCCAGATAAAGTCAGCTTCCCTTCCCAGAATATAGAGACAGGCTATGATTGCAGCAATCAGAGCCAGCAAGAGGTTATAAATTTAGCTAGTCTGAAAACCGAATGAAATGGAAAATAGAATGTCAAGCACTGAAAAGCAAGTTAATGAACAGAGAGCAACATCCACAATTTTCACAGCTCTGCAGAGACCATACAGGACTTTTGTTGAGTTTTCAGGTCAAGACAATAAAGAGCACATGGGATAATTAATTTCCCATGCTTAGTGGGACAATATGACACCAGTATGAGGCATCAAGTCATTCCTAAGACACCATTACACTAAAACTTTCAATTTTACTGCATCAAAAGAGAGAACAAGCAAACAAAATGCTTATTGTGTAAAGAGCCTTGTAGAAATAGCAAATACAAAGTGTTTAATCTCAAATGTACAGCACTGAAATGCCACTTCACTTTCTGGACCTTGAGGTAAGAGCAGGACCATAGAGAGTTACCTTGTCTACCTAAGTCATCACACCTCTTCAAGGTAATTAAAAGGTCACAGTTATTGTGACAGTGGCAATTATCTGTTATATAGACTATGAGGAGACCAAGGAAAAAGATGCACTTCCCATTTTCCCTGTAGGAAAGAAGTAAAAAAGCTGACAAAGAATTCACAAGATCAAAAAGCTGACAAAAATCAGATACCTGAATAAATATACAGAAAGAATTCAGAGCATACTCTGAATAACAGATTCTAGGAAAACAAAGACTCTTAGGCAAAAAACCAAGGCAATGAGATTACATAGATCAGGAAAAAAAATGATTAGAGATTAGAGAGATCAGGAAAAAAAATAAAGGTGTGTTTTTCACCTTTCCCCAGGCTTGACAGTATAAATAAACCTAATATGTAGCCAAGAACTCCATCTGGTTTCTGAGACTGCACGTGCAACTTCCAAAAGCACTTACAGGCTTCCATTCTTTGCAATATCCCTTAAGCAAAAAATAAATCAGCAGTTTCTGTAGAGAGTTCTTAAGAGAATGAAAAGGCATAATCTCAAAGTGAATCTGAATGTGATCTAATTTGTCATTTCTATCATAGCTTTGGTACAAAAATATTTTGAGACACAAAGATTTAGAACTATCAAAATTAACAATCTGGATTTTTTGTAACTAAAGTAAAATAATACATTTTTCTGAAAAATATCTAGTTCTATGTAACAAGTTGGAAATTATGCAGTGAGTCTTTGCAGGCAATACTGACAGTTCTGAAAAGGGCTGTTAAACAAATTGTCTTTGAAAATAGGGAAAGAGGGCCTTCACACAACCACTGAAATCCACAAAACTACTACTAACACATTATGGGAGCCTTCAGTTCTACAAACCAGTTAGTTATTATTACAATATGTACGTAAGTTTTCTTGAATTAGAAGATAAATTTTAACTAGTGCCCATAAGTACTGCAGTAGATGAATTTGACAGAAAATGAGGGGTGATGTCTGGGTAACTGGGTCAAACAAATTCTCAACCCCACCTAACATGCTTGTGCAGATGCATTTACTTGATGTCAAAAAAAGTAATAGAGCTAGGTCAGGCAAAGGAAGCCACAATTCATATCGAATGGGTTTTCTTCCATAACACTTTATTAAATATTTTTCATTTCATCTATGCATTAATCATTTTCCAATATCCAGCAAGGCAGAAAGATACAGCAAAGAAAAATGTAAAAAAAAGACTGTTGGCTTTTGATTTTAGTTCACAGACTGATCCTTAAACAAGTATAAGACTGTATCTTAAAGACAATGAAATGTAGTTCACTGTCATATAAACTGGTAATTTAGTCTGGGATGATGAGCTCCAGCTTACAGCACACAGATAATGAGTCATTGAATGCAGTCTGCATCCTCTTAGAAAAGCCAGTGCAGTATTTCTTTAGGTACTTGTGTAGCAGTTAGGCTGCGTTTTCCAAAAATGCTTATGAACTCTTGTAACACCGATCAGGAGCTAAATTTATTCTCCTAACATTCAGCTCTGTTGCAAAGGTTCTTGCCTTTTGGTAAAAGAAGAGAGACATTTCCCGATCCACGAGGAAGTTGTGGTAGATCACAGCAAGCCTGGTGTAAATCTTCAGCTGAGCTTTTTTATTGCCCAGGTCCATGGCAGCAGCAAGTGCCAAGTGGTAATAGCCAGCTGCATCAAAGGGGTCCTGAAATAAGAGGCTCAAAGATAGTACAACCAGTGCAAGAGGACAGCAGAGCTCAGGTTTGTAAGTATCTAACAAGAATAATACAGATTCTGAGCTTCAGTTTGCCCACTTCGCTGTTTACATTCCATACGCACAAAACCAGAACATGGCAAAATCTGGTTCTATGAAATATTACTCAGTATAAAAATTTGCTGCAGAAGTTATTAACACTTCTTACCTTAAGGTCATAGAATATAATATCTCCTAAGATCGAGTACACCTTGACATAATAGAGTGTTTCCTCCTCAAACTCCAGAGGAGAGGAGCAGAGGGACAAGGCCTTTAAATAGAAGTGTTCAGCTAGTTCACAGTGACCCAAATGGTGATGGATGGCTGCCAGACGATGGTAAGCTATTCTTTCATTTAGCTGATTTCCTAATGAGATAGCATGTGAGTCAGGATAAAAAACAAAGACACAAATTATTCAAATCTATGCTACTTTAAAAAAATTCTATATTGAATTTGCTGAGCTTTTATTGAATAATATCACTTTTGCTTGAGATATATGGTCAAAATCTGCCCTTCAAGAAAAAGCCTATGGAATTTCTGAATTTTCTGCTGTAGGATTTAAAAGTGTCTGGGATTTTAAGAAATAACTACATTCACCTCTTGTGTATATATATATTATAATATATATATATATATACACACACACACACACTGTGCATACTTACAAAGAATACAAATAGATTATTAGGAACTAAATTAAAGAAAGTTAGTGGGAATAAATTCTCCCTTGCCAATCCCAGTATATATTTTACTTGAAAAATTATGACAAAAAGGTTATGTTCCAACTGATCAAAATTACCTGTCTGTGCTTGTATAAAGGGTTAAGAAGGTTCCTAATCAGTTGAACAGCTCCCAGACTTGAAGAATAGTAATTTTGAAACTAGACCTATCATTTTTGATTTTTCCATCTTATGTTGGTTTACTATCAAGGCTATGAGCAAATCTGAACGTATTTGGCACTCAAAAGCTTCTTAGGACACTCTTATTCATGAGTATTGTATCTCAGCTGTTAGAAGCACACTCAGTTTGGACATTAGACTCCAAGTTTAATTCTATGCTCTATCAAAGGTTTCCATTTGATCCTAAATTAGAAGAGGAAGCAATAAAGTGCTCATTCTTGAATAGAGGCAAAAAATAGTAATTATAGTAGTGTTATGAAATCCTGGCAAGAAGTGACTGAATGCAAGGGAATAAAACTTTAAATTTAGACTTCTGTATTTTTAGAGGTATCATTCATACTCAGTTATAATGGAAATTGTTCTTACCTAAATTTACACTGAGGACGAGAGCTACTCTTGCGTATTCCAGACTTTCCTCATAAGCCTTCAGATTCATCAGCAATTCCACCAATTTATTGCATAATCTGAGCTCAGTGGTTTTATTGCCAGTCTGAACAGCAAGTGGGAGCGCCCTGTCCTGAAACACACAACATCAGCTTAGATATGGCTGAACCCCAAGATGTGCACTGACAGGCTCTCATTTATGTCAAATCAAGTAATTTCAGGTTTCATTTTGCTCTTTGCTTAGAACAGTTCTTGCAGCCAGAAGAGGATTTGAAACAGGTGATATCTACTCACACCATGACAAATAATTTGCTGAGAGGTTCAGCTTTTGGTTCAGCATTTGAGGAATACCTGCTATGGTGGGAGGTACATAACTATCAATGCAGCAGAAAAACTGCACAAACCCTGTAGAAAGTCACTGCTTTCTCCTTTTCCCAAGTACCATTGAAAAATATGTCTCCAGCAGCTTCAAACAATTCCATTCCTAAATTTGGATCTCCTGTGCAAAGAGCAGCATCCTGAGCAACCTGAAAAGAAAACAAGGAATGGGGAAGGAAAGAAAGAAACTGAATCTTGGTTACTCCATAGTAAAAAAATAGCAATTGAAAATATTAGCAACTGAAAAAAAAGATCTCTACTATTATAATGAGAAGAAAGGCTATATTTGATGTAAACATGCTCTTTTTCAGTACCCTGTCTTTAAGCAAGCCAGTGGCAGTAGCTGAAGAAGAAACAAAAACCTGGCTTCCCTTTTTCTGGCAGTAGTGTCCTGTTACCTTTGTCAGCACATGACACTCTAAAAACAACAGTGTATTTTATAGCTGCCACATACTAAATTTGAATTAGATCAAACACATCATAGAAATAAATTCAAATTGCAAGTTAAATATTGCTAACTTTAGATTTAAAAGCCTGTGAACTGATTTCTGTAAATAATGCAGGTCTACTATTCTATTCTCATGGATAAATACATGTCTCATTAGCAAAAAGGATTTAATAAAAGACAGCATGCAAAGCAAGAACACTAGGATCTTCAGTTATTGATAGAAAAAATAGTAATGAAAACGTGCTTTTTATATAAGGCCAGGTTAAGAATCCTGCTTTGGCTTTGTCTTTGGTTTTCAATTGCATTCAGTTAATACAAGTTCTTCTTTCTACTTAAGCACAGAGGTGTGCAAGACACGTGCCTCTGCTCTCACAGCTGAAAAGACAACAGCAGCTCCATCTGGCTCTGTGTCACACTAGACATGGCCACAGAAGGAAAGATTCAGATGCTTTGGAAATGCTTCCTAAAGAAGCTACTCTATTTTCCTGGGAATCTTGCCCACAAGCCAGCATGCTAAGGTGATTATTCTCTGTTAGCCACTAGCATTGCAGAATACACATGTCATATAATTGCTGTGGTCCTGTAGAGCTGGTAAATGGTGATGAAGAGAAACACAGAATTAACAGGAACTAAGAAAGGTCACTGCCCAAAATCCTTCCAGAGTCAAGCAACAGATTAAAAAGGAGCATCAGTGGAAAATCTTGAGACTTTCCTTTCAGCTGCTGAGCATTACATGGATGATGTCACTGTATGTTCAGAACATCAACTGGCAAAACCTATGGAATTTTTATATCTAATTACTTACTCTTACCATGCACCTACACAACACTGATGTGCATGCCTGGAAGTGTTGACAACATACCTGAATATAAAGATCCACAAGTTCATTCTGCCTCAGAACATAATATATCTTTCCTGCCTGTAGCCAAGCATATGCCTCCTTCTCTTTTTTCTGGAGATCTATAAATATTCCAAGGCTTCTTTTAGTATATTCCAGAGCTGATCTGTAGGCCCTGAAACAGGGAGATGTGCTAATCACAGAGGGGTCCTTCAGAATTGCAAATGGTTTTCTTCATAGTGAGAAAAGCCTTATGTTAATATAACATTCTGTTTCCCCTATTTAGTGCACAATTATAATTTCTCAGCTATATCACACTAGTAACTAGAGAACTCAATCCCTTTCCTCTTTTTTTCATTTATGTTTCCTGTTAGATTGTTAGCTATTATATTGTTATATATTATAAAATATGTGTTATATATATAACTATATATTGTGTATATGTATTTATATCGGCCATACAATTTATCATGTTGTATTGTATATTATTTAAAGATGGTTTAGATGTGTCCTTCCTGTTTCAGACTTGTGAGAAGTAGAAAAGACTTTCCTCATCTTTAACTCTTCTATCATTTACGGATTTCTCTTAAAAACTTCAGGAAGAAATTGCATCTAATATTTTTATCATCTATGCATCTGACTTGAGTTCAATTCAGACTAGTTAGCAATTGTTTAAAAAAGCAGGAGAAACTGGGAGGAGAGGGGTAGGACACAGGGGAATGGGACATGTCCTGATCAGTTCTATTAGCACCTAAATTATCAGACTTATTGATGTTATGGTGCTTTATACCAGACATAGAAACCCCAGACTTATTAAATCATTCTCTATCTTGTGCTAGACTCCCATCACCTAGACCCAATGCATTTTCTTTTGAGCACAAGACACAAACATATTAAAATATAACATGACCTGCACAGTTACAGTGAACCCTTAGACAGTGTATCTTCAGAACAGCTACTTAGGCCTCCAAAGAGAACCAAAAAAAATCTAAAATTAATACCCTACCTTGTATTTCACACTATCAAAATTTCAGTTGTCTCTACAAGATCTCATCTGAGGGAAAAAAAAATCACAGAGTACTGTGATACTGTGCTATTATCTGGTAGCATGCTAAGGTTACACAGTCAACATCTGGGAGCCAGGCTCCTGGGATATACAAATTCCATGTACTACAAGCACACATACAGCTTATCCAGCTAGTGAAATCTTTCTGCAAATTCCAGGCAGCTTGAAATCTTAGCCAACTCCTTTGTCTTCAGTCTCTCCAAAGGATGGCCACCGACTATATCATTAAAAAGCAGTAACAAAGCAAAATAAACTGCGTGACCTACTAAGCACATTAGATACTCAGACTACAGCCACTTAATGCTAAAATAGGCATCTACTCTCTTTCCATGACCGAGAATATTTTTTGCATCCTTACTGAGGCATGCTTGAAAACATCTGAATCTAAATAACTCCTTGAAGTACAGCAAGAAAAAAAATCAGACAAGACAGCCTTAAAAACCACTTTAAATATTCTTAGAGAAAACTGTAAGCCTCCTCAGCACTTGCTACTATAATTTAACTTGTGCAGTCTGTTATTTCAATAGACCAGAGGAAAAAAAAGTGTTATTTGGGAAATAAGAGCAATATAGAAATTGGTGAAGAGTAAAACTATGCAGGTTTGCACATCGGCTTTGTACTTATGTAAGTTTTGAAAAAAGCCTTTCCTCGAAGAGAAATACTTACATAGAGGCAATTTAATGCCTGACCTGTTTGGAATATGTCCTTTGGTGTCTTAAAAAATGAGTCTTGCACAAATCATTGCAAACAAATCACCTGATATAGCACTCATCAAGAGCTGCATAACATATAATAGGTTTAAAATGTATTTACATAGATTTTAAAAATAAATTGGTTCTTGAAGTGGTGCTAATCCCTGCAGAACATCTTGTCTCCCTTGAGAGATTATTGTAACTTAAAAAGAAACAAGAAAAATCTCCATTAGCACTGGACTCTTCAATTCTGATAAAGAGTATTACCAAAGCAAAGAGGGGAACAAAAAAAAAAAAAGAAAATCAGTCATATTCAGCTTTTTGCACAAATTGAGATCCTTTGCAGGATGGAAAAGTTAAAATCAGAATGAAAGAAAAGTCATTTGGCGTGTCTTACCTTTCTGTTCCTAAAGACAAATAGAGCTGACTAATGGTTTCCAAAATTTGTCCCTCCAGAACTTTGTTGGACATCTTTCTAGCTAAAGATAGTTGATATTCATTGTAGATGACACACTGAGTCTCATTGGGAGCAACTGTACTGTAGAACTGACACAGCAGTTTAACTGCTTGTAGTTGGCCTAGGATTATAGATTGGAAATATGAACATGAATCTCTATTTTAAAAGGAAAGTTAATAAATTTTAAAATTATTCATTCTCACCATTTCACAAATTACAGCACAGACAATGAAAAACAGAGAAGTCATAACAAGAATATCTCACTGCCATTTTGTTCACCCCCAAAGTTAACAAAGGCTAGTGGTTACTTCAGACTTCATTTCCAAAATAAAATAGTAACAGAGTCACCTTATGTGCATAAGCTGCTTTAACCATGGTAGGAAGAACAACAAAATAAGATATGCATCTTCGAAATACAGATCTAACATACCCATATCAGCAACATTCCCAAACAGGATACATTTTGTAACTTATAAAAGATATACTTACTCTCCAGGTGACTTGTCTCCATGGCAACTAAAAAAGCCCATTCATAATAAAACCTTCCTTTCTCTCTTTCAGTTCCATCAACATAATAACATCCCAGCTGAAGGAGGACTTGGATAAAGTCTTGACCACAGTCCATAATTGGAATCTTGGAGAATAACTTAACTGCCCTGATAAAATAATGCTCTGCTAGCTTGCTGGCTGCTGCATGCAGACAGAGTGCCCCAAAATTAGCCAGGGCTATGGCTTGGTTATGGGTCACCTCAGTCTCTTCTGAAAGACACAGTGCTTTGTAGTAGCTCTCAGCAGCTTCTTTTGTGTTGTTTGTCCTTTTCAAAGCAATGGCAAGCATGTTATAAGCAACGCCGAGTTGCTGGGGATTGCTCCATGGAGAGCCTACAACAGCATTTAAAATGGCTAAAGCCACATCATATTGCTTGTAAAGAATGTACAGCCAAGCAAGTGAAACCAAATAGTTGATAGTTTCCTCTGGCTTAGCAGAGGCAGAGTCCAGTGCTTTCATCATGTAAGCAATGGCTTTTCCATACTGTTTGTGGTGGCTGTACAGCTTTGCTAAGCTAAGATAGAGAGTGCTGCACAGTCCTTCCTGCTCATTGGTAAACACAGAAGAAAGTGCTTGTATGAGGTAAGGTGCAATTTGGGATGGGAATATTTGTCCGAGTTTCCTCAGGCCATATAGTTTGGGAGCATTTTTGATGACTAAATCAATCCTTTTCAAGGAATCCATTAAGGTACTGGAGCTCTGGGGAGAGGTAACTTTTATGCAACTTAATACGATGTGTGGCAAACACTTTTCATGGTAGGACTCTGCTAGTTTGAAGTAACAGTTGTTGGATAAACTGTTTTGTAAACCCAGGTCATTGAGCAACAGCTGAAATCTTTCCAAGAATGGCAGTGCCTCTTGGTGTTGTTTGCGTGCACAGTAATGTTTTGCCAGTAGAAAGCATGCCCTTGCCTCTGCATGTTTGTTCTGGCTCAAAATTGTCCTCTTCAGAGCATACTTCAGTATATCTGACTCCAGGTCAGCACTGCAAATGTAGTTGGGAATTCCCATGAGAAGAGATGCAGCCTTGTCAAAAATATGAGTACACTTTTCTATGTTCTTCTGGGTCAAGTAGATGACTGTTAGATTTGTATAAAGAGCAATCACAAAGTACAAATCATTAAACCCTCCGGCTACTGCTCTCAATGCTTCCTCAAAATACACCCGAGCTTGGGAAAACTTTAGCTTTTTGACACTGAGCCTGCCTAAGAGAAAGCACAGCCTTGCTAGTGCCCAGGACAGGCCTGCTTTCTTTGCTGCTTCCCTTGCTGATCTTAAAAAACTAACCAGGTCTTCTTCTTCTGAAAATCCATAAAACATGCTATTGGTAAATGAATAAGAGAAATCATACAGGCTTTGGAAGTTGCTCTCATACTCTTTCCTATTTAAGAAGAGTAACAATGGCTCAAAGATGTCAGATGACTGAATATCATCTTGACATATGCGGAAACAAGGCCCTTCAGGTAGAGGAAATATTTCAGTCTTTGAAGAGCCAGCAGATTCCTTCCCTTCAGTGGTTGCCTCTTCAGCTTGAGTGGTCTCCAAATTCTTGAAGTTCTTCAGCAATTCTTCTATCTTGCCATTCTTGCTAGTGGATCCTGTGCTAGAAGGTGAGCATGGGATGGCTGAAATTTAAAAATAAATTAAAGATCACAACCTCCTGCATGCATGCATACAAAGATCTTTGATAGACCAACGACAACATTTGTCAATTAAGATTACAAAAGTTACAAAAGAAGTTACAAAAACATTATGTAAACATATTGTGATTTCTTAACAGTATGTCTAGGAGACAAGCCAAAGGTGTAAAAAGATATCAAGAAGGATGAAGTGTGGGAGACTGGAGGAGTGAGAATAAACAGAACTTGCCACATGTAAGCAGGTTAGTGATCAGTGCACTTGTCTAGCCAGGCCCTGGGCCTGATCCAACACTAATCCAGGTGATGTCCAGGATTAATTCAAACTGCATTTTGTCTGTGTATATTCAGAAAGTACATTCCGTATATATTCTCTGTTCTCACCCTGTGTACATGAACAAGAGACCTACCACAGAAATACAATTCAGACTAGCTGGTAAGCAGAAGAAAATCAAGGAAGACCCAAGGTCTGAAGTGGAGGCTGGATAAAGGGCCCAAGGTCAGGGCATGGATGCTGGTTGGACTTAAGGCATGAGGGAAATGGGAATTCAGCCATTCGAGTAGGGTAAGGGTATGCCTGTGTCCTGACAGCATGCTAAGGCAGGTTAGCCAGGGCAGGGAGTAAGACTGTGCTATTTGAGCTGGTGAAGTCTCACATGGGTGCTTGGGGGTGCCTGCAAAGGTTCTGTTCTGTCCAGGTACAGCCAGACAGGCCTCTGTATTGTGTAATAGGATTTCTTCTCTCAATCAAATATCAGCCCTGATTCTCTGCTGGTGCAGATTATCTTTCACAAAATCACCAATTTGTGGCAATGGATGTGGCCATTGATCCAAATTCTCCTAGTGACAACATCATTGAATACCTTACACGTATAGTAAAGACAGATACTCCATCAATTCTTAGTCCTCCCACTGTTTTCCAGCCCAGTTAATAGGGCAGGGATTAGGGATGGAGTATGCAGTCATAGTCAGTTCTTAAGCTTACAGCTGCAGATCAACAGGAGCTTGTTGAAGTTACAGATTTAGAGCTCAACTCCCTTAGAATCTCATTTCTGAAACTGCAGCAGAATCATAAATATAAAAATTGATGTTTAGGAAAATGTAGTACAATATGAATAATGATAGTGACAGCTTAGCAACAAAATGCCAAAGGGAAATAATTCTGCATCCTCAACAAAATATCTCCTTTGGGAAATCTATTTCTGGGACAGTGTTTTCAAGCAGACAAAATCTGCAGGAATTCAAACTCAGCAGTTGCCAGGTGCCCCATAAACAGTATTTTGCCTTGATAAACAATGTGGAGGGGATAGGCAGTGGTGCATATGTGTGTCACATCAGTAAAAGTCTTTAAATTTGCAGTTGGATAGCAAGTTCTGAGAAAGGCATCTGATACCAGTGAAAACCCACAATGTCTTAGTGAAAACCTAGTGAGAAGGGGTTAAAGCAAAGTCTCAGAAAGCAAACAATGGGAGAAGAAAATTAGCATGTGAAGAGACGTTAGAAGGAGAATAGCTGGCAAAGACACCAAAAATATCAGAAGTCTCATTAATTTTATGTAAAAATTGTGTGTGTGAAGTATTACCACATTCATGAGCTTTCTGAAATTCAGGTTCTTCTAATGCATCTGTAAGAAAGAAAAAAACTCATGTTAGCTGTAGTGTCTTGGTTATTTTTCAGTTTTAAATCTCCTAAAATAAGGCTATATTTAGCTGATAATTCTTTATGTCATAAGAATTTGTTATATCCCGGAAATTTGAAAGAAAAGAAATATTCTAAGTTTGACCCAAAGCTAACAGGGTCTTACCCTCCTGCTGACACAATTCACTGCTTCTACGTGGCTATCATCATGCAGCTACCTGTGCTCAGTGAGGGGAGGAGCATATCACAGTCAGAACTACAGCCAACCTGTCCTGCATGAGGGAGGCATTTCTGCTGCGTTAAAATGCAAGTGAGCAGCAGAGATGATCATTCTCCAACCAGCTCATAAAATGAGAGAATAAAGAGCCCTTAGTATTTTTAGTGTCACTCCCAGGGTAATGGGGAGGGGGGATGGGAAGGGAAATTATTTAGGGTCATTTGTGTAGATAAGTGTCAGACTTTTGCGTCCATTCCAATAGCAGGCGGGTGAAAAAAATATCACGCTGATTTTAAAAGATTGATCTTAATTCTGTAGACATTATTACTACAGATCTGGCTTTATACTAAACATAGCACATCTGTAGAGCATTTAAGAATTACTGTTTTGTGTAGCAGATATCTGTCAAGGCATTTCAGTTGTCATGCTGCATTTCATGAATATTTTCACCATCTTTCATACACTTGATGCAATAGAAGTGGTACTGAGGGTATGAAGGATATATACAAAAGCAGAGGCTCACAGACTGATTTAAGTTCTATTTAAGCTGATGGAAAGCTACTTTACTAGCCTTTGAGAATGACCTCTCACTGACTGTTTACTTCTGGCTTTCCTTTTTATGTTTGCTTTCCTGACTTTGGTGGATAAAAGCCACAGATGTTTTCAGCAGTTGTAACTTAATACTCTGAATATCTAGTCAGGGAAGTGCTCATAAGTAAATACTTCTCAGTAGATTGATGTAGAAGAAAGGAATTGAAAATCCGTTTACTCAGATCACACAACAAAGTATCAGGTGAATACTGAAAATGTTTGCTCTGGATAAGTTATGTGGATCAGTTGAGCTGTTTAAGAGACAAGTGGCAAAGATGGTACCATGAGCTGGGGAAGATGTAAAAGAAGGTGGTACTTAGATTAGGGAGGCGTGGTGAAAAATGCGCAAGAGCAAAAATTGAAGTACATCCATTAAGCCCATGACATTGCTTTAGTACCTTAGAAGTTTGAGCTTTTGCTCTCAGGCTTTTCATTTGAGCACAGGAGGTGAGATGTGGGGCATTTTGCACATTGCCACGACAGGTCTGACATGCCTTAGTTTCTGTTCACACACACACAGACACAGATTGGCAGAATGAAACCAACGCACCCAACTCAAACCTACACAACTAGCTCCTTTCAAACTGGAGCCTATGGGCCTGTCTCTCAGGATGGCACTAATGGAGATAAAACTTTGTTAGATATTTGACAAGCATATGCATCACCAACAGCCTGTGGAGGAATAAGAAGTTTCTGCCTCTGTTCAGTTCAGTAAGACCATTGCATTACCCTGCCTTACAGTAAGTCTGTGAAGGTGAAACCCCAGTTTTGCCAATTGCTTATGCAAAGCACAAAGAAATAACATCTCTATCAGAGATGATGTTTAAGTGACTAGATTTTGCTATTTTTCTATACCTTTGAAAATTAAATCGAGCATGAAGAGGTGTATGTTTGCATTAGCTGTCAATAATTATTATGCTGTGCTACCTTTCCCAAGATGAAAAGCCAGCAGTGTTTGGGTGAACATACTGTTTTTTATAATGCAGCCATGTGAAATTATAATTTATAATTCAGTCATGTAAAATCTTGGAGATCTGTTCAGCTCAATAAGAGAGTTTTTAAAAGCCTGCTGTTTAAATTCACTCAGGAAAAAAAAGAGACAAAAGAAGATTTGCAAATGCTCTGCTGGGAAAAGTCTTGAAACAGCAGAAGAATAACAAAGATAATATAAGGGATTTTTACATGCCATATCAAGGATCCAGTTGAGCACCAAGGTATTTCAAAATAGGTGTAAATGCTGGAATCTCATTGAAAAAAATATTATAACAGGGATATAGGAACTACACGTCATCTATGTCAACTACCTCATGCAGTAAAAAGGAGTAAAACTCTTACTTACCTATTCTGTACACAGAGCAAACATCTGTGATGGAGGTTTGTTTCAACAAATGTACTACTTCTTCCAATTTTTTTTCTTTTGAAAAAAAAGATAGCTCTTCTGCTTCAAGAAAATTCAGATCTTGTGGTCTAACAAGGAAAAGAGTAACTTTGAAGGTGCCTGAAAGCAGATTTGGCTTAAGGAGCTCACTGCATCAGTCAAATATGAACTTGTTGGAGAAACTAATACAATCTTTACATTATAGGTTATGATGTGTTCAAAATTAGTTTCAGCCAATTTATAAAATATGCATATAAACTGATAGCAAATATGCTTATAGCTAACGGTTTCTGCCATATCAAAATAAGTTTTCTGTCAGGGTCATGGTATAGAAATTTATAAGAGTATTTATTAGAAGCACAAGTCTTGAAGGACTTTATGGTATTGATTTTCTAATATAAGCCTAAAGTTACATATGAAATGGACCTGCAAGCAGCATTGAAGAACTCCTCGTTTCATCATGCAAACAGTTCAGGCATATTAATAAGAGCAGCCTATTTACATGGTGCCAATGCATGATGAAATACACCCTTTTTAGAGGTTTCAGTCTGCATTATTAGCAACTGTTTGCAAAGGTCCCATCAGAGGCAAGTTAAGGCGTATAACTGAGGGTACTAGAAATAAAAAATAGAACTTGGATGCTTTAACATAGATCTGGAGAGAGCAAGAGAACCTTCTGCAAGGGTAAAGCTGCTTGGATCTTGTGAGACAAAGCATAGAAACTAAACCAATATAATAACTCCAGCAACCTCTTTTCCCGGGAAGAAACTCAGCTACAGGCTAATAATATTTTGCAACATTTAAGCAGACTTCATATTCCAATTCCTTTGCAGTTTTGACTCGTACATGCTATGACAATTCACATTAAAACAACAACTAAAAATAACCCAAAACAAAACCAAAAAATCCAAACAAACAAAAAAAACCAAACCAACCAAACTCCCAAACAAAACAAAAAAACCACCAAACCCAAAAAAATCCCAAAACATATTAAAAAAACCAAAAAACCCCCACACCCTGAATTTAATGTTCAGCATTTTAAAGCTTAAGAGACTAGGTCCTTTTTGTTTATGAGCTACAAATATGTATCACTCACTTATTTCTAGATAAGTCCAGTTTAACATGACTTGTCTTTACAAAACCTATTTGGCCAGTAAACACATGTTCTCCAAGAAACCATTCCATGCATTTAATGAAGTAGCCAATGATCTCAATTTTGTCTCCTTCCTGGAAACTCAGCTCTTCCAACACAATACTTTCATAATTCATCACAGCTAGACAGGATCCCATTGCTGTGTAGTAAGGAGAAAAATAACATTTGCAGATAAAGTAATTTAGCAATAGAAACACACTCAATAGAATAGCAACTCAGCAGAATATATTTAGCAAAAGACATTCCTGGAACACGTGAGTTGAATATCTGCTGTGACAAGATTTAAAGCATCCAAACCTCATTGGTTTGGTTTGATGATTAGAATTGTAAATAGCATAAAAATCCTCATTTCCCAGCCTTTAGAAAGCAAAGCCTAGAATGCTTTCACAATTCTAGCAAATTCCATCACAGAGCAACAAAAAGAAATGGTTTAAGTCCTTACTTTCCCTCTTACAAAGGGCTCTGAACTTGGGCCAGAGTAAAACACTTGAACCAGTTTTGAACCAAGTAAAACAATCCCCATGGGATAAATATGGCTATATACCAGTCAGTACAGTATTAAAACTGACATAATGGAAGAAAATAAGCCATATTTGCTCTCTAACCTCAAACCATCTGTATAAGTTTTATTTCTCTGGCAGTATGATACAAAGCAATACACATGTGAAGATCCACAATTACATTGCTGCATTTTCTTATTTGAAAGGTTGTCATCACAACTACAGAGGCATCCTCAACTCAATTACGCTGTACTACCTTGTGTAGTATTTAGGAGGAAAAAGGGGAAAGGCAAGACTTTAGAGTTCAACTCTTTAGAGTTTAACCTTAGACAAATTTATACTCTCACTAATTTTACTGCAAACTAATTTTGAAAGCTATTTCCCCATTCTAATAAAATGGAAAAAAAATTATTGAACCCTTTAGAGTTTGTTCTAGCAATAGCATAGAATATGTTTGGGGTTATTCTAACATTGATGTTTTAATGGAGTTTCTTACCAACTTTTCTGATAGATTTAGAGTCATTTTTAAATGAAAAATCAACAGGAGTAGAACACCCTTTGAGAAACCATCTGAAAGCAGAAAAAGAAATTTAAGTTAGTGTACAGAACACTTCACTAAATGTTGTGACAATAACAATGGTATTTAAAATGCATATGAAAACTCACATATCCCTCCCACAGTTAGCTTTCAATTTCAGCTCTGCTCATACTCCTCAGACACAGTTATGTTTTGATGAATATTAGTAGTAAAAGCACTGGTAATTCAGGCAAACAAACTGAACTGAGAAAGTCATTCTATTTGTCCCTGCCCCAGGTCAACAGAAGAAAAATTTCTGTTTTAAGTAGTAAGAGCACCAAGAACTTATGATTTTCTGGTGATTCCTGAAGTGAGTCTTTTGATATAATTTTGGTTGTGAGCTTGGACACGAACTTGGGAAACTGCATTAAGAAGGTGGATGGGTCCTGCCAATAATGTTGTCTAAAAACACTGCTAGCCTGTTATGATCCACATTTATAACCATCTCACCTGCTACTACCCATATTTCCAAGCATCCTGAAAATTGAAAATTTTTACTTTATGTTACTCTAAAAATGTTAATAGATTTTATGTCAGACTCACGAAAAAAAAACCAATACGTAACTCACAAGATGGCAAACCAACTCCAAATGAAGCTCTGCAGGTATCTGGATTAATTTCAGTTGTGTGAAAGGAATTAGAGGGTCTTTTTATGAGTGTTAGTGAAGAAGGATGTTCCACAACAGGTTACCCCGTAGAGGCATCTCTAAGCAGAACATGTGCATATGTGAATCAGATGCATAAGAAACAGGGAGGTAAAGTCAGGTACCTACTGATGGAAAGGCTCCAATGGCTCCAGAGAAGCATTAGACAACATGGACATGTCACTGTCCACAGATCCACCTGTTACATCTTCAGTAAAAGCCCCAGTCTCAAAATAAGTTATTTCATTGTCTGTAGTCATCATCTTTCTTATCATATTGTCAGGACATGAAACAAAAAAAGACCCTAAAACAAAAGCAGTTGAGCAGATGTTATTTTATGTAATGTTTTAGTGTCATATAAGCTCTAAAACTGGCTTCAAGAGCATTAGCGATATTCATTTAGAAATTGAAAATCCAATTTTTTTTCAAGAATTTTCTTGCCAGTTGTCAGATATTCATATATTTCTGTCTAGTGTCTCTTTCAGTAAAAAAAAATTGCAGAGATCAGGTCTTAAACGAAGCACAGAGCCCTCTGCTGCAATTCTGCATATTCCTATTGCAGAAATAATTGATCCATCTATCCTGTCATCCTGTCTCTGGCAGTACCAGCAGGTGATGCTGTTTAGGAGAAGCACATGAGCCTGGCAACTACTTATAATCCTTCCCCTGCACATCTTCAGAATCTGCAATAATATTAAGCAAGTTGGAATGTACACCACTCCCTAATCCTGTTGGTATCCATTTATGCACCAGCTGCACGTGAATTTCTTCAATCCCTTCATGATCCCACTGAACCTAATCTGTGTTTGCTCCTTTCTTTTCTCTTTACAGTGTGCATTTGGAGTAAGTAAATTTAAACTTCAACTTCATTAGGTATTTGAGTAGGTCTTAATGTCTGATTGAGGGATTTTAAAGAAAGGTGCTTCCCACTGAACTTAACCTTAGCATGAACAGTCTTACATACCTTCCTGTACTAGCAGACTTCTGTACATCAAATTTAATGATTTTTCATTTATACAGACTTCAATGCCTGTATCTTCCTCCTCTTGGGAATATAGCCAGAAAGACTGATCTAGAAATAAATTCTCCATGCAATGATTTATAAAACCTAGGGAAAAGAAAATCCAATTTTTTTTCTTTGCCATTTTACAGTACATTTTACAGTATGACACAAAAATATAAACTTTCAGAGAGTTAGAGACTACTCCATTATTATTTAATGCACAGTGTAAAAATCACAAAATTCTTTTCAATGAGTTCCCAGAAATTGGGTGCAATTGAATACAAAATAACATACTGAACTGTTGTATGGTGAAACAACTTTACCCAGTGAGTGGTAGGTTAGAAACTTCCATATTTCTTCAAATGTTTTAAATGTCACCACTATTAGATCTCGATCACTGTGAATAGACAGGAGTCTGGCAGAAAGCTCCTAAAAATCAAAACCAATACTTTAATTACAATTATACCAGACTAAAGCACAATTTCTCATTAGGGAATACTTAGGCTAAAATGCTATGCATTAAGAAGGATTAAAAATAAATCCAGGATTTTATCTGTATGAGATATCTGTTCTTTAACATACAGGGAGCAAAGTTTTAATCTGAAATTTTTTTTAGCAATTGTATCAGCAATTTCGCTGAGGTTGATTTACAGAGGAAATAAAGACCACACTGAGTGAGACTAAAGGTTTGTCTAGATCAGAAATGTCTATGTATAGTCATATGTATAATCATTTAGTCAAATGTATATATATAGGCCAGCATATAGTAGTTCTTTCTAAGAATATCCTCTGCACATCGTGGTTTACAGCTTAGGAACTGCCTTTGCCAGACATGTGAGCATTAATATTAAATAGTGGAAAGGAGCTAATTTGGGGGGTTTTTAATGGAAATTTCTCACTTGTTCACTGTAAATTTTTTGATTCTACAACCTCCTGGTGTCGATTACCTTCAGAGCTCTGAACACACACAAAAATGCAGCTTTGTGATGCAACTTTGAACCTGCTTCCTGGTATTGTCAGTCTTTATCCAGAAGAGATATTGAATAGCTATTTCCAAGTTCACTATTTTTTGGTTAAAACAAATATACTGAAGTACTATTTTTCTATTTTTAAAGATGCAGTAAGATATTTTTATCCTCATTTGTACTGGTTCACGTTTAATGCTAGAATAGCATTAAATTACACTTTTAACAAAGATAAGCAATGATCCTAGTAAGTGGCAATGATGGATGTTTAAGTAATTCCAGAAGTTCTAAAAGGGACAACTACATAAACCTGAAAATTAGTGAAAGAAAACCACATTTTGATAGATTCTAGACAGAGAGGGGTAATATACAGTCCATTTGCACTCCAGTTTGTTGCTTAAAAACAGGGCTTTCCAATGATGCTGGCTCTTGCCTTTCAGGGAAATACAAAGAACTGTGGTAATTTATGAGACAAGTCCCTGAATCACTATCTCAGAGAATAAATCAAATATAAAGCTAACAGGTATAATGCTACTGTATCATTTCCCAGAATTGTACCCTTGCTCCCATCACATCAAAATTGAAATGGGGCTTGAAACAATTGAAGGACTGATCAAGAAACTGATTCTAACTCAAGGTAGCAGGGAGGAAAGTCCCTCAAACTTTTTCTCTAATCTGAGTAAGATGGAGCTGATCCACGGATTTTATGATTGTTACAGCACAATTTTAAAATATCTTTGAAGTAATTCTTTTTAACTTCCATGTTTTCAATTCACACAATCTGAACACATTAAAATATAGAAGTCCAACCGAGGCTTCTTCAGCAGGCACGTCTCATCACTGCTTTGATCTTCTGCACGCACCTTTCTACACTAGATTACATATTAACGAGAGCCTGAAATCTATTAATAAATTGCCAACACATGCTAAATTATGTCAGCCTCAGGGGCTTCAGGCACTGCTGAATATCAAAATAACATTCTAAGGAAACGTATCATTATCAGTCTTGTTTCCTTCATGGTCTTTTCCAGTCTGTTTCTAATAAGGCCACAAATCTAGTCTGTTTGTTTGCTCTTTTCCTTTGCCTCCTGATCCTATCTTTCTTCCCCCATCTCCCTCTAAACACAGTCCAGAGCAGACCAGCAGGAGTACAGACTCTTTGAACAGCCACAAAGCCACCAGCCTGCTGGTGGGGTGGTCACAACACATGAAAGGAAAATGGTGTAGAAAAATACGTGTCCGAGGCAGTCAAAGCCATAACTAATTAAGATTTCAGTACTTTGGGTTGCTAGTGAAGGAGGCTGGAACCCATGGCACAGACAAAAAAAAAAAAAAAAAAAAAAAAAAGAAAGAGACACCAGAGGTCAAATTGTATCATTCTGATTTTTTTTCCAAGAGGGGGGAGGAGGAGACTAACCTCTGTTCAAAGCAAACCTCACTGGTTGTAGAGGACAGGTTTTCCATATACAAACAAATTAAAAATGGCAATAAAATTTGGCCATCACTTGTATGCTATTGAAAGTTATGGCCATTTAGCCCTAGGAAGTCCTTTATTTAGGCTGTTCTCCTTCAGACTTCCTCTTTGGCTTAGCAGTAAGCTTCCCAGGAAATTAGCATGCCAAATGACTCCAAGTGTCTAGAAACTGAAGTGATGAGTCAATATGAGAGCAAATTAAAATAAATCAAAAGCCTATTATTTCTTTTGATGTAAATCAAATCAGAACATATTTAAAATAAGCCCCTTCAATGTCTTACTAATCTGGGTTTATTTATTTTACATCAATTTGATGTTCCACTCTTTTTCAGTGATTCAGTATTTCTAAAGTCCCTAAATGTTTTTGGGCCCCAGGAAACTGGTCACTCAAATTCAAGCACCCAGCATGTAGATAGAAATAGGACCCAAATATCTTGCAGACTATTTCAGCAGAACAGGGTGTATTATCTGAATAAATAAAACAATTTCCAAGCAATTGACTTACACTGAAAACTGTCATCACCTCCTTGCTGTCATTTTCCAGAAGACGGAGCTGCCCTCTGAGCTGTCTTTGGAGCCTGGGATCAGGACATCCACTCTTTCTTTTTACCACTGTTAACTTCAAGGAGATGTCTGGAGGAAGATATCCATTTTCAGTACTATAAGCTTTGTGAATCAGCTTTGGAGAACCAGAAAATCCCTCAAAATCATAGAATACACATTTAGATATATTTTTTCAGCTTCATAGAGAGGCATGCAGAAGCTTGATCTACTGCCTGTTTCTTTTACATTCTTATTATCCTGTGGATATAGGGGCCTAGCATGAAACAATTTTGGGAGACAATGAGTACTTATAGATGGAGAAGGAAAAAAATAAGAAAAAAACAAGCAGACTGGTAATTTTTCAAATTAGACAGCTCTGGGCATTGTAAACATGCCCAGATTTCCAAATATTCCACGCATATTAAAAATCAAAGCAAACAGATGCTGGCATCACCAAAAAAAACCCTGAACAACAAAACCCCCAGCTAGTTCA
This sequence comes from Falcunculus frontatus, assembly GCA_013398115.1. Lineage (NCBI taxonomy): Eukaryota > Metazoa > Chordata > Aves > Passeriformes > Falcunculus > Falcunculus frontatus. The sequence goes on from VZRV01008644.1 coordinate 923,708, forward strand.
GAATGTTACAACCCTTCCTACTAATCTTAAATTCACAGCTATCTGACATGTCATCCCAAATACTTCAGAAGACTTTTCTAAATCGAATATTGTAAGAGCTGTTTCTCAACTGAGCTGGTTGAGCAGTACCAACCAAGTTAAATGACCTGGCTAAAAGCTCACTTACACGATTTTCCCATCACATCTGAAAGCAGCTAGATACGTATGCTCAAGCTATTGACATCTGTTTATGAGAAGCTTTTACTACAGCTAAGGGTACAGCTCCAGCCAGCTTCTCTCAGATAAAGAGGATCTTTGCTAAAGCTGCTTTCATTCTGCATTAATTTGTTAATTTAGCTCAATAACAGTAAATCATAAGTTTTCTGATACCCAGATGGGCACATATAAGCCAATAATACCCACTCAGGAAGAATTCCAATCACAAAGTATGCAAATAGGTCAACACTTCCAGAAATACGGGATTGTTGTGCACACTAAAATATTCCACCTCCTCTGAGTTTCACATTTTAATTCGGTAAAATAGATGTTTTTCACATTCTAGTCTAATATGCTGTATCTTGATCTGTTTTCAGAGGGCTTCCTATGCACGTTCCCAGGAGTTTTACCATGACTTGCACCTAAATTACTCATTACTTTGAGGTCAAGAAGGGTGGCTCGGAAATATAAACCTGTGTTACTGAATTACAAGACCTCTCTCTTTAAGCTGTGGTCACATACTCAATTGTTAGTAGAAAGAACACAAACTAGAGTCTCTGAATGTTGTTCAGATCACTGCTAGGGAACAGAATTATTGACCTTTTCATTTTGCCTGAAAACATAAAACATACTGGCACAAGAGAAGACTATTACTTAAAAATTTATATGTTCATTTTACATAATGAAATTGGTTCTGAGGTAAATATGTAATAGTAGACACACAATCTAACTTTTATAGAGAGTTAATGTTACTGAAATAATAATACATTGAATTAAAACAACAGAAATAGAGTTCATTCTGTCAAAAAAACCCTATAATAATGCCTTATAGAGATGAAATATGGTCTAAAACCCCACTATAATCTCCTGTCTGCTTCTGTGAGCCCTGATCCATACCCCCAGTTACAAAGAAGCCTAATTCTGTACACAGCAAGACAAGCAGGTACATAAAGCACAAATAATTTAACCAGAAATAACCATATGCCTGGGGAAGGCTCTCTGCCACTGATGTGATTTGTCAGGTCAAGCCAGAGAGCAGGGAACAGCTCAGTGTTGGTTTTGATGGCACGAGAAGGGAAATGTGCCAGGACCTCAATTCACAGAGCCTGCCATGAGCCCCCAAGAGGTGAAGCCTACTGAACCCACTTCCCAAAGAGTTGCACTCAATTGACATTTCACTGAAAATACAGCACTGAAAACAATAAAAATAGATACTTGGAAAGGCCACAACCTTTAAAAAACATTTGAAGGATTGAAACACATATGTAAAATAAGTAACGAACTTTTATTTGCTTCTCTTTTTTTTTTTCTTAGCCATTACAATATAGTACATAAATTATTTCTGGTTTTTACAGCAGTTGCTCCTCTTTTTATGAGAAATTCTCAACAAATCTTATGTACAGGTTGGTCACAGCTGCCATGAAATACATTATAAACTTTACAGGAGTGATGACTGCAAATGTTGACATAGTTGAGTTGTCTCAATTTAAAAAAAAAAAAAAAAGTAAGCAATGAGAAAAGCAGTATATTATAAAAATAGGATGGGAAAAAATGTCTTACCAGTTGGAAAATTCTCTGCCTGACTGGGAAGGGTCCTTGAACTGACATTCATATATTTTTCACTTGGAGAACACTCTATAGCAATAAATGAAACCAATGGTTATGTGCCTTTTCTAAGTCATATAAATCACACTGAAAAAACCCTAACAAAATACCCCATGGTTTCAAAGCAGATAATTACTAAAAGAAAATAATTATTTTCTCCCCTTCCTGCTATATAGTTCCCAAACCCCACAAAAAGTATCTGCAGAACATTTCTTTCCTCCTGGGCTGGAGGGGGAAGTTAAACCTTGATTTCGTCATTTTGATGTGAAATTCCAAGATGATGGAGAATTGAAGAAAGAGAAGTTCTCAGGAAACAGAATTCTGCTTTGGGAGGGAGCCAGGGTCAGACTTAATTTTCTCTTCCCTTGCATCTCTACTAAAAATGGCCCCCACTGGTGCTCCTGTGGTATAAATTTCTGTGCCTTGTACCAGTTCATGCATGGAGAAAAATAACCCTTCTCTTTATTTGTTAAATGTTTAATACTTGGGAGGGGGTACTGTAAAATCAACTGATTTGAAATTTCAAAAAAATAACACAAATAAGGTATGTTTTATATTAATCTGCTTTTATAGTAATCTGCTTTTTTCTTTTAGCCCATATTTCTTCCTGTCCTTTTGGGAATGATATCTTTTCATGCAGATAAAACACCCACTGCAAGCACTTCCATTTTCTCAAGGCAAATTTCTGGGCAAATATCAGTGAAGATAAGCCTTCATATTTCCAAGAGTAAAAGTGGGAGAAAGAGATCTTTCGTTTTTAGAAGAAAATTTCTGATGCAATTTTCACATGTCCCAAGACATTATCTTATGAAGCTCTTCTTTTAAGAAAAAAACCCTGTAATATAGCAGGGCATGGTAATTTCCAAGCCTTTTGCATCTTCCCTCAAGTGCATCTATGAATGTTACATTAACAAAGTCATGCCAATAAATAAGGGTGCATAAAACAGAGTTTCCCCCCCTCCCAAAGAAAGGAAGTAAGCAGTAAAAACTCTATCTTTAAGGTTTATTACTAGCATATACTCAAATTAGAAATTGAAATCCCCCAAACACTTTAGTTTTTCGGGTTTTGGTTGGGTGTTTGACAGAAGCGTTGGGGTTGGGGTTTTAGTTATTTTCTTAATTTGGATGACATGATATTTGTTTTTAAATAGAAATTTAATAGTAAGCTCACTGCAGTGCAGGCTACCTGTGTTTAGGAAACATTCTAAGTTTAAGTGCCCCAGAGCTTCTGGGACCATATGTACCTGCAGTTCTGCTTTTTCTGGTTTTAGTCAGGATTACAAACATAGAAGTTGTCAAAACTTTGACAAAATGTTATCAATCACTTTGATAATCATTTAATAGTTGACAAGGACAATAAACTAGCATATGTTTTTGATATGTGAACTTGCCATTACTATTATTTTGATATTACCAGCTATAACTTTCCTTGAAAGGTAGTTGTCAAGACATTAACATCCATTTCTGTGACTTTTAGGAAAAGGCAAAGGCTATAAGCAGGCATTTTAATTACTCATCAGCGTTTAATTTAAAATAATAGTTTGCTGTTAAATTTCAGTAAAAGGGCAAGAGTTACTATAAATACATTTTAAATATATTTAAACTGTTCGAAGTACTATAATTAGGTTAAAAAAAAAAACTCAATATGAACTCCTACTTAGTGGAATGGCTTGCATACTTCTCGGAAAGCTAAAAAGCAACTTTATACTGCCCTGGGATGCTTGTACCCAGCCTTTGATCTCAGAAGGACTGTGGTTGTGAACAGAAAGACATTGTGCAGGTCACAGGACATATACTTCTAAATGAAATAATTTTTGCCCATGATTGTTTGAAGTATTTTCATGTTCAGAAAGCTCTTGAGCCTAGTGTAAAGTAAGAGCCTGGCCATAGCCACCTACCTGTGTCACTCCACCCCTCCACCCAAAAGGTACTTCTGACTTGCATGGCATTACTGCATGAAGTACATTTTCATTTGTACAAAGATAGTACTATACCTCTGATAAAAAAAAACCAAACTAAAAAATATTAAAATAGAGACATGCAATTTAACTTGGCTTCTGAATCTTACAGATATAGCAAAAAGTGCTAGACAAAGAACTTATATTTCTGTACTCTGGCTCTTGGGTTCTAGTAATTTTCATCTCCTCTTATCTTACTAAAAGATAATCCATCTGTCTGTCCCAAGTGAATTTTAGTGTAGATTGTTCAATAGTCCAATCCATGCACTGTTTCTATGGAGGACACATAGCTGCTTGTTGTATTTCAGAAAAAGCCCATCTAGGTTCTGTGATTCTGTGAAAAACACATGACAGTTCTCAGCTTGTGCACCATTTAAAGACCAGTAATTCAGGCACAAAGAGAAGTTGGGAGCAGAGGCACCAGGATGTGTTGTTTGAGGTCTTACCTATTTGTTGTTTCAACGTGTCCATCCCAACTCCATCCCTGGCAGTGCTGATGGCAGCACTGCTCTCCACATGTTTGCAGTCACACCTGCACATTCCTTGCTCTGCTTCTTCTCTCTCCAAGTTCCTGCCTTGTTCTCCCCCCAGAGCAGGGACCATGGCATTAGTGCTGAGCATGGATGTGCCACCTGCCGCTTCCAAACTCTCCATAATTTGAAGTTCCTCACAGTGATGCAATTAACATCATCAACAACCTGGGGGGAAAAAAAAATCAGCAATTTCTTTTAAAAAAGCATCAGAAAAGATGAACATATTCAAGAGCTGTCCCTCTCCTGTAGGAGTTATTTTTAATTGTAATATGGATTAAAGAATTTGATACAGGCTTCTTTCAGAGGAACTGTTGTGTAACACCCAAATTTATCCCAGAAAAAGCTCCTGCAATGAGGTGGCATCACTGCTTTAGCAACAAAGCAATAGACTTGGCTAACAGCAACAATCCAAGGCCTGAAGTGAAATGTACTTGTGCCCACTTCTAATTATTCATTCTTGGCCAGCTATAAAGCAGAGCCTCCAAGGGATAACATCATTCACATTAACAGAGCAATTGCAGGGGAAAACCATCATTTTCTAAAGGTGACAAGAATGGAACAAGTATTGCACGCTGAATTCAAACAACAAAGAAGGCTTATATAAATTCAGCTAAAAAATGAAGCCTCCACAGGAACCCACTGTGCAGGAAGACTGGCATGCAAGGATCCAAGTATTATTTTGCAGTAAAGCAGAAAAATGAAACTCTACTCAAGCTAGAGGCTGAGTCTGGCAGCAAGACTCCATTTGGCATGTTCAGGAAGAAGGAATAGAAATGGAAGTAGAGCACAAGTAGTTGCAAGCTTCACTGCTCCCTCCAGTCACTGAGGTGAGATACCCCGCAATCCCATTTCTTGGGTACAAGCTACTTCAGCATCAGGAAGATGCAGCCAAAGCATCCACAAAGGACTTGACTAACAGACCCAGCACATGCCCACTGATATTTACAGCCTTTTCCTCAGTGGGCTTCCACATGTCTCTGAGTGATTTCATAAAGCCACAGGATAGATTTTGCTTTAGTCCTGCCATTTGGATTTAATCTTAATTCCTCTGTGTTTACTTTGGCCACACTCATTAATGAGCTATATTCATGAGGAGTGTGCAAGCTTGCAATCTTCATGAAATTCCATCTCTCGTTTGTTTTCCAGCAGAAACTGGTTAAATCTGAAGCTGTAGATGAAAGATGTACTTCTGCCCTGCTAAAGACTCAGACTAGTGCCTGGTCACCTTGTATGCCTTCAGTCTGCTCAAGAAATATCTCACTTCTCCATTTACCATGCAGTGGGGTGTTCCAAAGCACATGGTTCTGGCTTTTTTCTTCACAACCCTGCCTTCCAGCACTTCTTGCCCTCCAAGCTTCACATCACAGATCCCTGAACCTGAGCAAACCAAGTACCAATGTGAACAGCACAACAGCTGCCAGCAGCCTGCCAGGGTAGGGACAAGGGACATGGGGCAAGGCAGGATCCGTCTGCACAACTTTTGTACCCTTTTACAGTCATTGAAACCTTTACCCCAAATGAGCACTTCTTGAAAAAACAGTAAACTATATATAGACAGAGGCCAGTTAGGCAATTATAGAAAATTAATGAGGTATAGTTACAGGTTGTATGACCAACTCAGAGAACTAAATCATAACTATTACTACCACAAGTTAATGAAGTATGAGGAAATCTAGGCTGGATTTTGCTCTAATGTTTCCATTGTCCCATTTTGCCATTTATTCAAAAGTGCCTATCAGAGTGCTGAGGCTGATTTTCAAAAGATGCTTTTGGTGCTGCATCACAGTTCTCCATATAAAGTTATTTGTAAAAATTCACATATACACCTGTGAAACACAAGTAGTAACTCAAACAGAAGTAATTTTTATGCCTCCTCTCACAAAAGAACATTTTCACTAACGTGTTTGGTTGACACTGAAAAACTGCCTATCAGACTTGACAACCTAGTCATAAATGATTAAAAATACAGGCCTGGCAGAGGCCAAACTCACTTTGCCAGGATATGTTTTTCCATTTATATAGCTGATCTTTTCCTTGAAGTAATGACAGTAGCTAACACCATTCTTTTCATTACTGTGCCAGGATTATATGTAATGCATTCCAACTTTCACACTTGAAAATTAAATACTTTTCTGCATATATTTTGTAAATACTAGTATCTCCTATTGACAAAGATGTAAATATTTTTGTATTAATGATAATTTAATTCCAAAGGTGGTTGTTTAAATTACATTGTTTGATGAATCCAAAGCCAGCTGTTATTTTTAGATCAGGATTACCCTTAATCCCAGAAATGAAATTCAGTGTCCAGATTATTAATTTTTTCCATAAGCTCCTATCCACATGCAAAAATACCATCCTGCACAAAATTTAGGAAAACAAATATACTCTGACTTGAATTATTAGAATTCAGTTTAATTGGAGAAGAGATATTGATAAATTCTTCATGTCTTCTGCATCGGTTTATGCTGGTAAGGGTAACATATATGCAGGTCGGTGAATGAACTTAGAAAGCTTGGTGCTGCAAGAGCAAGTAGACATCTGAAAAATTCAAAATGGATATAATCTGTTTAAGAAGATTCAGTCATATTATCCCAGGCCCTAAACCAAGGGGAAAAAATCAGAATGAGTGAAAGAAAAGCAAAACAGGTGTGTTCTTATGTATGTTTTCTCTTGGTTCTTCCAAGGTGCTCAGAAGAAAAACTCAAATCTCAAATATTTTTAGCAGTCATCTTCTCCTCTACAGATTCCTTTCCCATTTTTAATGTTTGCCTTAACTACCAAATGTGGCTTTGTGTAAGTACTGGGAACAAGACAGTAAACTTGCCTGTAGCTAGGCCCCTTGTCTACCTAGGCCCTTTTGAATGTTTACCTGGCATCTAAATGTATCCTAACTGACACAAATTGGGTCCCAAGTGACAAAGATTGCATAGAAATTTGCACTACATCACTGTACTTTTATTATTTGACTTTAGCTTTCATGTAAGTACGCCAAGAAAGAAAACTCTAACCCATAAGCAATGCTACAGTGTAATTATCCTATTTATTGTGGTGGTGCTTTCTCAATTATTAAACTGTTCCAGCACAAATTAAAACAGATTTAATGGCACAAAACCAGAGAAAAACATTCATCCAATATAAAACAGCTTTAGAGAATATTGAACTGCAGTTCTTGAGTCACTCTCATTACTAGAGATTTTGTCATAAACCTATAATGCTAGTGAGTATCATGGCAAGTTAGCAACTAACTATTTGTTGATAGCAACAAATACAAGATAAAGATCTTCAAGAGTAAAGATCTAGCACTCACCGTATAAAGTTTGTCTTCTCTAACTAGGTCTTACAATCTACATTTATGTGTAGATTATGTGTACTGACTAAGCATTTTATTTATAATTTAGATAAAATTATTTTTCTCATGCTTTTTGAGGCTTGCCCAAAAAATTTCTATTTGGTGCAGATTTTTGGCCATAAAACTTAATGATCTTCCTGTTTTTCTGAACCCAGAGCCAACCTCTACTCAAAATAAAAGCCATGCAGCCAATATGTGGCACTCCCCACTGCTCAGAGGGACCCTCAGTTTCTGAGGCAGCAGAGAGAGTAAGGAGAGGCAGACACTGGACAGCTCAACACCTTGAGTGGCACTGGGTGCACTGGTGTCCTTCCTTCCTGTGGCCCGAGCTCTCTGGACACTGGGAGTGTGTCCAGTGGCTCTGGGTGCTGCCCCACACCCCTGTCCAGGCTTGTGAGGCTCAGAAGGTCACTCCACCTTCCCTGTCCCTTCTCAGGGCACAGCAGGCAGGAAAGGTCTGCATCCAACAGCTGTTGAACATCAGGTGGAAATGAGACACTATTTTTCCTACTGGAACTCAAATAGAATAATTCCTTTGTCATGCTGCTTCCTTTTTACAGAGTGTTTTCAAAGCATGGCTAACCAGGAAAAAAACCATATAGCTTGACATTTTCTGTGTAGGCTGAAGGTTGTTTTTTCTCACCTGCCTTTTTGTTATTATTTTAAGAGGTATTGTGGGTGACAGGAACACTCTCTCCCACCAATGCATTCCCACTTAAAGGGTATTGAAGAAGACCAATTACATTCACTGAACCAGGTTCTCTCTCTCCCTCTAAAAGTATATTTCTGAAACTAGGGCCCATATTATAAAAATGGGCTTTATTCAAACTAGTTTCCTAAAACCTGTACGCAATACAATATTTCTTTCATTCATCAGCTTCCCTCTGAAGCCTCAGGACAATGTACTAATTACTTACTAAAGACCTCAGTCTTGCAACTACACTGCCCTAAGTTGATCTAGGTCATTTTCCCAAACTGATGCTGGAGTAGTTATTTTATTCCTTCTTCCCAGTTTCAATTAACATTTCACATCTCCTGTATTAGGCTGCAAACATCTTAAAGCCAAGATCATTATAAACTTTTTCCTCAGAGAGTAAATCACAGTCCTGATCTCTATGAAATTCAGTCACAGGCCTGAATATAAGGAAAAAAAAAATCCATATTAGGTTCTGTATAGGCAACACTTAATTTTTATGTATTACACAGAAAGGTAAAGCAAACCTATAACCAGAGTAAACAAACTTAGGAACCTGAGTACTTTCCAAAAATGGAAGATTGACTCCTTTATCACCTAAGTAACTTCAGGTTAGTTAGAAATTCTCAGTAAACAATGTTGCAAGCAGTATCATTGTTCATAGCTGGTCTACAAACAAAAAAGCCCTAGCAAGCTTCAGAGATGCAATAGATTCCTTTAAAAGCTTTAACTCTCTCTTATGATTAATTTTATTTATATCTCAATAGCACTGAAATATATTTTCCTTCCTCAACACAGCTCTGAAAGCACCATAAGTCCAAAATTTCCAAGTTTAGATATGGAAAACTGGAGACAAAAATCCACAATCTCATAACTGCTTAAAAATAAGCATAAACTCTAGGGGTGCTTTAAAACAAAAATCAGATCACTGTTAGCAAGCTATAAAAGGCATCTGTGAATCTCAGTACTTCATTCTGAGTGCTAGATGTGACAGAATTTGGCCTGTGGCAGCTAATGCAGAGGAATAAAGTAGGAGCTGTTGCTACTGAATCTCAGCTCAGCTCACACAACTCCACCTAGAAGAGGGAAACAGAGCAGCACAGAAATTCCCAGCAGGTTCTCATACCTGTGACAGATCACATTTACACATATTTTCCAGTCATTTCATTCTGGACACACCAAAGAACAGAACAATACTGAAATTACCCCTGTTTAACTGGCTGCAATTCTAATACATTGACAATAAATCTACAGTTGAATACCAGACCACAGGTACCTTAAACAGAGCAAGAGAGGGAGATGTAGACACAGAGCACAGGACTTCTCCTACCTTTTCCAGGTCTGATCCACTATAACATGCTGGTAAAGAGCAGGCAGATCCCTGCCTTCCTCAGCTCTGCTCGAAACTGACTCCAGCACAGCTCTTCCTGTTTGACCTTCTTATCTTTCCTGTTGATTGCACAGCCTGGCTTGGATGTGGCAAGTACAAAAAGTTGTCTATTAACCAATACTGTTAATTCCAAAACTTTTTTTTTTTTCCCTAAAGAAAGAAACATTCCTGAGCATGGAGTTGAGCTACTAAAGTTCATTTATGCAAAGCAGAAATGTATCAAGTGTGCTGGTAGGTTCATTCACACACTCCAGCTTTTCAAAGCAATAACTCATTGTGGCATTTTGCATTGGTGGCTAAAGGGCTCCAAGGGACACATCCAGGCCATTGTGTTAAAAAAGCATTGTTCAGGGAAAAGTAACAAACAGTCCTTCAGATATAGTATAGGGCTGTGTCACCTCTTTGCTTTTGATTGCAAAATTAGATTTCTTGCTATCATTCCAGCTGCCAAAAACACTGACGAAAAATTGTTTGACAAAAAATTTACACCAATACGCTCAGGTTTAAATTGCAGAAGTGCACTCTTTAGGAGATCTGTCATGCACTATGCAGCATTAAATATCAGTTCGGGGAGTAGAACAAGACTGTTATGGAATGCGCACAGAGTTTATCTTCTGTGTAACAAGACTGATCCATGTGCCATATCCTAAATGACCCAAAAAACCAGTGGGGCTTGAGGTGATGGGCTGTTCCCACTGCACTGCTGCCCTCCTACAGCTCTTGCCAGCAGAAGTAACAAAACCAGACCCTTCAGATGCCTTTGAGACCTTAGTTATGAGTCCTGCCAATCCATCTCAAGGAGCACGCACTTAAGAGTTATTTTTAAACATTAGAAACTAGGTATTAATTGTAAACCATACTCTCATTTACCTTACTTCATCCCATCACGCCACATAAACGTGAATTAAAAATGCTACTTCAGACTGATTGGCCAATCCGCTCCTGCAGCGTGCTCAGGAACTCTCCATCTTCCCAGAAATTATGAAGTTGGAAGGTACTCAAGTGATTTTGTAAATCAACCAACCAATCATCCCAGAGGGAATTAATTTGATATTGCACTATAATGCATTACACAAAGCAAACCACTTCAGGAGTAATTCATTTATGAAGTAATTATACCAACAGCATGAAATACCACATTTCTGTCACCACTCTATTGACTAATTTTCCTTGCGTTTCATGAATGTTTAAGTCTTTTCACTACATTTATTTTATATGTATATTTAAAGATAGTATTTGGTTACATTTTATAACATCAGCTCTTCACTGGTATTCCTCTTTTCTTATGCTATTCAAAGTTTTGAAAAAAACCCCAAAGAGTCATCTAAGCCCATATTTTTCCCAATGGATAATAATCTTTCAGTCTCTGTTTCTGGATCCCAATCATTGTAGAATCTACCAGTGGCTGGTATGTCCCTAAAATCTCAAAAGATGCAGCTAATTTTTATTTTAGAGTACTGAAATTAGGAGAGATGCAACTCACTTCAAGAAAAATGTAACAAAATAGCACCAACTGAACTCCAGGCTCCTTAGCTCCCTTTTCCATACCTGCTTAGGATCATAAAATAGTTTGGGTTGGAAGGGACTTTTGAAAGTGATCTAATCCAACTCCTCCCTGCAATCTTCAACTAAATCAGAAATCTTCAGCTTCCTCTATGATTTTACTCTGAAGCAATGCTCCATGGTATTTCATCACACCACACCCAGCACTTCAATTCTTGGTGGTATACTGGGACATGTAGTTTAGGTGGAAACAAGGAAATTTTCAGCTTTAAAAGTTGGCCCTGGTCTTCCTGTTGTCTTATTGGAACAGTACTAATCTGCATTACAAAAATTTAAGTGAATAACCTTATTGGGCAGCTGCTCTCATTAAATAACTCCAGAGACCAATATATTGCAGCAAACAGGAAAAAAACAGGTAGCACAGATTGGTTTCTATATCAGTAATCACATCCCTTACACTTCATTTTAATTACTATGAATTGTGCTACCTGTTTCAGCTTTCCTTTTGCTAAAAAAAGGCTTCTAAGTTGTTTCTTCTAGTCAATTCTTTAATTAATAAAATTAAATGAAGACTTAATGGCCCTGTTTATGTTGGGTTGTCCCTGATCTCTTCAGAATTATTAAAAGAAGCTGACAGGAGGCTGGGGAGGACACTGGGTGTTGATACAAGACACTTCCTCTAATTGTCTCTCTCAGGCATTGCTTTTCATCATCCTGTTTGTCTAACTATTTTTCACTTCAGCAGCTTGTTTTAGGGAAAACAACACATTTAATATTAAGGCTGACTTACACTTCCCAGTATAACTATTATTCCATCACAGTTGGGGAAATACCTATGAAGGAACAGTCCACTGCCAAAGGGACTAACTCTAACTCGTAAAAATATTGAAGCATAACTCATTTGATTATTCATTGGTAACTGACAGAAATACCAGTTTTAGGTGAGATGGGGTCTCTCTACACGTTTTACTAAATTCCTGTCTGATCTCTTTCATCCCAAGTCCAATAAATGTTAACAAGCTTATTTTCCCTTGCTGGAACCAATCATAAAAAGATCCTCTTTGTTCCATGTTTTGCTGAAATTAGCATTCTCCACTTTTACATCTAGCATTACAAATTTGAAATCACACAAGATACTGACTGCTTTCTTGGCTAAATTAGTCTCTATTGGTTCCTCTTTCATCTAGTAATTGAGGTACACCCACTTAAAAAGAAATGTAATATAATCTGTACTGCAAAGTTCACAAAGAAATATCAATTGAACCCCTAGATGTGAAAAACATTGAGCTTGAAGTAATAACTCACAGAGGTAACATTTTAGCAAACTTACCCAATTATATTAATTCTAGCCAGATTATCAGCACACATGGATATTAGCTGTGTTATGTTCATGCTATGATTACACACAACTTGCACAGAAATAGGTTCAGCCATATGTTTCCTTTTGATTAGCATGCTATCTCTCCACAGCAACTGCACACAGAACCAGCTAAAGTGCTTTCTTCTGGTCTCCCGTCATCTTTGCATTTGCTTGCTCTAAACCCAGATAGCTTTACTCCCCCACAAGTCTTGAAAAAACAGCACCCCAGCTCCATGGACAGGTTCAGAAAGGAAAAACAGAAAACATGAAAAGAAAAACACACTGCCACCCATCTGTACGGAAATGCTGTCGCCTTGTAGTCTGCAGGAAAATGCTGAGTCAAAGCATCCAGCTGTTACCCCACTTACACAGCTCCTAGACTATTTACACAGCCCACTACATAATGGCTAAGTTTGTTTGCAATTACCAAATGCTAATAATAGATGTTACTGAGCTTGTTATTCCCGAGCAAAAGCAAGGCCATGGTACACACCTGACAGAGCTTCCTCCCAAGTTTAGCAGCTCCCAAGAGCCACTTTTAGCTGCAGTACAAGAAGCCAACATGCTCCACCAAGGAAGTCCATATTCAAATCTCAGCAGGCAAAAAGGGACCCAGTCAGGACTGGATTCACAATTCCATCTCAGCCGTGACATGGATCATAGGCTTTCCACAGCAGAGAAAGAGAAAGCCTCCAGAAGAGTCTCATTAGCTCAGAATAAAAATTGCAATTATAATTTACCACTTAGAATCACTAATACTTAGATTAATCATTTCATCCCTGTACTTTCTGACTCAGCATGATTTATTTTCTGCCCCACAGGGATAACAGCCTCCCCAAATTGAGCACAAACTTCGGCATTCCATGCAGCACAGAAAGCTTTTATTTCTCAATCACTCCAAACCAAATACACTGAGACAGTTTGTATTCACAAGCTTCAGCATAGGAAATGAGCCTTCCCTACTTTTCTTTCATCTTGCAAGTGGAATTAAATTCCTCTTATCTACTGGAATTAACAAACCACTTGGCAAAGAGAGCCTCTAAAACATCCAAGCATCAAGAAATTAGAAAATATATGTTGACATGGAAACAATAATTCTGTTCCTCTACCAACCTACAACTATTAAAAGAGGAAAAATAAAGTCTTTATTCTAGGCATTTTACACTTAAACTCTTACAGAACATCCTTTTTTAAAAAAATTATGTTTTTACCCTTGGCAGGCTAAATCCCCACCTTTCACAGCATTGCAGGGGAATTAAAGGAAAAATAGGTGCTTCCTTTTATAATTAGAAGAACTGATTTTTAATTAAAGGTTAACTATTTTCAGCTGCTTCTAGTTTGCAGGTAGAAATAACAGTTTATTCTTAAGGAAATCTTCTTCTAGGTAGCCAGGAAATAATTACATAATCATATATTGAATAGAGATCATCTATTGTGTTGTTCAAATGGATTTGCTATCTCTTCTCCTTCAGAGGACTCTTTTCACAGAGTCACATGTCCATCAAGGCTGGAAGAGGTCTCCAAGACCATCTAGTCCCACATTAAGCATTTAGAAAAGGGCACCACTCAACGTTTTTTCCCAGAACGAGATTTCTAGCTGAGGTTGTCACAGCTTTTCTGCTGTCTTTTAAAGCAGAGAAAACTATGTCAGTATATCTAAAACTGTTTATTCTGAGGAGTGGAGTAGAAAGCCACAGCTTCTTGATCTTAAAAAAGAAGGGGGAGGAGCAGCAGCAATGAATATTTAGTTCTGCTTCAATTCCTTCTCCCTTCTGAGGATTTGCATAAATGTGTACTATTTGAAATGTATTTTTATATTTCTGTACACATACTCAAACTCTTTTCTTTACTAGCATGCCAGAACACTTCTGGGACGGATAAAAAGACTTTCAAGAAAGAAGCACTTACAATCCTTAGCCATACACTGAAACACTTAATTTGCAGAACTGAAATTTTACCCATCTGTTTGGTGATTCTGCTTAGTGCTAAAAAGTGCCGGGCCATGGAAATTTATTTATGGGAGCTTGAATATATGTGGAATACAGATATCGCCTGAGCCAGTTTTGGCATTGAGAAACTAAATTTTTACTTCCTTAGGCATTCAAAAATTGGAGAAAAGACATTTCAATATGGATTCAGTAGAAATGAAGGCTTGCTTTTGCCACTCTGAATGCTCTGCGGAAGAACATGCCTGAAGGAATATCTGGAAGACCAAAACCAATAGATAGCCACCAGGATAGAAATGATCACAGAATTTCAATTTATCATCCAATAAGTTTTGTTCCATTCACTAGGTCCAACTTGGTTTAGTGTCAGTAGCTTCCCCTTTGATCAAGGTAGCCCAAAATAGTATCTTCCTACAGTTCAGGATTAGCATCTCCAGCCACCAAAATGTCTACAGTAGAGAAAATCCTGTAGCGATAATTTTGACTTCAACAAATAACTATAAAAGTCTGCCTTTATATAAAACTAGCAAAATAATTGGAATTTTTCCACTTTACTGCTGCCCTCTAGTTGAGAGCTGAAGAAGGGTTCACGTGTCCATTTTTTGCATCTTTATCTGTAGACCTAAGTTATAATTCCTAGTAACAACTTTCCTCTCACATTTTTCTTTTTAGACCATTTGGCCACGGGTACCAGAACTAAGTATATTAAAAGGTGTTTATGAACATAACAAGCACAACACTTTCTGCTTAAGTAACCAGCCTTGTATGATCAAGACAGTATTTCTTAGAAGAAGAGTAAAATCTTTAAAAGGTATAGTGCAAGCCTCAGTCTTGAGAAATATGAGGAAAGATTTTTTATTTGTCAGAGAAATCTGAGACACAGAGGAAATTTTGTCAATATGGATCTGAAAATCATGAAAACTCTAGAGGCTTCCTGTCAGAAGTTTGGCCTTGAAACCATCTTGCAATTCCATTTATGGACCTTTGAATAAACCAACTATACTTGCCCTGGCCACCACAGAAAATAATGATGTTAAGGTTTGAATGTGTGGGGGCATGCTATAAAAAATTCCTACTAAGTTTAAGGCTATGCATCTAAACCCAAAAATTTTAATAATCATTAACACATTCTGGACTCACTCCGTTCAATGCACAGCATATGTCATGTCCCTTAATTATATTCAGTGATATTTTTTCCACCTTTTCCGGTGTTTGAAAAAAAAAAAAAGTTTCCATTCCTTTTTCTTTTTTCTAGTTGACATCTGTGCATACACTATCCACAATCCCCACATAAACTTTTAAGTTCTCTTTTAGGCAAGCCTGGTCCAGGCCTTTTCTAATAGACTGGGACCTTCCCCTAGCGAAGCCTGGAAAGCAACACTGATAGTGTTTGATGCAGCTGAGGACACAGGGAGAGTATCAGTCACAGCTGCATTTTTCTAGGGCCTGATGTCTCAGGAATGTTCACTGCCAGAGTGGGCTGGAAGTTCTTGTAAACTGTCACACATCTTCCCAGGCAAAGCCTCACTTACAGACAGTGCTACATGAGAATTTTATCACCTCAGAAGAGTTTATATTCTTCTGGCATGAGGCTGTATTGTATGGGTTTTTTTACATAAGAACAGTGTTAGATATGCAGTGTAGGATAAGGAATGGGAAATCAGCACACATCAGCCTGGGCTGCAAAACAGAGTTAAATTGACTCAGGGCCAATGGATTGTAATATCACTACTTCAAGGGAGAAGCTGTAGCTTCACATAAAGAGTAGTTTTCCAAGGAGTCACGTTTGCAGGGGATCACAATAGGCTTAATAAGTGTTAACTTCTCTGCAACAAAAGGGGCCATATTATGCTTCTTCTTGTTTGCTACACAAAGCACAACATTATTTACATGTTTACTGTCATAAGTACTGATATCAGTGGTTACACAGACTGTGCAACATTGCACTAAAATCCTTGCAAGCTTCATCTGCCATTCCCAAATTAAAATTAAACTTTGCCAATGTTTTTTTGCGAGTGTAGTGACTTTTATATTATTCATGCTGTGTTTTGGCTCTTCCCCAAAGCCTTCTCTGCGTTTGTATTTCTGCACATTTCATTGCTGTAACCTGGGAGTTTGTCATCCTTGCGTATGAATTCTGTACGGATGCTCATCATTACCTGTTAGACTTCCTGTCATGTGCAGCAGCCTGCAATACTAAAATTTATTTGTTCTGACTAACTTTCCAAAAGCTGACTGCTGACATGAGAGAACAGTCCTTGATTGTCTCACTGTAACAAAGATTTCTTTCATCCTCAGCCATTGTTCCCTTTGATGTTATTTCACGCTTTCTGTTTTCAAAGTTTGCCTGGGAGTTTTATTTGACCTACTGATCATAATGCATTTAGGTTTGTAATGGATAATGGATGTCTAAGTTATAGCTGCTGATGCAGTGTTTATATTCTTCCCACGGTGTGAGAGGAGCTTTGTATAAAAGTTATTACTGACATCTTGATAGTGCAACTCAGACATCTTAATATAGTGCTATGTTATTATTTCATTATGGCTGCTTCACACTAATTCATTATTTATAAACACGTGTGCTTCTGGCTCAGTGAGTAGCTGGCAGTTTATTCCCATACCCAGAATCTCATTTTAAGATCCCAGTCTGTTACTCTTCTGGGACTTCAGACTTGCCTTATATTTTATTTACTATCAATGTCATTCCAATACAACAAACACAATGAGGTGGTGGAGAGGTAACTGCTGTCACTGGGTGCAAACACAAGTGTGGCTTATTTTGGCAACTGCCCCAGTACCAGTAATTCTGTGATATAGTAGTTTTAATGTCAAAAAGCTCACAACTCGATATGCAATTAGTCATAAAATTAGAGAAGTTCAAGTCTAGTTACAGGACTGTAACCCAGGCAAAGTAGCCCAGCCCTGAATTCCTAAGAGATACATGACACCAGAAAAATAAAAGTAGAAATGTCTTTAGCACACAGATGTTTAGGGAACTTTCTTCACACAAAAGAGAATCAGTAAAAAGCTAAAGAGTGGTCATGACAGCATGTCATGTCAGGTTCTTAATCTTCTGTGATACAAAAGAATTTCTATTTTTGAATTAATAGGAAAATTACATATTTCTGTAAATTTATAGAATGCTTTTGAAGGATAATTTGTCATTTAAAACATAAGCACTTCAAAATACATTACTATAGATTGCAAGATTTCTTTTGTCTTCCAGAAGATATAATGGCTGTCAAAAGACTGCAGCTTAAAGTGAAAATCAGCCTATCAAGTAGATTTCAGGTTAAAAAATAAAAATTACTTAAGATTCTCAGGAGCTTAAACTCAATTTTCAGGACTATACAATAGAACTTAATGGCATGAAATACAGAGCTGCACAGTAAGATTTACAAAAGTAGGTCTAATTTATGTGATTTTTTTCTGATTTTTTTTTTCCATGAGGTATCTATTTAGGACATTTTCAGAAGGATTTTAACAACTAATAGCACAGCTGGCACAAACTAATTGTTCTTTTAAGTTTCACTCCAAGTTGCTATTTGACCTGAAAATCTTGTGATACTGTGTCAGCTTTGAACATGAAGCCAAGGGAAAACTTCAGCAATTTAAACAGATGCTTGGATTTGTAGTCTTCTATAGTCTGGATTAGCATGTAAATCACTTCTGGCAACTGGATGGATGATTTTTTTGCTGTTGTTGTTGTTTTGGTTTTGGTTGGTTTTGTCTGTTTGTTTGGGTTGGTTTATTTTGTTGGGTTTTTTTGGAAGAGACAAATGTTCTGCTTCATTCCCAGTGCAGAAATTCTAGTTCCTCTCCCTCTTGCTGGACCCTCCATCATTGAGATACTTTTAAAATACAACTCCTCTCATATGTCAATGACCTAAAAAACTTTGCAGACAAATAATCAAATAAAAGTAATAATTTTATTGTCCTAGTTTAAGCTCCTCAAAAAAAAAAAAAACAAAAAAACCAATGCTCTTAAAAGAATTCAGGATGACACTGAGGACATGAAGGAAGAAACAGGATCATCAGGTTTGCCAAGTGCTGATTCAATTCCCAGCAATGACAGAGGTGGTGTGAAGTGCTGACAGGTCAAAGGCTGACATTTCAGCCTTCTTTGCAGTAGCTGGACAAGCTGATTGCTTTCAAAAGTGAAAATCAAGAGATGACTGCCCACGAGCCTGAGATTGTTAACAAGAGACTGAATATTATGGTGCCCCAAAGAGTGTATCTGCCCATTATAAGGATGGATCATTGTCCTGAAAGATTTATTTCCTCTGTGAGGCTGGGTGCTCAGTTTAAATTGTTTAGTGTAAGCCTTCTTGCCAACTCTCTCTGGATGGTTTCACTTTGACCATGAAGCCAACAATTCCACCACACTTTTGCTATCAACCCTTTCAAGGCCAACTTATCAGAAAAAGAGACAATTTCTTTCTGGGGAGCAAGGATAACATCAAATCCTAAAGAATTCAGAATAAACTATGGCAACTACTTTTGCCATAGACCACTCATGGACTGAACTGTGACCTCTTCCCAAGTAATGCTTGTGTCATCTATGTCATCCATGATACTGAACTATCTTCAAAAGTCAGTGAGGCAGGGCTTTTCCTGGATAAGCGTGGAGAAGACCTTTTTTAGACAGTAGACCTTTAAAGTGGCAATTACTCCCTGGTTCATTGGTTGGAGTAACGGGGTCTTACAGGTAGCAGACTATGACTTTTCCACTGGGTCATGGGAGCTCTCAATCAAGTTTGCGGCAGGTGGCGTTACCCTAGACAAGGAGAAATTGGAAGTCCATGGCCTGTTTCTCACACTGTTCCCTAAGATCTGGCACCATGTAGGAACCTTGAGCATTCGTGTTGTAACCCGGACATTTCAGTTGTCTCTATGACTTGCAGGAAAAACTTCCAAAAACCTTTTGTGGCCCTGGGGTTCTCACTGCAATGGATTATGAAAGGCTTTAGCATGCATTCTCCTTTTGCACTGCCACCCAGCAGAAGGTCAAACTGTCTTTTAGCAGCCTTCAAGCCCAAGGCAGTTTCCTCTTCATTACCTCCAATATGGATTGTACACCCACCGCGTTCAAGATGAGTTCTGTCTAATTTAGCTTTTAAAGCGACACTTATGCATAGCCACAGGGTTACTAACATCACTCAGAGATTGCCTTGAACTCATGATGATTATCATATGCAAAGACACTTCATGATTAAAACCAAAATTGATGATCAAACAATAAAACTCCAGAGCAAATGACAGAAAGTGATAGATGGCAGCATGGTACTGAAGTTACGAGTCACCCATTTTAAGGAATGACTAACTAGAGTAGGAGTGAAGAGTGGAATCTGATAGAGCAGTGTAAATTCATAAGTGACACAGAGAAAGTGAACAAGGAATTATATGTTTGCTATCTCTTTTACTACAAGAACGAGCAGGTATCAAGTAAAAATAGCAAACAGCAGGTTTGAAACAACAGCAGATAGTTCTTCACACCAGACAGTTGGGCTATGAAATTCCCTGCACAGGATGCTGTACTTGTTTGAAGCGTGCATGGGTTCAAGGTACAACTGGACAAGACAACACAAGAAAATCCATGGAAGGTTCATCAAAACAAGCAACACACAGGAAATCCCCTCAGCAGATACCCACTGATGGTGGCTGTCAGGAATAGGATACTTTTTTGTCTTGTCTGATCCTATGGCTGCTTGGATTGCAGGTCCACATTCTTCCTGATGGCAGTGATTATGTCCAGGGGCTCCCCATTCACATCAGACAAATGATGTAAGAGCTATAAGGTACTGCTACACTTACACAGGGCCAAGAACCATGATTCCCTATCAAATTGTGACATGTGACACTGCTACAGAGTTCATCTCGCTTCAGTTTCAGGTGTAGGTTGGGAGAGCTGAGTAGGTTTTATGCTTACAACTACTAATTAGGTTATAATTTTTAGACAACTGTCAGTGGAACAGAGAGTAATCAACAGACTGGTATTAATGCAAAGCGAATCTTCACACCCCTATTTCCTCACGCTGTTACTGTAAGCTCAAGCTGCCCTGAGCCCAGTCTGAAATAAGCATCAGAGCAGCTGTGCAGTACAGCATGCTTATGCAACCACACTGGCTGCTTTTGTATTTCTTAAAACAGATGTTCGTTTTTGAAAAAAAAAATTCTCACAGAAATAAAATAGATTTTCAGATTGATTAAATACTGAATAAATCGGTATTTAATAAACAAATGACTTTAATAATAATTGTGTGGCCTTGTACTTTCAAATCCAAAGGATCCAAGTGAAAGTTCACCTAATCCAGAAAACACTGCCTTGCGCCCCTGAACGCCCACACTTGCTGCCAACACCTTCCGCGCGGTGCAGCGCTGCCTGGACCCTGGGCTGCGCTGAGGAACAGCGCAAGCATCCTCATCGTCACTGCCCGGGCGCTTCGGGGACGTGCCGGAGCACCTGTGCACTTCATTGCTTTGCTCGGGCATCACACGAGCCGAGCTCAAGTGGGACAGGAAAATGCAGAGTGAGATCTCACCCTCAGGGCGAGGGAGGCCGGACGGAGCGGGGGCGGCCGGCAGGTGGGAGCGGGCCGCGGATCCAGCGAGACCCGGGGGCAAGTTTCCGCGGGGCGGGGGATGCTGCAGCAGCTCTGCCCGCAGAGGCGGCGGGGCCGGAGCCGCCCCCGGCCGCAGCAAGGCACGGAGGGGGATGTAGTCCGCGGCCGGCGGCGCGGGGCTGCCTACACTTCCCAA